>VXBC01008930.1:192511-312444 GCA_013399945.1 Ploceus nigricollis | reverse complement strand
GTCAGAAAAAAGCATAATCCAACGTCGCAGAGCAGAGCCCACCTGGAGATGTGGTTGATGAAGGGGATGAGCTCGGCGGGCTCGTAGGCGCGCGCGAAGGCCCAGCACACGTAGCACGCCGCGTCCCTGACGTTGGAGCCCACGCTGCACGCCCCCCTCTTCTCATCGTACGTCAGCGCCTTCAGCATCACAGGAACCACTGTTACAGCACAAAAAAAATCCACAAAAACCAAGTTAGGACCTTCAAGACCATCTTGTTCCACCCCCACCATTGCAGGGGCAATTCCTCTATCCCAGGTGGCTCCAAGCCCTGTCCGGCCTGGCCTTGGACACTTCCAGGGATCCAGAGGTCTCCCCATCCTCCCAGGGAAGAATTTCTTCCTGATATCTGACCTAAACCTACTCTCTTTTAGTTTAAATCCATCCCCCCTCGTCCAGTCACTACATGCAGGAGTCAATAACATTTTTCTACAGATAGAAGAGCTTCCAAAACCTGTAAGGATAATTCTTTTACACCATTCTAGAAACACATTGTCACAGTTCAAGAAATATGAATGCAGGGCTCCCCAGAGGGCCTTCATTTGGTATCTGTACATCCAGATAGCAAATCTGAATACATCTCTCTCTAGATGGCACAGCTTTATTAAATGACTGATGTCTGCAGAAACAACAGCCTTTAAAAAAAAAGAAACAATTTCTCCCTCAGTTTTCTTTCTTGTATCAAATTTATCAAATGCATCATTTTCCTTAGAAAATACTTGTCACAAGGTGATCCCATTAACAAGAAATGGGATCACTGAGCTGTATTTCATTAGCAATCTGTGCCTGGATATCCTTGAGTGGATATAATCACAAAATAATTAAAACTTCCATGTGCTGTTCATCACTCTGTACTTCTTTAAACAAAAAGACAGATACCATGACTGGAGAAGTGAAGTGTTAAAAGGCTGTTTAAATTCATTTAAAGCTGCTGAAGAAAATCAAGCAGTAGATATAGAGAGGGGTGACATTTGGCTAATAGGAGCATAAACACTACAAGGGAGACAGTGCAATTCCCATTCTGGAACAAAAATACAGCAGAGATGGATGGATTGTTGGACACTTCCCAGTTCCTAAAGAAACTGCAATAAAAGTATTTAAAAATGCTGCCTAGCTTGTTTTGAAAATTGCTGCATCAACTGATGAGAAAAATGGAATTTGCTGGTTCTACAGGAACACTCAAGCAGGCGCCAAAGGCAATTTTGCAAAGCTGCAGCACGTTTCCCTCAGTGCAAGTGACCACTCCAGCTCCTTCTGACAGCTGTGAGCACACTCCCACCTCTGTGCAGGGAAGGAAAAGGGGGAAGGAGGCCCCTCCAGCAGCTCCTCGCATTTGGATTGTCTCTGTGAACAAAAAAATGTATTTTTGCAGTTTAATGTCCCAAATGCTGGGCACAGCACCAAATGGTTTGTCAGGGACAGGGACAGATGCTCCAGGGTCTGTTGGCCAGGGCAGCTCAAGCTCTCACACCTCTCTGGTTCCTTTTCCTCCATCTGGGACTCACAGCACTGCTCTGTGAGACTGCAAAGTCTGGAGACACAGAAAAGGAAGGAAACAACAGTGGGCACTGGGGAGGTGGCACTAACAGCAGAAACAAGGTGAAGTGTGCAGCACTGGTAATTAGAAACACAAATGGAATACTGATCTAGGGGGCATCTGGTAAAGTTTTTTGCTATCACTGGTTGAATAATTACTGGGAAATGCTGAATAAAAACTGCTCCTGACACAAGTGTGTGTGTTCAAAAAAGTGGGTCCAGCATTACATTTCTTGTTGGCTTTTAAGAGTTATAAAAACCCAAAAGAAACACTACCCAAAATTCCAGGTTTAACTTCATTTCTTGCTCTAGAGTTCCTCAAAAACCATGTCAAATCTTAACCTAAAAACGCTTTACCCAAAAATCACAGATTTAAAAATCAAAAAAACTTTAGAAAAAAAGTCTTCCAGAAGAAACTTAGTTTGGTAGGGTCGAGACAAAATTATTTGATTTTTGAAATTCTGAACATGCCTTTTTTATTGAAAACTAGGAGGCTGGAAGATGCAGCAAGGAGAAGATCTGAACTGTTCCTTAACTTTACAGGTTTAACTTTAAAAGTTTAGCTTTAATTTTACAAGTCCCCATTTCTTTCACAGATCTACTTTTTTTTGTTGTTTTTAAAGTGTGCCACCAAAACCAGAGGATAAACAGTGCCCACTCTCAAGCTGATTATTAAAACAAAATCCACCTGTGCAGACCTGTGAATGCTCAAGAAAACACAGTCACCTTTACCTGTAGCCTGAAGGTATCAATAAGCACCTGCTTCACCCCACCCTGCCATGCCCAAGAGCGTCACTGCAGTTGCAGCACAGCCCTGTGCTCAAGCCTTGGAAAATAAAGAAACAACTTCTGGCATTACAAACAACAGGGTTGGGTTGTTTTTTTTTCCTCATACTGGAGACAGGTTGCAGAGATATTCTGCTTTTTAAATGTGGATTTTACACAGTGGGATGCTCAGCGTAGGTGAGAGACAATAAAAGTCTGGTGAAGGAGCTTGTGGAAGACATTGGATACTGAAAGGTTTAATGTATTTAAATGAAAGATTCTTTACATTACTCCTTTAAAAACATACTTTACACCAACCTCAAGTATAACCTGTGTCATCCAGAGCTCTTTGTCACTTTAACTCCACACAGTAAACTGAATTTTTTTATTTAGTGCAATGTTTATCATATAAAATATAAAATACAGCAGTCAAACAAACAACAAAAACCTGTTCCTCAGCCCTAGGCCTTGTCTTCACAAGAAAATTGCAAAATGTCAAGTCAACCTTATTTAATTTAAAAGATTTTCATTGGATCTGGGGTTAAATAAGAATTGTCTACATTTCGTTTCAAACTAAAATATGCAAATTAAAACAGATTAAGTCAATGTTATCTTAGAAAAGCATTATGTTTTTATAGGGACTGTTAAGGCAGAGAAGCTGTTTCAATCCATAAAAAATACATTGCAAATCCTTCTATTTTAGAATTATATAAGAAAACGTACTACAAAGTGGACATTTGCTATTCCTGTGCATTGTGCACAAGGTCACAGCAGGAGCAGCTACAGACACTACAATTAATGAATGATGAAGCTTAAACTTAGTTACATATTCAACACAAAAAATAAAAATTTTGTTCTTCAAATTTTTCTTCAATGAAAACCAACCCAGTGCAGAAGTGAAGGTTCAGCCTCTTCGTCAGCCTCATGCTTAAAAGTTGAGGTGGCTTAGTTGAGGTGTTAGGGCTGGGTTGGACTCAATGATCTTGAAGGTCTCTTCCAACCCAGTGATTCTGTGAATTCTGTGAAAACAACTGGTGCTGACATCTGCAGTGTGTTGTTTCCTAAAAACACAATTCTGGCTCCCCCATATACAGAAAATCAGGTTTGAAACCACTCACTCCTACATGGCACCTCTGGAAAGAGGTAGCTCCTAACTGGAACTTTGTTAGGGCTCTTGTACTAATATTTACTGGATCAATTTACTGGATGCAAACACCAGAAAGTTCAGATTAGGCCCATTCCCAGAAATAAATACTTGTTTAAAAATTCTGTGAATCATCTCTGAATTGTTCTCATTTTCTATGTAAGTTGTTGACTCCAGAATCTACTCTTGAAGGGCTCTTCCATGGAGAGGATAAAGCCTCCAGTGGGGATGAGAAAATGTGTGTGCTGTTTTGGCTGTGCAAAGTTCTCTGTGTTCCTGTGAGATGATGCTCTGACATCCCATCCCCAAGGGCAAGTGCCTAAAAACCACCCACAGGTGACCTCTCCTCTGCCATTCCTGCCCCCGGGGCTGACCTCATTTGGAGTTTGCCAGGGAAGGAGGAAGAGACCAGAGCTCTTGCAGGCCCAGGAGGGATGTGAGGAAGGAGCAGCTGAAGTCTCTGAAGCTCCTGGGTGCCCCCAGCACTGAGCCCACCCACGGCTGGGCAGAAGCACCTGCACAGAGCCATCACTCTGTGCCCCGTGACTGTGAAGGGCTGCTCTGTCTGCCTGCAACCTCCCTGCAGTCTCTCACTATGTAATGAATTAAGGGAGTCTTTAATTACGTGGTCACGTGGTGGTTTTTCCATGGAGCTATCTCAGCCAGCCCACAGGCCAGACCTGCTCCAGGATGAATCACGGCAGGGCAGCACAGGAGGTTGTTGTCTGCCTGGCTGCTCAGGGTGGAAAGCATGGAATGCAAAGGCTGCCTGTCAGACTGGGAGAAGGGGCTGGTGGTTAGGTTGGATGTTGCCCCAAAGACTGTTTGATACCAGTCATGGTTCTTAAATGCAGTGTTCAGGAGCTGGACACTGGCTCTGGTTGCCATAGGCTAAAGGCAGCCTCACACCAGTGCCCTGGTGCTCACAGGAGTGTGGGCTCTGCAGTGTGGCCAGGGGCCAAGCAGGAAGCAGACAGATCTGGATTCCAGCCAGTCCATCCCAACATCCTTACGTAACACAGCCCTAAAAGCTCAAAGCCCCCTGCCTGGCTTGCACTCAGAGCAGCAGCTGACCCAGGACAGCTCTGACACACAGAGCACTCCGTGTTTTGGGGACTCTCCTACCCACTGACACCAAGGCCAGAGCAGAGACCTTCTTCACACAGGTGTACAGCTGCCAGAGCTCTGCCTTGACTGAACCAACAGCAAACTGCAGTTAAAGACATGAAGGAACAGGCTTGTGGAGAAATCCTACTGAGCAAATGAATTACTTACTCTAAAGGAGTATAAAAATTCTGTAAACTCATAACACTGCGTGTCAGAAAAGAAATATCACCCAAGAAAGCCCAGCCTTAAGGCTAAAGTTGTGCAATACTGAGATAAACCCCATGGTGAAAAAGCCAGAAGCAATTCATTGTCATTTATTCCCTGCTCAATGTTTACCCCATCTCCCAGTGGTGCTGGGGGAGGAACCTTTCCTGCTGCAGCTCCAGACACAGCATTTCTTCCTGCTCATACCTGCTGGCTACTGAAAAAAAAATAAATCTGCACTATTTATAATGCTTCCTTGCTAATTTGAAAACTATTACAGTGACATAGGCATTATAACTTTTTAAAAGGCTCTTTTCAAGACCATGCATCACTTTTAAAGTTCACCTGGGTGTTAGAGAGAAGGAATTCCTCCATAACCAGCCTTTCAGGTTTGGGTGTTCTCGATTTTCTAAAGAGTCCACCTAAGACAGGTAGATTTTTTTTTTTTTTCCCCCCTACGTCTTCCTGTATCTCTGATGAAAAGCACCTGGAATTTTGCCAAAAGCCTCACAATTAACCACCACTACAGAACAGACCAACACAGTGCAGAAGCCTGATGGATCCTCCCTTTCCTCCAACCCCTGGCTGCTGCAAATCCATAACAAACAACTTATTACTCTGATATATGAAAACACAGAGGGTAATCCTTAAAAACAGAGAATGTAAACAAGTTTAAGAAGCTACATAATGCATTTCCATAAGACTATTCAAATCCTGGTCTCAGTTAAACCTCCTCCTAAAATGCACTGGAAAGCAGTACTGGGTTCACTTTTGTTTGGTTTTTTTTCATGAATGGCCCAGTGAGATCGGACAAGCAAAAATACCCCTTTTGTCCACTGTGTGTAGAGTTTTTCTACACAAAGGAGATTTTGGGTGTTTTTTAAAGTATATCTAGTTATATATAATTATCAGTAAGCACCATTCCCTCTACTCTCAGATAAAAAGAAAAAATACACAGGAATTCAATCTTTTCTCCCTAACAGCACATGATCAAGTCTTCTCTGTACCAGGAACAGACAACTGGGTACTGCCCCAGAGCACATATCCATTCTAACCAAATTAACAAGAAAAAATTAACAATAGAAAATCAACAAGGCACCAAAAGCTGAGGGAATTTTTAAATCACAGATACAGCAGTCACATGTACACAGATACTCCTTCAAAACTGTAGCATCTGCTAATGATATTAGCTGAGTCCATTTGAAACCCTCTGACAGCACCAGAGACTTCATTTCAATCAAAAAAAAAAAAACCCAAAAAAAACCAAAAACAAACAAACAAACAAACAAAAAAACCAACAACTTTTCACCAAAAATACACTTGACAATGGGATATCTTTAAAACAGAGAGCAAACATTTTCCTGTTTAAACCAAGAGCTTACCATTCAGCAGAATAGTTCACAAATATGTCCCTAAGCCAGGCTTTTTTTGGATACTGATAGAGTTGTGTGTGACCTCTCTGAAAATGTAAAAAGCATCACGATTTTGTCATGAAATCCCATAATATCATAACCTGCCAAGTCCCTCTCAAATGTGCCCCAGGTCCCTCACTAATAGACCTTCAACACTCCCTATTTCCTTCTTACAGTTTCTTCATGCTCCTTTTACTCTGAAGGAAACTCATGAACTGAAGAAGTTTAGGCTGGTTCTGCACATTTTTCACTCTTTATTACTACTTTTCATTTATTCTGGCATTAAAAAAAAATCAAATTCCAGATTCAGATCAGTTGTACCGACCCACCAGTACCAGACTCCTGAATCTTCCATTATCCCTGGATCCCATCAGCATTATTTCCTTCTATTCAAATGCTGATTTTATTGTTGCCACAGTTTAAAAAGGAGCAAGGGACTGTTGGATTATCCCAGTCTATTCTTCATGAATGGATATGAGTATTTAAGAAAGCAGGAAGATTAGAAGTAACGTCTTCCTGGCTGGAATCCTCCCAAAATAAGCACAAATACACTGAAAGTGTAACCACAGGGCTCTTCCAATCTGCTCTCCCTGGCTTCCTTTTCTTACTCCTCAGTGATGCAAATGTTTTCAACCTTAACTTTACACATACGTGATTTTACAGCAGAAACAGGATCACATAACACAAAGTGAGCATTATTTCCTAATATGCTAATATTAAACACTAATATGGATTATATTTGAGACTGGGACTACTCAGAGCTCAGCAAGTCTTTGAGAGTGACACCAGAACATTCTTCAGCTCACCACCAAGACGTTAAGAACGCCCAGGAAGGTTCATGTTCCTCTACATGACACACCTTATTAGCTAGAAAGTTTATACTGTGCTGTCATCAAGAGAAATTTTAATAACGTCCTTTCACAAGCAAACCAGAAATTCAAGTAAACTAGGATTCTCTTGTTTGTTTAGTATTTATCCCCACCCAATTAAATAAAAAAAACCCCTATAAATAATAGTCTGAAGCCTACAAAACCACAAATACAGCACAAAACAAAAGCTGTGAAATCATACTGAAACCACACTGAAATGTAAGTTTTTGGTTCTAGCATACACTGTAAGAGTAAGGAATATTTAGTTTTGGGGTGCTGCATTCCAAACGTAGAATGGCACACAAATCCATCATCACATCATGAGATTTTAGTTAACTTCAGGCTATTTTGCTAAAAAGGTTTCTCCCACATGCAAATTAAGCTGCATGATCCCTTCTAATAACAACTGAAATTTTACAGCTGAATAGTGACATGTAACTTTGAGTGCAAAACCATAACAGCCAAGCTGCAGCTCATGAACTGCAGCATCAGTATTTTTCAATGAAATAAAATAAAACATCAGCTTGTATTTGCTGGTTTATATTCCCCACTTTAAAAATGTATTGAAATACTAAACAACATATATTAATCATATAAATATTTATAAAATTTGACATGTTTCAGAAAATAACTGAAAGCTAAAAATATGTTGGGTCAGAGTATTTGTTCTATGCCTCCCTGCTCTCTGATGAGAGCAGCATCACAGCAGCCCCATGCCAGGTATAGATCAAAGAAAAATGAGTTTATATACCCTGGAACTGCACATGGCACAACTCAGATCCTGCTGCTGGATTCTATCAGAAAAACTATCATGGAGGCAAGAAAACTGGCTCAGAATCTCTGGTGCAGGCTTTGAAGCTAAAACAGAAAAGGAAAAAATATTCGGCGCGAAAATTGCTTTTAAAAGAATCCATTTGGAAAGAGAGTTGTAACCAGAGCATCAAGCAGAAGCTAAAGGTGCATTTTGCATCCCTGTGAGAATGACTGACAGGGAAAAGAGTCACCATTAAAAACCCTCCCTTATAAACAGTTCATCCCTTTGCCTACAGTCCCAATTCCTGCTGTTTCCCACTTCCCCCAAGATGTTTCACTGCCCAAGGGCGAGGATGGGAACCCAAAGAAAGATCATCCTAGCTCTAGACCAAACAGCACAGGCCACAACAAATATCTAAAAATGGGATCTGCAGTTGCTATTAACTGCTGAGCTTTTATTCTTTTCCCATACAAGTAATTTGCTTCAGTAATCCTGGAGAAGTGGCTCCCAAGCAGCAGCACAGTAATCTGCCCAGACCTATCTCTGGAGTCAGGGACTGGATTGTTAGGAAAAACAAAGGCACATTTCAAAGGTGTTATTCAAAAAGCATTAAGACTAATAACTATTCATATGGGATAGAAAAAAAATAATTATGAGAATATTGTAGGAGAATCACGTCATGTTTCGGGGCACGGTGTGAGTTCCAGCAATCACATTCACATCCATTTGCCCCCTTCTGGGAATGGTGTGGAACAACCCAGCCCAAACATTCTGATGCTGAGAGCCCTTTTTCCCTTAGAAATTTCTAATACACAAATTTTTATTCAAAATATTTTACAACTAAACGGAAGAATTTATCCCATCTTAATCCAAAGGATTTAAAAATCCTTCGATAACTTTGGTTCCAGCGATCCCAGAGAGAAAAAAGGACTTTCTTAGCTCAAAGGCACAAATCCAGACACAACTAAGGTGACACAGGTGAACATTGCAGTTCCAAGGCATTTCCTGTATGTGATTTCTGATTATGTATGTGTATTTCTGATTAATGTGGAGGTGATAACTGAGTGGAGCAACACCTGGCACACACTGATACATCGAGGGAATGGAATTCTGAAGGGGAAAACAGAAATGAGACGAGAGGTGCACCCAGATCAGGGTAAATTTACCCCATCTGGATGCAGAGTTTCTGCAACTGACATTTTGTTTTCTGTTTAGTGCTAAAGCTGAGCAAAAAAATTCATATAAAAGCACATACAAGGAAGTTTGTAACATTTAGAGAATGACAGAATTACGCTACAGTAATTAAATCTATGAAATTCAGCTACAGCTAAACAACACTTAATACTGAATTTTAAAAAGAACCTAAAGAAGTATATTCTACACCAAAGAAAATAAAAACCCAAAGCTTCAGCCCCACAGAGATACAAAAATCACCACATTTTAAAAAAAAGGCACTTGGCAGAAACATCAATAAATCCAAATTTTACTATGTCAGTCCTGGTGCTCTTAATTAATCTGACCTGTGCTCAGGTAAATGAAAAAGGTGCTACCAACAGGGGACTGGGGTCACTGATAGGAGAGGATGTGATCAAGTGAGTTAAAAATAAGTGTGGAAACAACATCACTGCAATCATGATTTAGTATTTCTACAAGTCTGCACAAACAGGAGTTCTCACGGTCCTGGTCTGGGGTCCACAATGAATCTCCTCCCCCAGATCTGGGTTTTTAATATCATCCAAGCCCCAGGCAAAGGAGAATTTACATGGCTGTGCTTTTTCTTCCAGTCCTACTTCACTTGCAGCCAGTTTCACTGACCTGATGGATAACAGCAGTTTCCAGGAAGCAGCTGGGTTTAAAACATTTTCTGTGGGTCAGTGCAGCAACTGGACATCACATCTCCCCTCCAAATACAAGGTCAGGCAATGGGGAGAAGTTAAAAAAAATAAAATCCAAGTTCTACTATTTGTTATGCCAGTTCAGTCAGCTCTATTGAGAGAGTCCAACAGTTTCCTCTAGATGCCACAAACTGAAATTTTCTTCCAGACACATTTCTGAATCCAGTCTTTCTCCCTTTTCCCTTAGAAATTTCTACGGGAAATTTTATTCAAAATATTTTACAACTAAACGGAAGAATTTATCCCATCTTAATCCAAAGGATTTACAAACAACTGGAGGGCAATGTGACAGTAATATTACACCTTTTATACTGCTACACTGCATTACAGAAACATAATAATAAAAAATAACTAAGGAAAAAAAAATAAAACATACCACAAAAGCCACTCTTCTACCTTAAAATCAGTGATTGCCTATAATTTGAATTTTTTTTCAAAAAGTTACACCAGCCCAGCAAGAGGAAGCATGGTGATATATATATATCACTTTTATACTGCATTATAATAAAAAAATAATTAAGGGAAAAAATAAAACATACCACAAGAGCCACTCTTTTACCTTAAAATTAGTGATTGCTTATAATTTGAAATTTTTTTTCAAAAAGTTACACCAGCCCCCAGCAAGAGGAAGCATGGTGACCTGCATACCCACATAGGGAAGTAGATGTCTGTAAATAATTCCACCAAACCAAAGGCAACACCTTTAAAATTATTTTTAAGACACTGCTTTAAAGTGTCTTAAAAGACTGATTTTCAAGACTTTAAAGACTGATTTTCAAACAACTTTTATCCACTTTCTAAACAGGTTTTGTCCTGACAATTTCCTTAATAACTTTCATTCCAAAAAATCTTACTTTTGCTAACTATAAAATCCATCATATATTTAAAGTTTCAGTAATGTGCAGCTGTCTTATCTACACAGCAGTGGGTGAAACAAGAGGGTTCTCATGTTCAGTTTTGAATAGAAGTTTTAACATCTCTGGAACACTGGAATTAGTAGCCAAAAGTCCCTTTGCTTATGCATTAACAGGAGTGGTTTTTAGACAAAGCTACAAGTATCAAAATATTTTCCTTGTGCCAGCCTGTGAGAGGAAATAATTTCACTGAGCAGCTCAGCCATGCCACCAGTGACTGGCACATGCACCCAGAAATTTGTCATTTACAAACTCTAACAAAAAACACAACTAAAAGCCAGCCCCAACATTTAGCAGCGGGTGAGCAGTTGACTTTCCCATTTCAGTGCTGGATTTCACAGGTCCTGAGCAAACACAGAGCCATGACAATCAATCCTTCCTGCAGTGACTCCTTTCCCTTTCCAGGACCTGTACATTTGGCTGTCGATTATAGACAAGCTTTGGCAGGTTCCTGTGGCAAGCAAGCTTGGAGTTAGTTCAGTCCCGCCTTCAGAAAGGAGACTCATGAAGGACAAAAATTTAAATAAAAATAAAGAGGGGGGAGGAAAAAAGAAAAAGAGCAAGAATATTAAAGCTACAAAGGCATTCGATAAAAAAGTCAGTCTCTAATAAATGACCAAAATTATTTTCTAAGCTTTGCTACCCCCTGAGTACAGTTCTGTTGTCCACGAGTCACTTGGACAAAACTTAAATATCCTTGGTGTTAACTAAGCCACTTGTGACCCCACAGTGTAAAAGGAACAGCCAGCAGAGCCGAGAGCAAAACTTGGTTGTTGGAGGGCACGGAGCGACGGGAGCTGCCTTCGATAGGAGATGCTGAGGTAATGCTCAATGAGAGCGGTGGACGCAAGCAAACAAATGAATCGTAGCTGCAGGCTGGAGTAATATCAGGTGCATCTCTACACCCCGAGGGCTCAACTCCTACACGCTCAGGTCCCTCCCCTGGAACAGCCTCCTGCAGTTTCACTCAGGGCTCAGGCAGAGAACAGGTACTGCTCTCCCAGCAGTGACAGCTCCAGCGCAGCGCCCGCCCGGCGGCTCTCGGACACCCCAGTGCCCGGTGAGTACATTGCTTTAGAGCATTTCTTTCAATAAAACCTGCTCATAGTAAGGAGGAAATCTGAGGTGCTCAGTTTCCAGCTGTCCCAGCAGCCAGGGTTACTCCAGCAGGTGCACTCACGGCACCAGTCTCAGCTTTCAGCAGAAAGTTTCAATAGGAGAGGGGACTATTTCAGTCTGAGAGAAAACCTAACTCTTAAAAGTTTTTACAATCATTAACTCTTGTTGGTGCAAAGGATTTTCAGCACCTTTTATTTTTTTTTTATTTGGGGAGTTAATATACTGAAGTATGACAAAAAACTGTATTGCTTAAAATTGCTGTGTTTGCTGTGCCAGCTCTGCTTCCTAGAGTCACGTCAGGTTCATCTGAAAAGCTTGTATGAAAATAATGTGCTCCAGATTTGATTTATTAATTTTTCCACCTTCTGGAAATTTAGCAGAAAATCGGATTGTTTTCTATTTTCTAGTCAATTAGAGTGTATTAAGACATTGATTTATTAACTTGCTACGTAGAAAGATTTTTATTTGTTATCCGTGCTGCCTTAGCAAGTCGTTTAATCTGTGTTTCGGAGCTTCCTCTCGCACACGGACACACACACACAGAGCAGTTCCCGTGGGTCTGCACCTCACACACACACTGCCCTCCCAGCCCACCCCTCTCACCCCTGTTTCCTCCTAATTAACAATCAGTTGTGTTAAAATTTATCTTTCGGTTTCAAGGACCTGGAAGTTTAGAAGGGAGGGGTGGTTAATCGCTGGAAAAATCTCAGCTAGAATAAAACTCACAAATCTTGTTCTTGCAACACCCTGGGTAGGTGACAATGGCATGTCCTTGGGTTATGCAATAATGCCACATCACAATATTTTAATTATAGCATGTCCTTCAAAATGTTCCACCCCAGTGAGTCCTCCTGGTCAGAGAGATCCACATCACCAGAAGGAGCCTGCAATAATAATGGGGTGGGCATGAGCAGCTGTTACGTACTTTGCTGAAGCAGTGTCCTAAAAAGAAATGTAATTACTGTCCCTGCTTGTAATAAAAGACATTTTGAAATTTCCTCTTTGATCAGCTGGGCATCTTAAACAATTTAAACTACTTAAAACCCTAAAAAAACAACCTGCACAGATCTATATGCACATATCTACGTGTGTGTATGAATACACATGTGCATATGTGTGTATACACTTATCCCCACGGACATTTCTTGTTTATATATTTACACACAATGTTCAACTACATTCCTGTTTTCTGAACCTGCCAACAGGTTAAACACAAGGAGGGAGCAACAAGCTGCTTTTAAAAATGGAAGGAAGGAAACTTGGAACAGTCAGTCTCGGGCTGGAAAGGGCGACAGGTTCGAAAGCCATGAGGAGGTTACTAGTGACAAAAACAAACAACTAAGATAACCTCAAGTTTAATCAAGATTATCTGAATAACTTGTTTTCAATAAAAATATAAATAAATAACACTACTGCATTTCAAAACTAGAGAATTATAATAATATATAACCATCTGCATTTCTACAAGCAGATCTACAGGAAATAAATCCTCAATCTAAAAAAACAAAGTTATGTAAAAATTATCTTCCTCTTGAAGATTTTTTCCCCCCTTTTTAAAAGCTATCACAAGTGATGGCATTGAAGTTAAAGGAAAAAGCAACTACTTATTTTGATATTTTCTTTCCAATACTAAATTCTAACTTTGGCAGCACAAAACATACATTGTACAGCTGTAAGTAACATTATTTATATAGGGACAGTTTTAATTGGTTACACCTATTTTAAACCATTAATGTCCTTTTTGACTGTGTGATCAAATAGTTTTAATGCTTTTTAATAATAAAATATGTCTCTCTGCCAGACACTCCTGTGTCTTAGGGACCAGAGGAAGAATTATTCTACTTGTCTGACTTCAGAAATATTTTATTACTGGCATTTTTAAACCATGAGAAAAAAGGGATTAAATAGTAAAAGAGAGAAAGAAAATATTCACCTGGCTGGCACTGACCTAAGTTTAGGAAAGGTAAACACCCTTTAAAATGAGCTGCTCTCTGCACCTCCCAAGTCAGAGCAGCAAGTTCTGGAGGCATCAAAACAAATTAAACAGAAAGGAAAAAAAAAGCTGTTGGAATGCTCTCCTGCTGTACCCACGGCAGAGGAGCTCCAAGGCTTGAAATTTCTAACATTAAAACTGCAACAACGCATTTTATCTTGTTAAGAAATGATAGTTAATATTCTGTCCAACAGGAATAACTTGAATCAAAGTTAAATACCAAGTACAAAGTCAGAGCGGGGAGGACAGGACACACAGGAATTTTCATTATGAAGCAAAGGAAAGCTGGAAGAACAAGGAAATCTAATTACCATCCCTTTATTATAAATGCTGCACCTGAATGCAGATTTGGACGTTATCATAAATGCTTCACCTAAGAAAGCAATGCAGTTTTGACAACAATATATTTTTTCAAGAATAATTAGTACAAGCACTTCCAAGAAGATATAAAGAATAACAGGTACAAACTGACTTGATCGAGTCCATTACAAACTCTTCATGTTAGTTACACATCATTAGTTAAAAATAAATGCAACAAGCTCACTTAAGGCAGAAGAAAAAGCCCAGTTCCCTATCTCAACCTCTCCTCCTATGTCTCAATATTTCATTTACTTATTTTCTAATGCAAAAATATTATTTTTAATATTTCAAAGGATTTCTAGCGATTGTTATTTAAAATATTTTAAAATACAATATATTATTTTTTTAAATTTATTGGACTACCATTTCAGGCATATTCCAATGATGAGACTTTAACATGCTAATGTATTTTTCCTTGTTGCTCTTACAGTATCAGTATCCACCTCAAACAACCTCATTAAAACCTGAAAAACAAAAAGCTACTTCTCTAGAAATTCCTTTTTCATTAATCTGAAGCACATTTAATCACTTGTTAATTTTAGGAAAAAGCTTGGTTATTTTTTTCTACTTGCAGAGCAGCTTTGCATTTTTAAGGGTGCCTTCACAATGACTATTTTAACAAAATTAATACTTCTATGACATCAGAAACAACATTTAATACAATTTGCTAGAATTACTATACCTGATGAGCCAAGCAGCAATTCTGTAGCTTTCCTTTCAGTTTTCATCATGAGTTGCCTGTCATTTTCTGTTAAATAATCTCTGATTTAAGAAATGCAAAACATCTCTACTTGAACTAAAATCTCACAGCACATAATTACCAGCAATTCTTTTCATAAACTTAGTCTTTTAAT
Source organism: Ploceus nigricollis (assembly GCA_013399945.1). Taxonomy (NCBI): domain Eukaryota; kingdom Metazoa; phylum Chordata; class Aves; order Passeriformes; family Ploceidae; genus Ploceus; species Ploceus nigricollis. The sequence continues at coordinate 297,479 of VXBC01008930.1, read as the reverse complement.
ACTACTCATTCAAACTTCTATGTAAAAAGCTTTTTTTTTTAAAAAAATGGAGCTATCTCGTCACTCCTCCAATTAGTATTCCTGTAGTTTCGGGTAACACAATAGATACAGTACGTGGTTTTGCAACAGTCATCATTTTGATAATGATGCTTGTAGTTCATGATGAAATCATCAGTTTTTAGATCTCTGCCATAACACATCCTATAAAATCATGAGAACTTGACTCCGAGAGTTTCTCACGCCTTCAGAATCAGTGAACATAATGGAACAAGCCGGTACAAGCCCTCCCGACTTATCTACCCAGCGAATCACTGGGCTGGATAAAGTATCCACAACCTTCGTTTTTCCAAAGAAAGGCAGATAGATCCTTCCCCTACAAATCAATTACTGTCAGACACTTTTTCCCCCGAGTTAATACACTCGGGTGCCCACATTAACTATGTGCAATCTGCGAGGAGCAAAGCAGCAGGAGGATGGGAGATGTGTTTATCAGGCAGAGGATTCCATTAGTCAGACACTGCAGTGCTCATTTCTCTTAATTGAATTAGGAAGAGGAAGAAAATCGGTGTGGTTTTATCCTTCGAGAGATTGGGCACTTTTGAGGTATCCATTGAGATTGGGCTGTTGGGAAACGCCACACCAGTGAAGAGAAGGGTTGGTCAGTCTCAGAAAGAGCCCAGTCAGCCGCCCAAGAGGGACCCATCCACCCCACCCCTGTGTCACCACAGCAGGAAATTCCCTCCTCGCTCTCCCGGACCGGCCCGACAGGCTCGCCCCACATCCAGCCCCTGCTGGGACCTGCCTCTTCCCATCCCACCCACTCCACTCCTCTCTCAACAGCTCCGCCTGGATTTCTACTTTCATCTTCTCAATGAATGTTCCTCCAGCTTTCAAAGAGAACTCCCCTGAGCACAGGCAGGTGACAAGTGCTGCTGCTGGAAATTAGGCCACTTGTGTGACTGTGTTTGGGTGCGGGAGGATGCCAAAGGTCAATGCCCATCTAACTCCAGCTGACATCCAGCTTTTTTATTCTGTTTTAAAATACCCAACAACACAACAAATGCAGTATGAGGGGGAATGCTCTTAAGAGCAGGCAGGCACTGCTTTGTGTTTAGTTCCAATGTTCCACTACAGCTCATTTTAAACTTTGTGTTTCAGTTCCTGCACTACCAGTGGCAAAAGCCTTTTTTTCCGGCACCCTCTTCCCTGAGACACCACAGGAGCTGGCTGCTTCTCCTCACCTGGGAAGAAGGATTTAGAAACCTGAAAAACCGGAAACATCACGAGGCTAAAACTGAGGGAAGCCAACCACAAGAAAGTTTTTACAAAGAACCATTACATTTAATTGTTTAAAGCAGAAAAAAAAATGAGTCTCCTCAAAGAACGTAAACCCAAGAAGCCTCATTACATCCCAAGACCACCAGGAAAGCCATTCAAGTACAAGTGCTTCCAGTGCCCCTTCACTTGCAATGAGAAATCCCATCTCTTTAACCACATGAAGTATGGCCTCTGCAAAAACTCCATCACTTTGGTGTCGGAGCAGGATCGCGTCATCAAGTGTCCAAAGGGCAGTTCCCTGGAGCCCAAACAGATCAACCAGATGGAATCTACCGTCAAACCAACTTCTTCTAAATCTGTCACAAACGGACTGTCGAGCCTCGATTCAAAGCCTCAGTATCCTTTTACAAAAGAAGATGCCAAGGAAAACGTTGAGTTACAAAACCAGGCAACAAATGCCACCATTCAAGGACAGAAACCTGCCATTCCGAAGGAATTAAGCCCTGCCAGCTCCGCAGCAGAAGGTGCCATCAGCGTGCAGCCCCTGATGGAGGGCATGGTCAGGCCCTCGGCCTTCGTTCCCGTCGGAGAACACCGAGACAGCAAAGGCCCAGAAATCACTGAGGCATCTGAAATCCTCTCCCTCTCGAACAAAAGTTCTCCTTTTCACACCAAGTCTGCGTTTCACGCACCAGCTCACCCGTGGAAGGCAGGTTCTTTCCTCCCAGAATTTCCACATAAAGTTGCTCCCACAAAAGGCTTTGGTTCCATTTCACCCTACATGCAACCAATGATTCCTGAGTACTCACCCCATTTCTATGAGCACCGGCTTGCTATCTACACACCCTACCTGCTCCCAGGTAACTCAGAGTGTGAAAGCTCTGCTCTCTCTGTCTATGGAACACAAGATCAAAGACACTTTCTTCCCCACCCTGGGCCACTTCCAAAACCCCTAAATCCATCAGCATATGAACACTATCGATTTTTCCAACAATACCACTCCACTCCACCGATACCATATGGATTTTGTAGGCCAACAGATCCTCCATTTTACAGATTTTCACACGTAGCTGGTATTAACAGGGATCAAAACTCTCATCTGATGGAAGAAACTACCTTGCTGTACCCAGCTTCTTTAAGCCCTTCCCAACAATACCCTCTAAGTTCACATAAAAAACAAGCAGATTATGAAAAAGAAATGACGTTATTGCACGCCAAAGGTAATGCTAAGGATGACCAAAATGAAAGAGAGAATGCCAAAATGAGCCCTCTCGCAGGAAGCGCGGCAACAGGCTCCCCCGGCAGACCCAGCCCCACCAACTTCACCCAGACAAGCCACACGTGTGAGGGTTTGTTTGACCTCTCCAACAAGTCATCGTCCACATCCCTGGGGAAGTATGACCAATCAGAAGAAAACTTCACAGCCTTCAGACCTGTGAGAAAAAGCACGGAACAACCGCCTTCCCTTCAAGGCCTGCAGGCACAGCAGGAGAGAGGGGATTCACCTAACAGGTAAAATAATACTTTGCAAATTCTTGTCAGGTTTACCAGGGACACGAAAAGACAGATGGGCACATTTCACGCAATGCCTGTTAGATATATTTAGATTTACAGCAGTGAGTTAATATGTTCTGTACTAACTGTGCAAAGCACACAGGTGCTAGAGTGAGCAGACCATTCATTCTCCTTAAATGCACCAGGAATTTCCACCGTGTTTGTGTGCTTCCAAGGTGTTTGAGTGCTTCAGGGAATTACTTCTATTACAGTGATGGGTATGGTGAAAGGGACTTGGGGGATTTAAAGGAGAAACAACCGAATTGTCGGACTTCTAGCCTAGAAGTCTAGATTTTTTCCTCTTCCTGCCCACTTCCTCAGCCCCAGTTTAAAAGAGCAATTGATAGTAAATTCTCTTCTCATTTCTTTCAGCATCAATGTCACTGATGAAGACTCACACACACAGACTGATGGTCAGAACAACGCGGGCTCACTGTCCAACACGGAAGAAGACACAGGGATAGGTCCCCTCAATCTTTCAAAAAAGCCTGACACAAGCACAGGACCTACCCATGAGCACATGTACAAAACCCCATCCAAAACAGACAGGCAGAGCTTCCTGGAAATGCAGGACATGCCCCTGAACCTCTCAGTGAAGGATTCCTGTAACACAGCCAGCCTGAAAACATCCTTCCACAACCCATCCCACGATAACGCCGCTGCCGCTGCTGCTCCGAACGCCGAGAAGGAGAGCTCCGGAGCGGAGCCGTGCGTCCCCAAGAACCCCAGCAGCAGTGCCTGTGACAAACCCTTCGCAGCCCAGCGTGGTGAGGCTGCAGACTTGGGGCTCATGGAGAGCTGTGATGAGCAGAAGCAGACGGCAGCCGTGGCTCTGTGCCAGCTGGCCGCCTACAGCCCCGGCACGGCCCGGCTGGACGGCGACGGGCACGGCGCGCAGGACGGGCACGCCGCGCCCGCAGAGCCCGCTTCCGATACTCAGGATGCTCAGTGCAACCCAAAGGGGAAAGGACAAAAAAGGACAAACCAAAAAGAATCCACGAAATCCCAGCAAGGTGCTAAGAGGGTCAGGCCCAATGACTGCAGCAGAGTCTTCACTTTAAGGAAGAGAACAAGAGTGTCCTAATTCTCCTCCTTTCAGTGAGTTTCTGGTTACCAGTATCATCGTGAAGTTTCTACAAATCCTCACTCATTGGGCTTGGCCCGTGACAAGATACATTCAATCTCTCCATTGTAAATAATGTTCATAATTTTATATTAATATTTTTAAGTAATTGAACTTTGCCTTGTACAAGCTCAGGTTTTGATGACTGAATTTTTGCATTCGTTGCTAAAGCCAAAGTAAATTAGATGAATCTTCAAGGGGTTTTTGCAATTGTATGATGTAAAATAACTTTTACAATTTCTTTTCTTAAAAGATGTTTAAGCTCTAGAAACAATATTGCTCAATAACATACTGTCATAGTCTTTTTCCAGCCTTAACTTCATCTAGTAGGGGGGTTTTTTGGTCTTTTTTCTTCCTTTGAAAACCTTTTTATGTCTCTGTGCAGTAGTTTAAACAAGCTTAAGATTAAAACTAGCTTTTCAGAATATACTGTAAAAACTGGTCTGTGTATGGATGCACTTTGCCATTCTGCCCTAAGAGAGAACAACAGACCAAATTTAGTTACTCAGGGGCAGATGCCACTTTAAATAAACTGCCCCAAACCCTGTGTAAGCAACCTCTTCTCGCACTGAGACCAAGATTCAAGTCAAACCAAAGAAAGCCTGCACAGGTTTAATAAATGCAGTTTATGTTCAACTTTAAGTAAATGGCTATGAAAACAACACTGAAAATATGAAGAACTAAGCAATCCAGGCACCTACTTTGCTGAGGTTAGACAGACACTGGGCAGCCTTCAAACTCCAGGCCTAAAAAGTTATTTATATAATTTATTTCACCTAAGGCAAACTCTCCTGGTGAAGGTCTTGTTTCAGTACATGTGTATCACTCACTATCAGTTTGTGTCCTTCTACATACAGCCATAAAACTATTTCCCACTTCTATATCTGTGTATATAAACTGGCAATTTTTCAAATAAATCTTGTGATCTGTACTTACAATATATGGAAAGTCATTAACAAACACAAATACATTTACTACACTATCTATATTGAAGAACAGTTAGCAAGAAATTGCTAGTTAAATTTTTAAATGGCAAGCAGAATTTTGGGACCAAATCAATTCCAAACAATTCCAAAGAAAAGGAGCTTTTTTCAGTGATGGAAATTCATTATGCAGGTTAATTCATCCTTACTTTTAATTCCAAATAATGAAGCTCAGAATTCCCTCTGCCTTAAAGCTGCTGTCCAGCTTGTCCAAACTGCTGCAAAAGTTCAACTAAAATAAGGCTGATCCCTGTGTAAATTTGCACAGTGTAAGGAGAACAAACCCAGAACAAGCATTATTCCCACAAAACCACAGGTATCAATTTCTCATCGATCATTTCTCAGGTGAGGGGCATCCTCACCTGCCTGAACATCACTAATAGGTGTAAACCTACTTAAGAAAGTGGAGCTGCATTCAGCACAATGCAGAATTCCCAGAATTTTTTTAACTCATGCTTTGTGCTGGGCTGCTTTGAGCCAACAACTCAGAGCATTGTAACAAGTTTAGTAATTAAATAATAAACAACAAAACTTCAGTTTCTGAGGTAAGGAACAAAAAAAGATTCACTGATCTTTAATTTAATCCTACAGAGAGAAAAGCTTCTCTCACATTATCAAAAGGCAAAAATATCAATGTGAGTTTGAAAAAGGCAATGCAGTAGCAGAAGAAGCCAAATTAGCTGAAATGCCAACAGCAGGGCATAAGTCAGTGTGAGGTATTGAGGTATACATCAGCATGTGACAGAACAAAGAGAAAGAGCTGCTTTCCAGTCCAAGATTAAAGCTTCAATCTTAGGGTCAGATGCTGCCAAATCCCTAATTTCCAAACATGAAATTATAGAGTCATGTGTCACCACTGCCACTCTTCACACTATGTGCCTCACTCATCTCTGAAAGCAGAAAGCTTCAGTTACTATTAGCCACAATTTTTTAAAAAAATCTCGTGTATCTCCTTACTTGGTAATTTGAATTTCTTTAAAGTAAAGGAAGAAAAACTTTTTGGTGTTTCTTCCATAGAATTCAAGGATTTATTCTCCCCCATCTCCATACAAATATTATTTATAAAAGCCAGCTTCAGTGGTGATCTGATCTGCCTCCTTCAAATTAAATAAAAATCTATGTCATGACGTTATTCAGATTCCCTGACAGAGGTGTACAGTTTTGGTTTTGTGAGAACTGAAGTACAGATTTACCTTTGGAGGATTTCCCTTTCATGATTCCCCAGCTGTAAGCTGGAAGGTTTTTAACTGTTTCACCTTTATCATGCAAGGGCAAAAATAATGAAAAAAGAGAAACCAACTGAAGGCTCACTGCACAAACTTTCTCACAGGCAGCACACGCTATAAAGGACATGAACTCCTTCCATGCAGACAGAGTAATAAACTGTATTAAATGCCACATTTTACAGCACATCATCAAACTAGAAAAGATTTAGCACCATGACTAACTAGTATGAAACACCAGCTTTGAAATATTTTTTAAATTTAGTGTTCAACTTCTCTGTTCAACACAGGAGCACCAGATGGGATCCAAAGAACCATCTAGAATAAGACACTGCTGTATAAGCACCCAAGGGTGGATGTCAACTGCTACATTGTGCTTTTGTCATACCCACTGTGTACGGCATTGACCAAAATTACATTAATATCTCTGTAATTCAATGCATGTTGATAACTACAGAACACACAAAGAAACAATTCCTCTGCCCGGTTCTTTTTCTTTCCATCCTGCTATTTCAAAAACCCATTTAAAACATAAACAGTTCATGTATAAATTACATGAAACTGGCCTTTGAAATTTAACCATAAACAAACAGCAGAAGCTACTGGCTTTAAAGTGCAGGTTAGTCATCAATTATTTAATATATTTTGCTTAAATAATGACACTGACACAATATGGAGACATGCAGAATTGTTTTATACAAGTGTACAAAGAAACATGGGAGGGAAGAAGAAAGAAGAAAACCTCAAGAAATTAATTCCATTTTGGAAAGAAATATTTATTAAGTATAAAAAAAGGCACACCCAAGCCAGTGCTTTAGACAGAAGCACTTAAATATCCCCATGGGCAAATGTTTTACTGTAGAACTCAGTACTCCAGTCATCACCCAGCACACACACATGAGCAAATCCCAGTCTACTGCCACACATTTGGTACCTAATAATATAAACTGTTATTTTGTGAACTTTCAGTCAGCAAGTGCAACTCACCATCTGGGATTCGGGAAGGGAGCAGCAATCCTCTCCTGCCCAGCTCAGCCAGGGCCAGGCACCCCCCGTGCCACGCGTTGTCTGTTTCCTGGAAACTAAGGTCAGAACAAGGAGTTTTGTTAAAACTGGCCCTCCCTCTCAGGATTTCATTTCTTATGGTGAATTCCTAACGTTTTAAAAGACCCCTTATCCAAACCAACATGTTCTTACTGTGTTATTGATGCCACTGGACTTGTAAAATAGAAGAATGACAAGTTGGAGATATTTTCCTTCCCATTTATGCAACACAAACACTGCTATAAATATGATTAAAAAAGCAAAAAACTCATTTATGACTATAAATGTAACTCAGTACAGAAGATTCAATACCTAAAACTCATAGAGAAAAGGAAAACAACTTCCTAGTACATGGGCAAAAAATAACTAATGAGTTTAGTGCCGAATGTAGCCCTTAACTTCCAAAAGAGGTTCAAATGGCAATTCCCAGCAAACTCATTACAAGAGTTTATGAAGTAAGCAAATGGTGGTTTTTATCCACCTTTAGAAAACATAAACTAGGGAAACTTGCAGTGAACACAGCAAAAAAACTCCAAATGGTAAACAATTTTCAGTGGGCTGGCAGATAATGGAGTGAAAAGAGGAAAGGTGACATGCTGCAGGATTAAATCTGAACAGAGTTCATTCTGTATTACACTAGGAGCAGGAATATAAGAAGAAAATGCTGGACAGCCAGGCTTGGTCATATCCAAGCTTCCTCTCTCCCAACACCATCTCTGAATTGCACCTCTGAGAGCAGGTGCTCAGCCAAAGAAAAGCAGGACCCCCATCCCCTTCTTGTCCCCCTGGCTTTGGCAATTGGCAGCACGGAGACAGCTCAACCAGAGGCTGGAGCCGGATTCATTATTTAATAACCTCTGAAGGGACTCTCTTCCATTAATTTGTATAATCCCTTTTTGAACTCCCTTTACACTTTTGGCTCCCATAACATCCCGTGGCAATGACTTCCACTGGTTAATTATAATTGTGTGGAAATGCACTTCCTGCTGCTTCCCTGCTCTGGCACCAGGGAGAGAGTGAATCGTAAACAGCCACTCGCTCTCCCTCCCCCTGGCCTATTTACAGTTGAGATACAGCAAATCACACCCCTCCACTTTTCCTTCCCACCTGCAAAAAGCCCCATCAGTTAAAACACTTCTCAGTGAATCAATTTTATCTCTTCCTTTCCTCATAATTTCCAACATTACATTTGTCTTGTTTGCCCTGCCAGCTGCTGAGCGCTCCCCTGACGCACTCTGACAGATCAGTGGCTCCCAGGAGTTTGACAGTGAGCAGCATTTTGCCCCAAGTACATCAGTTTGCATGCATTAGACATTATATTTTACATGACATTTACTGTCACAGTACTTCACTTCTGTACTGGGCTTCTGGAACACTTTCCTTCCTGTCACTTTTAGCTACCACTACATTAAATCAACTTGAAATTCAGCTGGTTCCCTCAGCCCCTCATTCCCCTTTTTTCCAGGATTCTTTATGTGTATGTTGAACAACACGAGGCTCATACCCCAGTGGAACTGTGCTGACAATCTCACTACATTGTGAAAAATCATCACTTATTTCTTCCCTGACTCTTGCCTTTTGATATGTCTATATATAACAAATCCTTTCTTCTTATCCCAAGAGGTATAACAGAGTGCCTCTAATGAGCAACTGATTTATTCCTATTTCGGTCACTAGATATTTAGTGCAAAGAATCCAACAGAGGCTCTCCCTGTCCTTGCCTACGTTTGTTCCCAGGTGTTTCTGAAGAAAGCAGGTCACTCAATTACTAGTTGAATTACTCATCCCTATGACTTGAAAAACAAGGAAAGAAAACACAGTGAGTACAAGTCTTTGAAGCTCCAGGGATAATTGAGATCAGCAGCACCTCTTAAATTAATCACAGTAACATAGTGAGGGATCATCTAAGTGGATACTTTCCTTGCAAGTCTTTCAGACTTTATACCTTCTTTTTTTCTAATGTGTTATCCTTTGAGCTGGCATCCTTTATTTGTACTCACAACCAAAGTGAAAATACTTTTTAAAGCTGGGGACATCTCAGTGACAAACTGCTCATGACCAGCATTTCTTACCAATAAAGAAACACTTTTTGTTATTGGCTTGCCCTAAACCACTCAGATTTCAGGTACTCAATGCAGCTGTGATGAGCAATTTGGTATTAAACAAAAACCCATGATAATTGTTTAATTTTTTGTTTAATGACTTTACATGCTCTACAGGAATGCAAAGCCATGACATTCAACGCTAAAGTGCACCAAAAGAACATCTCACAGCTCTGTGTGCCCCAACCAGAGTTTCCACTGGCCCCAAATCCTCTCTGACACAGCCAACAGCAGATCCCTTAGCCAGAGTCTAAGAACCAGCACATTGCAACAGTCTCCAAAACACTTCCAAACTCTGGCAGATCATGGAGAAGCTTGCAGACAAGAAGCACACTTTTTGTTCAGGTGAATATTCTCACTATCCACAAGGTCCCATGGCAAGAAGATTTTACAGTTTAACTGTGTGAATAACACGACTCTGTCTTTATTCTAAATCTGCCACCTGATGCTTGAGTTTGCTTTCAGTAACACAAAACCTAGAGGGCAACCACATCCACACCATTCCCAAGTGCATAAATCTCTATTATACCCTATTTATTCCTCACTCTCCCTACACGTTTCAGCCTCCCCTCACACAGAGATTGTTTCTCACCTCTGGGGAACCTCAGAACATCATTTCCAGTTCTACTGGGTTTCTAAGGATGGATACTAAACTCAAGACATGAGTCTGAGCATACCAGGAATCTCTAAAGTAGCAAGTTAATGAGCATTTTTTTTATCTTTCCTAAGTTTAACTTCAGTCCCTGCACATTACCTTAGTATGGGGTCTCAAGGATGGATCAGAAATAATTTCTTTATTGAATACCCTTAGCCCATCTGTACCTTCAAAGATTTTGAAATCTGAGAGGACAGCAAGAAAATTTACAGATTTTTAGACCTTTCTTCCTAACTGTTGTCCCCCTCTTCCACAAGCAGACATGTTTTAGATGTGTGTAATGTGTGAAATAAGATTTTTACCTAAAACAGTCCAACAGAGACCCAATCACATCATCTGCTAATTCCTTTGGAAGTCTTCCAGTTATTCTACCAATTCTACAGAAGAAGAAAAAGAAAAAAGCACACAATAGATCATTACAATCTATTACAAAAACTACAGTTGATTGGTAAATTATAGGAAAAAAATTAGTTACTGGACTTCCTGACTTCAAGATGCCACCCCACTGCCCTAAGACTGATACCCTTAAACAACAATCTCAAACTTTAAAAAAAACTACACAGCAGTGAATCTCCCACACAAATGCATTTTAAAAGAGAAAGAGAAAAAAAGCATTTTGAAGAAATGTTTCTTTGCACCCTTCAAATCTTGTCTTACCCAGAACATCTATTTCCAAACCCACCTGAAATTCCCTAAAAACTGACCTGAGTTTTCATCAGCAAAAGAGACAAATGTGTCTGTGCACCCACCCACCACAGGCTGTGCTAAAACCATTCGCAGTAACAGCAAATATTGGCAATATCCCCAAATTATCAATCATGGATTACACTACATTTCTATATTGTTTGCAGCTAAGCTGTAAACAAGACAGAAATATATTGTTTACATGTTATATATTGTTTATATGTATTGTTTACAGTCACTATAATAAACCTACCCTTTGGCTGCAGACCACCTGACGATGGTGTCTTTGTCCTTCAGGCCAACCAACAATTGTTCTGCAAATAATTTTATTTTAAAAAAAATCAGATTATTCTTATTTAACAACAGAAAAATTTCTTAAGATGTTCAAACTTCATTTGCCTCTTTGCATAAAAATCTTTGTGCTGTATCTAGATTTATCCTTATTGTCACACAAGGATGACTTGAAATTAAAAGCCAAGAAATATGTCAAAATTGTTTATGGAAAGAGATTGAAATTTTAAGTGCTGAAAAAGATTCAAAATGGAGGTCATGGTGTTTTTTGCAGAGGTTCATTAGATTATTCAGTTATAAAAGTCTTCTGATGCAATTTTTGCCTATTTACTTACAGAATATCCACCAGCCAGCTAGCAGAGGACATGCTGTACAACTGCATATTAAGAAACAAATGCTGTTCCTTTGATACTACCACAGTCTAAAAATTAAACCATAATTCTTCAGCTTTCATGTGACATATTTTTTGTTGTGTATTTCATTATAAATTTTAATTCATTTGTGAAAGGCTCAGGGCATCTCTTTTATATAACTGGATAAAATTGCTAAAACATATTTCAGTATCTTTATACCTCCATGGCCAACTCCANATTTAAAAGAAAAGGGCATAATCCGACAGCAGCATTGCAATGATTTCTCTCCAGCTCTAACACACCTACAACATTTTCAATCTCTCCTGGAATGTCATATTCCTCATCATCATCATCATCAGCTTCAGCAGCAGCAGCAACTTCTTTCTTTTGTCTCTGCACAGCAGCACCCTGAGCCTGCAGGTTGGCAGCCAGAGACCGACAGCCACGCTGGTACCTGCAGAGCAAACACACACTTCAGTGATTTCTATTTAACTTCCAGCTGCAGCAGGGACACACTGCCACAAAGTCTGTCTGCCACCTTCCTACACCGCCCAGGGCACAGCTCTCCAGTNTTTTTGCAGAGGTTCATTAGATTATTCAGTTATAAAAGTCTTCTGATGCAATTTTTGCCTATTTACTTACAGAATATCCACCAGCCAGCTAGCAGAGGACATGCTGTACAACTGCATATTAAGAAACAAATGCTGTTCCTTTGATACTACCACAGTCTAAAAATTAAACCATAATTCTTCAGCTTTCATGTGACATATTTTTTGTTGTGTATTTCATTATAAATTTTAATTCATTTGTGAAAGGCTCAGGGCATCTCTTTTATATAACTGGATAAAATTGGTAAAACATATTTCAGTATCTTTATACCTCCATGGCCAACTCCACAACAAATGCTCCAGTATTGAGTTTCTGATTGAGATGCTGAAATCCAAACCATTTGACAAAATAATATCTATTTTATTCAGCTCCATAGACTGAAGTTTTAGAGTCTTTCCAGCTGTTCACACTAGCACAGATACCCACATTACTTTTTTAGCCCCAAGCAGATCATTTTCCAACGTATGTTTAATTTGCAGCACGTAAGAAATGGATTTGTAGAGAATTTTTAAAGTTTAATAGAAGATTTATATAGTATGTATTTATATATAATTTTTGTATTTGTATATAAATTTAAAATTTAAATTTAAAAGAAAAGGGCATAATCCGACAGCAGCATTGCAATGATTTCTCTCCAGCTCTAACACACCTACAACATTTTCAATCTCTCCTGGAATGTCATATTCCTCATCATCATCATCATCAGCTTCAGCAGCAGCAGCAACTTCTTTCTTTTGGCTCTGCACAGCAGCACCCTGAGCCTGCAGGTTGGCAGCCAGAGACCGACAGCCACGCTGGTACCTGCAGAGCAAACACACACTTCAGTGATTTCTATTTAACTTCCAGCTGCAGCAGGGACACACTGCCACAAAGTCTGTCTGCCACCTTCCTACACCGCCCAGGGCACAGCTCTCCAGTTATTTAGTGGCTGCTTTAAAGGAAAGGGAGAAATATCCCATTCTCCTTGCTCCTGACCCAGTTGTCTGTTTTCCAAGGTGAGAAGAGCCAGACTATTCAAATAGTTCCTTTTCATTATCCCTCCTTTCCTGTTTCACTATAACCTATTTTCCACTGTTAACAACAAAGAGAGACAAAATTCCCATGCCCCAAAAGTCTCTCCAAAAACTAAAAAAAAAAAAAAAAATTAATAAAATCAGCTTATTAAAAATTGCTTTTTAAATCTCAAAGCCAGCTTAGTCTTTCTGACCAAGCTGTACTCGAATATTTAGCCCGTGGTGTAGATGCATTCTTACAAAAGATAGACTTTACATGCTAAACTGACTTTTGCCATGGGGCAAGGTACATTCACCACCTAAAAAGAATTTTCTATGCCTAAGGATGTTCTCAAAAGCCAGTAAAATAAATACAATAAAAATAGTCACCAAGGGAGCCTGCAATTTTAAAATATCAGTGCGAGAAATCTAAAAAAGAGTTTGCCCTCTGGCAGTAGGTAAAACCAGACACCAAAACCTGACTAATATGCAAAACCAGAGCGGGATTGCAAACCACTTTTCCCCTGTGAACTTTCTATCGAATCAGGGTAGGACCAGGTAATGGAAAAAGTTATGTTCACTCTTACAAAATTGTACTAAATCAGCTTCAGGAACAAAGGTTGCCATCTTCCCATGTTTAGTCAGTTATGCATTATATAGGAACAGGCTTCTGCTTGTGCAACGTGCAAAGTCAGATTTGGCTTGTCCCAGAACTCATTTATGTACCAAAATTGAAAAAAAATACAGGAAACTAAATAGAGTGGAAGAATCCTCCTTTTTCCAAATAATGCAAATGAAGAATAATGTTCATTCCCACAGGGATTTCTTTTTCTTTAAGGGAAGGTTAAGAGGAGCAGAAGGAAAACGTATGGATTATGTATTTGTAGTGGGGTTTGTGCTTTTGGATTTTCCCTTTTTTTTGAACTTTTCAGCTTTAAACTGACCTCCACTTTGCTACCTTTGGTTTCACAAATGTCAGCCCAAGTCGCTGGACCAGTTTCATGCCCAGCTTGCGCAGAACCATCTGATTGCTTTCTGACAGCTTGCAGTTATCAAGACACTCCAGAACAGTAGCAGCTGTAAAAAAAAACAAACACAGCAGAAAAACTGCTTTTAAAAACACCTTGGTATGAACATTTGAAAGTTTTGAATGTGTTTTAGGAGATTTATATTTTTAAAGGCATTACTGAAATACAAATGCCCCGTTACCTACTTTGTGGTAGATGACACTGGTCAAATAGTTGCAATATCCTTCACTGCCCAAACAGGAGAGGTGGCTTTAAGGATTAGTTTTGATTATGAAAATTATAATCTACATTCTCTGAGTGTTTATGCCCCTGATTCTCACTGGAAGCAACACATCCAAGTGTCTTTCAGGGTCTAAGAATTTTCAGTGATCTAACAGAAGCAGAAGCTAGAAAATGTTAATTCTTTTACTCAGAAAAATTCTTGCACACTGAGGATGCTTTCCCTTTCCTCATTTAGTATTTTCAGGCAGCACCAAATCCTGACACCGAAATTTTTATGATGATGGATGTCTAGAAACATTTAGACATGAGAAACACTGTGGATGTGTAAACAATCAGCCACAAAACCTCTCATTTGGGCACATCAAAGGTAACAAAGTTATTTGTCCAGCAAGTAAAAAAAACACAGAGAAAGGAGAATCTTGGGTTAATGAGGATAAAGTTCCAGGATTCAAAATTTTCACAAGGAAGCTATGGCTGTTATAAATAAAAAAGCCCTTTTGCAGTTTCATTAGGGTGAAAAGAATTCTTCAGAAGTTGACCATTAGCTAATAGAGACTAATGACTCAGGCTCTGAAAGAGCCACTGGGCTTCCAACTGCACTGCTCAGATGGAACCACAGCAGCCAAATCCTCTGCAACCTCCTTCCCCAGCCTCATATCAGGGGTTTCAAAATACAAAGAGATCAAAGAAAATGCAATTATTTCAAAGTCTGAGACACTGTAAGACATGACTTACAAATCTGCTCAAGACAATCCATGCAGACAACAAGCCAGTGATAATTATTATTACTTCAATACCTTCCAGCAACCTGGATTTTTTGCAGTTATAAAAGCCCAAGAGACTGATAGTTTAGGAGGAAGAGGCTGCAGAAACATCATCATTCACAGACAGAAAATAAATTAAGAATATATAAATAAAGGCCTCTTCCAAGTCCTGCCAGCTCTTGAATCACTAAAATATCTACAGACCCATGTAAATTACTCCAGGGCTAGTGTTTGTTTTTAATTCAACTTCTATGTCACAAGTGACTTCAAACAGGATCTTGCTTTGACATTTGCCTATTTTTTTTCTATTTCACCCTCAGATCTGTTGTAATTAAAAATCTTAGATATTTTTTGTCTCTCTCATTTTCTGATCCTGAACAGTTCCCATCTGAATATCCGCTTCTCAGCTGTGAGCATTCTAGATTTTCTAGGGTAAATTCACTCATTGATATGCCCCTGATTTTTCTCTTATTACCAAACTCGTAACTACCCACTATTCTTTCTATGCCATGAGCCAAAGCTTCTGATTTTACCCGCAGGGTTAATGCTGTGAGCTCAATATGCTCCTTCCACGCTGTGTTGTACAGTGGTATTTTCTAAATTCTGTCATTTTCTGTTGCACTGTAATTTTCCCAGCCTGTTTATTTTTCTGCTTCTCTGGCAGCTTCCCCAGTGGGCTCTGCTATTCCTGTGCAATGGCATTCCCAGTATTTGCACCTGTGTCATTCCATGCTGTTTGTCTTCACTACCTTATCTCCATCATTACCCATCTCTCAGGCATTTTCTAAGGAAGTGGCTGCATCTCAGCCTTAGGAACTGGGAGAATGAGACTTTCCAGCACCAGAACTAAAAAGCTTCTTCTCAGGGCCAAAATAATTTCATGAATGAAATCACAAACACTCTAAAGTGAGCCTACATCCTGCTTGGTTCCTGTGAATGGCACAAACCCCATTTCTGGTACCTGGATAAGCTCCACAAAACTGACCAGCCTTTTGTAGTGTTTTGGAACTAGCCACCATTTTTCCCTGCCTCCCTTTACTGCAATCAATAAGGCCCAAGATCACACTGTAGTCAGTTCTGATCATATTTTAAGATTTACCCCAAGACAAATATAATTCCAAAATGCAGCTACACCATTCAGAAACCTCCATACTCTCTTTTTCTTTTTTTGGCTTCCTGTCTATCCCTAATTGCACCCAGTATAATCACTTTTCACTAAAAAACTTCTCTTATTTCAGAATTATCCCAACACAATTCCAGCTGTGTCCAGTACACAGCTGGTTCTTAAAACTTGGGTTTTCTGAAATCCTGTGTATTAAAATTTTAAAAGCATCTGCAAAACTTCCAGCAGTAATATGTACAAAACCAGTTTATGCTCAACTGAATTTCAAACAAATATTTTCCAGATCTAACAGTTTATACATTCTGTGTTCAGCTCCTGTATTACAGCAATGGCCAGTGTGATCACCTGCCAAATCCTCTGATGTGCTGTTCCAACACAACATTCCCTGGTGGCTTCTGCTCCTCCCTCACAGTCATTTCTGCTTTTGCTGTCCTCATTTTTCCTGCTTTATCACAGTGGATTTTACTCCTTACTTGTCACCAGGTTAATCTTCCTTTCCCTTTTCTACTGCAATGGCTTGAGAAACTGAACCCAGGCTATTACAAACTTACCATATGGTAAACAGTCTTCTCTCTTGCCATGTTTAAACAGCTGTGCCTACAATTAAAATAGGGAACACAGACATGAGAATACAGAGATTCTGTAACACAATATATCAAGCATTTAGCTCTAAAATATTTTTAATGTTCTCACAATAATGTGTAGTGTTTACTGATTTAAATAGCGTAAAAGGAAGAGTCTCAGGGTGCAGTTCTTCTTGGCAACTGCTCAGGGGACTGAGGTGGCAAAAGAACACTCAAGAGAAAATGGAAAAAAAAAACAATAAAAAATGAGAAAAGAAAAAGGCCACCAGTTTTGGGCTAGCTCAGGTCCCTAACCCATCAGGCTCAGTGCTGGGTCACAGGAGCTCAGTGTGGTGCAACCACTGCTTGTGAGAGACTAAACCACCTACAGACACCTGCAAATATACCTCCAGCAGGCCAACTGCAATTCCTGTGCCCAGGGAACTTTATCTGCAGCTAAATATCCCAGTGAGATTAAACCCCAGCACTGCAGCCAGACAAGGGACTATTAACACCTGATAGAACATGTTACTCATTAAAAGCTTCCTCAGCTCCCCATGTATCAAAACCCTGGCCAGGCATTTGTTTGTCCTTGCTCTGGCACTCACCAGAAGCAAAATCTTCCTCAATAAATATGCCTGGGAGTTAAACAAGAACAGACTTCCCCTAAAAAGAGGTACTTTCTCACACATACCAAACATACACACACATGCCTCCCGCGCTGCAGGTGTGGCTGCGAGCAACAGAGGCAAGAAAAACACCTTGGGGCTGTGTACCCAGCCCCTTTTGGTCTGTTACTAAATTGCATTTCAGGATCACAAATCAGCACTACTACAAGCTGTATATGGGAATTTCATATTATATATCAAAGTATTTGAGATATTAATGCAGGCAAGTGTGAGGGCTCCCTTAAAAATGACTTTTACAAAGAAGCGATGCAATAGAATGACTTCAGGCCCAGACAACAGAAATAAATATCACTTTAAATGTATAAATTGGCACAGCTTTTAGCAATATATGAAGTCAGTGTTAAAACAATACAAAAATTTCTCACTGACATACAACAAAACTCTGCTTGTACTAAAAAGCCTAAAAAATATGTCAGAGGAAGCTGCAAATCTTTGGTACAACAAATCCAGAGCTCCTCTAAAACTTTTCTTTGTTGAAACATGCAAAAACTCATTTCATCCCTTTGTTCCTGTGCTCTGCTTTAAAACCCCATCACTGGTTTCTCCACACTCTTTGCTGTGGATGCTGGAGACACGGCAGCATCCCTGAATCCTCACAATTCCCTCCCTGCACCCTCACAACTCCTTCTCCTTTCTGCCTAACTTAACAGCAAACATTGTTTTTAAGGCACACACAGGCTGCCTCCATATTATTATTATTATTATTATTATATTCAAGCATATTCAAACAAAGCCCAGTCCTCAAGCAGTGATAGTGTAGAGAAACAGCTTTTGAACAGATCTTTGGGAACGCTGCTGGACAAACACCTTTGGGTGTGTGATCTCAGCACACTGCTGGGGGGTGGAACAGAATCCTCAAACCAACCCATTTTCAGTCTGCACTTCCCAAATTCTGGCACCTTTCTCCAAGCTTCTCCACATGTTTTCACACCCCTGAGTCCAAGTCTGAATTCAGTCCTGACTCCTCATGAAGAACACAACTGGAAGGTGCCACCTCTGAGAGATGATGGAAGGAATCAACCAACACACAAGCAGGAAATGAGAAAAATTCAAATATTGCACAGTATTTTTTTTAAATGCTTTTCCTCACGCACCTATGAATCAGTTTAGAACAGCAACCTTGGCAGATTCCATTTCATAATAATTTCTATTATTTTCTGAACAAAAAAATGAAACACACATTGTCTCCCTACAGCAGTTTCACTAAAACTTAAATAACAACTATTTTCAACACAGAACATCTACTCCTACTATGGGGACTTATAACATACATTTTGTAATAAAAATCATTGTGGCAACAGCTATAAATCAACTGAGATGTACATTAAGATGTTTTATTTTATCAGTACGAGTTTTTAGGAGAAGTAAAAATTGCCCAAAGGTCACCATAGCTAATTAATCAATAATTATTAATTTGAATTAATAACTAAACTTTTTTTAAAGGGCCATAATATTTACATGACTTTTGATCAATAAAATATGTTCCCAATGGTTTAGGAATAAACACAGCTGAAAATGCCAAATGTCTGAATGGGAAGGAGGTTCTTTCTGGACCCACTGAGGTGCACTGGGGGTCAGATGCAACCTTGGAGCAGGTTCCTGGAGTTTCTACAACTGATACATCAGGTATTTCTCTGTGTCAGAGAAGTTTAACAGCTGTTTCAAAAATAAATTTTACACAAGTAAATAAGTGTAAGTAAATAACAAGTAAATAAATAACAAGTAAATATAATAAATACAATAAATAACAAGTAAATAAGTTTGGCCAACAGCCAAACTGTGGAGAACTACTCTTCAGATATTCAAGACTGCAGGAAATCCAGTTTCTGGGGTTTTTTTTCTGAGTGTAGAGAAGACAAGAAGAGAAGTGTTTGTTATTTATTTATGAATCAAAGCATGCAAAAGCATCCCCAAGTCCAAATCTCTAAAACTTTTGAGTGTAATAGATGTATTTTTCTCAAAAGAATTAAAAGAGCACTTTAACCAATGCTGGCTTTTGGGAAAGCAGAAAAAATATTTTCTTCCAGCACATGCTACAGTCAGGCATGTACAGCGAAGTTACTCCTTCAGAAAAATACTGTAAACCTGGAGCTTACAAGGGTCATACTAAAAAAGAAATGTTCATGATGCATAAATGAAAATCATGAGGAAAAAAAAAAAGCAGCAAAAAGAGCAAATCAGCATTACAGTACCCAGCTTAAACTTCCTGCCTTGAAGGAAGAAAATTATCCAAGGCACACCATTTCCAAAAATCTGATACAAACAAAGCAATTAATAAGCTTGGTTTGCCACCTGCACAGGCATTTTGGTGTCAGCAGGGCTGAGCACGAGGAGCCTGCCTGTCGGAGCATCCCGGCAGTCGCAGCCACGCCACGGGCTCCTCGCCTAACGAGGACACAGAGCACACACCAACCTACCCAACCTGCTCAACTGTTGAAAAGTATGTGACTCCCTCTCTTATAAATAATTAAGCCACCTACAAATTAGAGAAAATCAGTGGTGTGCAAGCAATGACGACTGTCAAGTCTGGTTCTGCTTTAGAAACAGAGCAGGGCAAGGCAAACAAAGCCCAGTTTCTTAATAATCCCAGCAGAGACACCACACCTGCCAATTGTCTGCGTAACCCACTTTGGGCCCGACCTGCAGGAGATCTATCAGTCGGGATCATCTCCAGGACTTGTTCCCCAAGCTACACAAATCACCATGAGGGGTGGCCTGGCTGGTGGGGAGTGAGTGGATCTTCCTGCCGAGCAGGAGACACAAGTCTGGATCTACCCTCTGGTTGTAAGCAAGAGGAGGACGGGGAGGATAATTCCAGCCTCGCTGGGAAGAGCAGGAAATGATCCCTTGCACTGCTCTGGAGCACCCCCTGGTAGCCACACAACACCCCGGGAATGCCACCAGCCATCCCTGCCTCCGGGCCAGGAGCAGGGAGGGAGAACATGCTGGCAGAACTGAAGTTCACTTGGAAGGAGGGAATATTTAATGCATTCTACGTGCAGCTGAAGGTAAAATGGGTTAGTTAAAGGCCTTGCTCTTACTGTGCCTCCACACAAACAGCATTCCTGCTGTGGGCCACACGTGTTTGGGTGTTGAGCATCAACATGACACCAACACTGACAGACACCAACACAGTGATGGCAGCTTTTATGTGATCCCAGTTATTTATCAGCTGAACATCTGAAATGTTTACACTAACACATGGAGAGCTGACAGAGCATCTCCTTTCTATCTTGAGATTACCAAAACCCACAGATCTTAAATACTCAGAAAGAAAAAAAAAATAGCAGCTTGAGATAGTACTATGCTCTAACAAGAAAAAGAAACAGCTTTATGATAACAGAACTTTTGAACTTTGAATGAACCACAAAAGTTCTGGTGAGAAGAGAAAAACCCAGCAGTATCAGACAAGGCCACATTAGAAAAAATACTCCTTGACAGTCAGGAGAGAAATGGCATGAGCAGAAAGGAGTCAGTGCCCTTGGTACCTGCAGACATAAGAACATTTGTACCTCTCACCAATACTGCTTTTTCTACACCTTTATCACCAAACCACTAAGCAACAACCCTTTTTTTAAAAAAATAATGCCAATAGACAATCCTAATACAGCCAATTCTTTGAGAATGCCAAAAACACAGAGACTTGGGAAACATTCTATTTGGAAATATTCTATTTTTGTGCCTCTGGGTCTGAAAGAATCGAGTTAGAGAGTTCTTTCTTCCCTGGAGCCAAATTTACATAAGCATGTAGCTATTGCTAAATAACCTTTGCATTAGAGACAGCTCAGGGAAATGCCTCGTTCTTAAGACTCTCGAGTTTCATCAGATCACTGTGCAGGGCGTTTTATTTTTTTTAATTATTACTCACACTTGTATACTGAATCACTTATAAAACAAATAAGGTTTAATAAGTTTCAATGCCCAAGGCTACCTCAACGTGATGACATCTCTGTCACGCAAGAACTGGGAGTGCTGCGCCCTGCAGCGATAACTAAAAAGCTGTTTGATATAATGGCAGGTTTAAAAGCAAACCTCCAGACCAAGAGAATTTAAAATGCAGATTCTTGAAACAGGCTAGAAGTTTCCTTCAAGTAAACAAATGTTATAAAAAAGTAGCAATTGCTTAATAATCCAACATTTTCAGTCCTTCAAATGCCAAAGTACAGGAGCACGGAGCGAATTAAATGCCATAGCGCAACAGAGGTTTCAACAAAGGAGGGCAGTTTGAAACACTGAATTTGAAATAGTGTCAGCAGAGGTGCCTGCTGGTGCCCCCCGTTGGGAAATGGTGAGTTACTGAGGACAGGTGGAAGGGAGCAGAGAGCCAAAGGCCCCAGTGCAATTACAATATGCAACGCGGGGTGCGTGTTCCGACAGGAGCCGCGGAACAGCCGGACTCGTTCTGCACAGAACGCTGAGTGAGATGAAACAGCAGCACACACCTGATCAGCCAGGCTCACGGCCACAAAGAGGCAGATCAAAGTCAGCCACGGCCAACTACTCACTGCGTCCCTGACTTGCAGTTTCAGTTCATTGAAATGCAGGAGTTTTGTGTCTTTTCTGAGCAATTTTTCCATGCTAGCCTCGCTCGGAGCCGCTCAGTAAATGCAGACTATAAGTGGCACAAAATCCTAACCCAACCAAAACCCACCCTGTTCAGGGCAGCCCCACTCTGCTCCAATGTGGAGAGACTTTTTATCCCCACTCTGGTGGGTTACATCATTCCCAAAACCTGCACAATCCCAAAACCCACCTTGCTGTACTGACCAGAAACTGAAAAATTGTCTTTTTTTTTCCTGCTTGTTCAGAGAGATGGCCAAGCAGCTGCAGTTTGACTCTTAAAGTAACAAAGGGCTGGAGGAATCCAAGGGCAAAGGATTCTAAAGCTTGTTGCCACAACTTTTAGTTGCCCCTCATGGGGATGTGCTCTGCTTTACACATTTAGTGATTATTTGTTATGTCAAAATATATTGTATTTATTTATAGAANGTGAGACAAAGTTCTTAAATATTAAAATATTAATAATATATGTAATTATATATAAATATGATATTTATCACTTTTAACCCTTGAAATAAATATTTCCTGCTCTCCTTGAGCACCTACATGCGTACATATAACATTCTGAAAACCTTTACCCCCTAATGATACAATTCATTGTAGTGACTGAAAGGAGAAATTGAAGACTAAATGCAAGAAAAAGCTTTACAAATCTGCTCATATCTACCAACTGGAACAGGAGTTATGAGTTGTGGAGAGGGGAAAAAAAAAATCCCAGAAAAGCAAAGCAGCAGGCTCTGCTCCCAGGTCTATTGTATCACATTCTGGTTTCGATTCTACTTGTTGAGTATTCACCTGTTTCGCTTAGTGCGCACTAATGAACAGGTGGATGGAGCCAAAGCCAAACTCAAAGGAATTATGACAAAACACTAATGTATTATACATCCTGCAGGTCTCATCATGCCCCGGGAATGGCAAACAGTCAGTCTCCCTTTCCAGATCTGACAATAAAATGATGAAACATCATTCTGTCTTTTGAAATGCTGCAATGCACACAAATAACGCTTCCTCCCGCTTAAGTGGCAGGTCCTCAGTTATTCTAAATATAGATCATTTCTTCTCCTTTCTGATTTGGAAGAGTTTGAGAGGAAAAAAAAACATCTAAAAAAAAACCCCACACCCCACACACTTGCTCCAGACCTTTGCTTTGATGTTTAGTACCACACTGCACACAAGTCCTCTTAGTGACTGGTTAAGAAGAGTAGCAAATTTATGCAAATTATCAAAACTTGTACAAACACCAGCAAATCCTCAAACCTGTGCAACTGCAAAGACTGCACAAGGGCTCGTGATCTGTCTTCACCTGCACTGCCTTGGTCAACAACCAAACCAAGAAGGAATAACAATTCCTTCCCCCACACAAACCCATTCTGCCCAAATATATTTGGACATCAAAACTGGCACAGACACCAGAAGTGTTACCCCAGGATTTCAAAACACACCCCATCACTTTTACTGGTGTAAAACTACAATACAGCTTTTAGAAATAGCCCTTCTTAGGATGTACAAGAGGAGCAGTGCCTGGAACAGCAGTTCAGGTACTGCAGATTTTTTCCCCCATGCACAGTGTGTCAATTTTAAAACCTAAACTAAGAATTCAGCTCTTTTGAGTCACACATCCTTACCAATTCAAAGGCAAGGGCATTCAACAAAAAATTCATTCAGACTAGCAAACAAATCCAAACTTACTGAAATGACTGCTACTTTGAGAGTTATTTATGAATATCTATACTGGCAACTTCACTTTCATTTGGGGATGACAAAAAAAGAAAATATACATGCATGGGAAGTTATATTGTCTAAACTGCTATGGAGGAAATTCTTTTTTTCATTGCCAGGAACCCCTCTGTGCATTTGCTGTCAAGGGCCTCCTGCAGCAGTATAGGATGACCATAAACCCAACTGTCTATCTTTTAAGGGAAAACCAGTATTTACCAGGGCCTGTAGCATGCCATTCACAATGACAGTGCCCTCCATGGTCTGGGAGGAGGATTTGGATAACATGGAGAGCACCCAGTCCAGGAAATCTGCCATCCTGCTTTGCCTGACATCAGGGCGGACAATAAACCTGTCACAGAAAAAAAAAAAAAGAAAATATTGCAGCCATTGACTTTATGACACCCAATGAAAAATGACTTTTCCTCCTATCCAAACTGGTTGTAGTTCCTGGAAACAATTCTTCAATGTGTCTTTCCCCAAATCACTGAGGGTGGGAACACTCCAAACCATCCTATGTTTAGCCGATCTGTTTCTGAGCAAGGCTCTGACCTGGAATTTGCTTTCACTTCAAACCCAGCTTAAAACTTGGGTTCTAGAAATTTCTTATCTTAATTGTAAAGCAACAAAATTTCCAAAGCTTTTAAGAAATTATTTCTATTAGAATTAGTGAAAAGCTGACACAAATAGGTGGATTCTTCACCTCTCTCACCAAAACCAGCCATTCTGCAAATCTGAAAATCAGTGGAAATCAGCACTGGGTCCCTTTTGCACTGTCTGTCAGCAGTCAGGCCCAGAACAAGCAACCTGCAGGGCTACATTTGGGGTTCCAGATATTTGAAAAGGTCAAGCACCTGTTATTTAACACACTAGATGGGTTAAGAGATGTATTTTTGGCTGTCTTTGAAAAGGGAAAAGATGTTTTTCATGGCTTAACTATCATAAACCTACTCTTAGCCCTCCCCTGAGCAGCCAAGCTGCAGTCAGGGCATCACTTCAGTGTCCTGGCTGCTACAAACCAGGTCCTGCTGCAGCAGCAATTCAGACTACATTTGTTCTCAACTCACCCAGTGGAAACAAGGCACATGGGGAAGCCCACCCAGCACAACTGACAGAATTCAAAGAGGATGTGCCCCAGAGCCAGTACCTGGATCCTTCCTACACCTACAGATAACTGGGGAACAGCCCCAGGAGCTGACTGATGAGTTATTAAATACATTAAATACAGAAAACACCTCAACAGTGAGCTGCTGGGATGGACTGGCTTCCCAGCCAGTCCCTGTGGTGCTCAGCAGCAGAACAATGAGGACTTGGGGTGAGCTGCAGGAGGGTTGTTTTGGGTTGGAGGATGAAGCTGCCTTTGGCCCAAGGGCACATGTGAGAGAAGTGACCTGTGAAGTGGCTGAGCTGGTTCTTAGACCCTTCCTCAGCCCCAAGGAGTTTAAATCTTTCTTTCCCAAAGGAGTGCCCTAACCTCCAGACTAAGACCAGGATAAGGATCAGCCCCCATCTCCTCCTACTGCAACCACTCACTGAGCAGGCAAAAAGGAGAATTCATGAAATATACTCCAGCTCCTTTGTCCTGTGAGAAGCAGCTCATTTTGGAAAACAGGAGGTCTTGAATCCTGATGTTTCTAAACTTCTCTTGAAATTCATGAACTCCTTGGAGCACAAAGCAGGGCTCAGACTTTCTCCTGCTCCCCAGGGACTTTCCCAGAGCGTGCTACAGAGTCAGACTCCTGTATCTTATCTCTCCATCTGTCCCTGTTGTGCTCCTGCCCACCCAAGTAACAGTCCAGCTCCAGGAAGATGGCACAGAGACCTCATGTCAGAATGATTATGCTCAGAAGCCTGGCTTTGGGGATGTGAGAACAGGGCAAGGCCTTGGAGCCAGCCTTCTAATTTCTGGTGAAGTGTTTTAATCACCAGGCTATTTTGAAAATGGTGTTTTCATAATAAACTAAATAATTCTAAATCCACTATACAGCACCATTACAGCCTTGCACACCTGGTGCTAGAACCAGCTTAATGCTAAATTCATAACGTTAAATTTAAATATTAAATTCTATCACCAAATTTGTTCTGAACATATACTCCTAATTAAAATTAATCAGCGCCCCCTGCTGAGCACAGGCTGCAGTGCAGAGCAGGGGCTTTTACTGCTTTAAAAAGGGAAAAAACCCCAAATCAGTCACAACCTTAGCTGACTAAAGGCCTCTTCCACCAGAATATCCAGGAATGTGGACTGGAATAGATTCTGAAACAAGAGACATGTGTGTACTATCTCTGCTTATGGTCTTTGTAATTTATTTTCATGTGCAGAGGAAGCAGTATTCCCAACAAACACTGCTGCATCCAATTCAAGCAACAGTAATATCCCACAGACAGCTGGCACCTTCCAGCCCTCCAAACACTGTCATGTCAGATTAAGAAACAGCAGGAGGAATGGGAGCC
Organism: Ploceus nigricollis; assembly: GCA_013399945.1. Taxonomy (NCBI): domain Eukaryota; kingdom Metazoa; phylum Chordata; class Aves; order Passeriformes; family Ploceidae; genus Ploceus; species Ploceus nigricollis. The sequence continues at coordinate 271,469 of VXBC01008930.1, read as the reverse complement.
TTTTTGCCAATATGCACAAAAGAGACTTACTTGGACACCAGCACAGCAGCTGCATCCCGAGCCTTGTCACTGACAACCAGGTAACACTAAAGGGAAAAGAAAATTGACTGTAAAAGAATTCATATGTGGAGATAGAAAACCAACTATGTAACAACTCTGTACATAATACACTACTGAATACTTACATGACAAATATTATGATGATTACACACATTATGTCATTATTATGGTTACAAACTGAGCTTAAAGATAGTAGAAAGTTCGTTTTTCCATTTAACAAACTGTATCTGAGGCAGAGTCTCCCTTTGTGCGCCTTTCAAAGCAGGTTTATTCTTGAAGGTTCATTTGCTGAAGCCTTAACTCACAGACACATTGGCCTGCAAGCAGTAAGCCCCTTAGTGCTCCAAGTGTCAAAAGCTTGGGCTGTTTGGGTACCTGTGGGGAAGGGGGGGTGATTTATTTTTATCTCAAAGGCATGACAAGTCAGCCACCTGGGCTGACACCCACTGGAACTTCATAAATTTGTTTAAAAATCTTCACACAGTCACAGCTTCCAAAGTTGCTCACTCTGATCAAATACTGATTTTCTCTAGAAATCCTCAGATCTGGCTTTCAGAGAAGCTCTCTGGCACTTCCATGTGTTGAAAGCCTCTAACATATTCAAAGGCAGGGGTTCACCTCAGATAAAAAAGTTTATTACATCAGAGGAAACAAGTTCCAGTCTCACCTGACTCTAAAGCAGCAAACAACAGACTGAAGATCCAGAAGTACAAAAAAATTCTTAAATTCTTTACAGATTAGACACAAAAACACAGGCTTAAATAATATGCAGAGAAGAACATCATTGAAGAATATGCAGAATATATTAATATTTATCACATACTGAACGATTGAGCCAAATATCTCAGGTCTGAAAGCATTACAGGATGTGTTTTCCTCACCTTTGCTATCTCCAGGATGCGATCCATGGTCGGCTGCCGAGCCTGCCCTTCCAGGGAAACGAGGTTTCCATCAAAACGAGCCAGATCAAAAGGGATCAGGCAGATCATGGACAGCCACAGCAAGAGCATGTAGCGAGTTTCCCAAGTCTGGAAAGGAATGGTAAAACAAAGGTTTTTTACTTCATTTTCTGTGCTCTTGGCACTTCATATTGCAAACTACCCTCTGGCTCCAGGAACTTTCAAAGATGAGCAAGAGAAAACTCCCAATGTGAGTGCCCTGAAACTCCAGAGGTGGCAGAACTACAAGCATCCCAAACAGCAAAACTGTAACAAAATTAATGGACCCTCCCCCCAGTCAGAAATCTAGGTAACCTTGTTTCCTTCCCAAAGGAAAACTGCACCTTCCCATTTTCCTGTTTTTCCCTTCCCTCGGCCTGTCTGTGCCTCCACTCACAAACAGAACAGAATTATGTTTTCCTCCTTAATTTCTTATGTGTTGCTTTCATACTGCAACAATTTCTGAAGAAAGAAGGAAGTTTTTCAAGCTTTAAAGCTGTACACCTACAGCAGCAAAGTGTCAGAATTGATGTTTATTTTAAAAAAGCTTTAATTTAGAGCAACAATACAATTATTGTCTTCAAATCCATGATTTTTGTTACTTATAATTGATAATGATCGCTCTTAAAATTAATCTATCTTAAGCAGATCTCTGGAGTTCTTCTTTTTCCTTATTTAAAAATATAAGAATATAAACTACAGTATACTGGAGCCAGACTGGAGCATTTTTCAGTTACTCCTTTTAGAGGTTCAGTGCCTTTCCCTGCTCTTCTTCTTACTCTTGTTACAATCAATGTGTTCCTTACATGAGTGCTTAAAGATTCTACTTGCACCTCTACTGCCACTGCTTCTAATCCTTGGAACAAATCCCATGAAAGAAAACCAAACCCTCCTTGGGGAGGGTATTTCTCCTGTGACAAGATGATGGTTTCCACACCAAATCCAGGTGTTAACACCAGACAGGGTCTGTCAGTGCTTTATACACTTTTTCCCAGATTTTTTCCTTCAGCTTTTTCCACTGGAGACATAAAAGTTGAGCAAAAAGTACAGCAAGTGCTCACCTCAGGGTCTCTTGGGTTCTGCTTTGCAAGCATATCCAAAACAGGCTGCAGGTCCCGCACTTCATGGGGGAACAGTGGCAGGAAACGTTTGTATCCTCTCACCTAAAGCAGAAAGTTCCAGAATTCAGAACCCATCCAGCACCAGCATGTACTGAGGGGAAAGGAAAGACCCTTGGAGGAATTTCTTGATTAGGATCCTCATGTTATAAGGAGAGTAAGCATGCAATCAAAGTCTTAAAGACCTTGTGATATTTGTTTTTACAAAGTTATTAAGAATTCATGACATGATAATTAACTTTAAAACAAGGGACATCTGGAGATTGTCTAGTCCAACTCTCCTGGTAAAGCAGGGTCACCCCAGCAGGGTGCCCAGGACCATGTCCATGGGGTGCCCAGTATCCCAAGGATGGAGACCCCACCACCTCTCTGAGCCACCCATCCCAGGACTCAGCCCTTACAGCCCAAAAATATTTTCGTGTGCTCAAATGTAAATTCCACATCCATCTAACTGTTCATCACACTTTACTTTTCAACATTATGACTCATGTTTTATCACTCAGTATCTCCATGCCTGCAATTCCTTTTGCATTCAGACCTGGATTTTTACTAATCTGGATCATTAAATAACATAAGTTATCATGAAAATGGGAAACAAGAGAACTAATCTTTCACAGTACACTTTAAAATATTTAATCATATTAGACATTTATTTTAATATTTTTGAAAACTAACAAAGAAAATATTCATAACTTACAAATTTCAGTTAAAGAACATTAAATTTAGGATTTTTTTACCTTTGTAATGATGTAGAGAAATTTAAAAGCCAGGTGAACTAGTGGGGGAGGAGATCCACTGTCCCATACTATCTCCAACAAGGAATTCATCATCCCCTCTAGTGAAAGGAGAGAAAAACCAGTGAGACTACATGTAGGTAACAGAGTTTCTTGTACTTCTGATAGAACAGAGGGAGACAACAATTATAAAATGGAAGTACTATCAGCCACAGCAATCTTGCAATGCAAACCCAGATCTTCCAGAGTAACAGATTTTTAAGTACAGGCACAAAAATTATTTAAGGATGACATTCCTACCTAAGTGGCGATCCAAAAGGTGAGGCTGCTCCTGGTACTTGTCCATTATACCTGAAAATGAAAAGATATCTGTAATAAACTACTCCAAGGCTCTCCCAGAGCCTTAACTGTGAGATACTCTCTGATTCTGAAGAGTTTTAGCTTAAGACTTCTGCATCCCTGAGCTGCCACCACCTGTAAGCAAGGTCACAAAGTTAGAAAACCATAGAGTGGATGGAGCTTGGAGCAACCTGGGATAGTGGAAGGTGTCCCTGCTCATGGCAGGGAGGATGGCATGAGATGATCTTTAAGATCCCTTTCAACACAGAGCAGTTTATAACTCCAAGTAACAGTACAAGCACAGTCTGTCCCCCTCACACTGCACTCATTTACCCACCCTGAGCCATCAACCCACTCCCAGGAGTCTCTCCAATTTCCTGGGACAAACCTCCCACAAGGAACACTTTGCAATGAGGGTGCTCCTCACAATCCTCAGAGGTAGTTTCTTATTTTGAAATAGGATACAGGGAATTATTCAGCAAAGAACAAAGAATCCTTAACAAACTTTAACCTCAACAAACAAACTGCAGCTCTCACCACTGTGCTCCACAAAACCGTTCACATCCCTTACTCTATTTTGCTGCCAGTAACACAGTCTCTTCCTTTTGGATACTGACTCAAGAAAGGACAAATTGAAATTGAGTATTGAAAAAAAAAAAAAAAAAGAACTACTTTCCAGAGCTTTCAGACACAAAAGCTTTTCAATTTAAGCTCAGAATCAACAAAAAGCAGCTACAGAAATGAAAGCTGGATTCCCAAGAAGATCATTAACTGATCCAGTGTGGCACTGGAGATTGCCTGGCTCATTTTAGCTATTTGGTCAGAAAACAGCTTTTGAATTAGAAAACCAAAACCTCCTTAACCTCCCCTTCTCTGTATTTGTTTCTCTCACAAACTACTTTGCTCTCTGTCCTTTTTCTCTGCTTGACACATCAACACCTACATTGAAGACATGACTCAAAGCCAACAGTGCTGCAGTTGACCAGTGGATGACACTGCACAACCACTTTCAGACACCAGACCATCCAACAGCATCCTTGTGCAATTCCACTGGGACACCAACCAGAGGGAAACCTGAGCTCCTAATCATCCCTGACTTCCCACCTGAATTAGTGATGCCTTAAGCTGCAGACAAACAGCAGAACCAGTGAACACAAATTCCAACACCAAAGCAACAACTTTCCAGCAGAAGTGGAATTGAGGAGCAAGTTCTTTTCCCAGGTCACAGCCCGGCAAAGATAAAATAAAACCCCAAATATAAAAGCTGAAGAGAATGAACCTAAACCAGATGCTCTAAAACTATTATTTAAAAAAAAAATCTTCCTATATTTTCCTACAAAATTGTAGTTGCAGATCAAACTGTTTCCCAAATTTCTGTTTCTAATGGGTCATCACAAAATGAGCATCATGAGTTTTTCTGAACACTTTGGAAACTTTCATTAAAACCCTCTGGAACAGGTGATCACTGCATTCCCTGCTCCCAGACAAAAGGTATTCCCTAAGTGTCAGTGCTCTAACCCACACACTGAACCTCTTGGCAGATTTGGGACACTTTGTCCAAGAAGGATCAATGACACCTGATCACACTAAGTATTACAACCCAATACTGAACCACATACACAATACCTTTTTTAAGTATATTGAGCCTGTATTTACTGGGCAATGACACACAGGCAGAAAGCCTCATAAATAGAATTTAAATGCAAAGAAACACTCCATATGATGTGACAGAGAGGCACAGCAAGGTGATTTTTCCAGCAATGGTTTTTCCTGTCCCACTGACATCTGACATCTCCCCTGTGATGCTCAACAACCTCAGCAAGGAGAGTTCCTGGGACTTCTGTTACATGTCCATCATTTAGATGGAACAGTCAGTTCAGCCAACCACAATAATGCTCCTGAGAAACTTCTGCAGGGTCAGATCTCCAAATTTGGGGGATTCTGCTTTATTGTTTGCCCACCTCATTTCTTGTTGTCAAAAACAAAGCTGCTGGGTCAATATTTTGACTGTGAGTTTTGAAATTTCGTCATCCTTCATAAAAATACTTCAAAACACCAGTCTGCTAAATTCAGTTTGCAAATACACAAAGCACTGAATGAACTTTTGCAAATCCCCTCATTAAAATATTGACCCAACACACAGATGTGCCTTGAAATAGGCTGGTCACCCAGGACACTGCTACATGCACCTCACTATGGCCCTTCCACATTCAGCTGAGGCCCAGGGGCAGGACAGCTTTCCTTAAGTGGCACAAAAGTCAAACCAAGTTACCTCCACTTGGAAAAACAAACATGATCTGTATGGATTCAGCCACTCTTCCCATTTCCCATGAAATGAAAAGGTAAATAGGAAATTGACACTTTAAAGCACAAAATGGGTGTGTTTCAAAGAGTAACAGAGTTGTTTTATTTGACAGACATACAAACTTTTAACTAAATTATGGCCTGAATTTGAACAGGAAACTGAAGGCCCAGCATGAGTCAGAATTCAGATTTCTGGAACCTAAACCTAAGCTTTCATTTACAGTAGTTAAATACCAGGTAATAAAAGAATATCTATATGGAAAACAAAATGAGCAAAAAACCACATCTGAATTACCTGTTGATAAAGTTCCAGCATTATCACTGACCCAAAAATTAGCGGTTTGGTCCCTTTTTGGTAATCACCAATAATAAAACCAATAATACACAATGAAATGTTCGTGTCATGCAGCAGCAGGACCACTCCCTTTGGCTGCCGCGCTTACCTATGAACCGTTCCACGGCCATTTCCCTCGTCACCTGCTCCCCGAAGACTTCCCGCAGGTTCCCGATGAGCTCCGCGACCTCCCGGCTCTCGGTGAAGCTGTCCAGGATGCTCCTGTCGCTGATGGCAACCGCTTCCCGCTCCTCGCCCTCCTCCGGCTCCTGCCCCGCTCCGTCCATCCCGGCGGGCCCGGCGCTGGCAGGGACAGAAGGAAGGGTCAGTTCCGCCGCCCCTCAGGGTGCGGGCAGGGCCGGTCCCGCCGCCCCGCACACNCTTGGGGACACCCACTGGGGACGGTGACCCCCACCCTGGGGACACCCACCCTAGGGACAGGAACACCTGCTGGGGATGGGGACATCCAGCTTGGGGACACCCACTGGGGACGGTGACCCCCACCCTGGGGACACCCACCCTAGGGACAGGAACACCTGCTGGGGATGGGGACATCCAGCCAAGGGACACCCAGTGGACACAAGAAGACGTACTGGGGATGGGGACACTCACCAGGGACAGGGACATCCATGGGGGATGGGGACACAACCCCAGGGACACCCATCAGGGATGGGAACATCTAGGCTGGAGATGGGGACATCCATCCTGGGGACACCAGCTATGGGGTCCTGGGGATGGGACAAGGATGGGGACACAGGCATGGGCACCCAAGCACTGGGTGAGGATGGAGATAGGGACCCTCAGATAATGGAACAGGCATGAGGACCTGGGCATGAGGACCCCAGGGGAAAAGGACAAGGATGGGGACAACCACCCAAGGTGTGGGGGTGTTGCCGCAGGCCCCCAGCCAGATAATAATTAGCATTGACTCTTATTCAGAAGGCTGATCAATTGCTTTATTATTATCTTATACTATATTATACTATACTTATATTACACTATCAAGAGCTATCACCAACTAGTAACTAACTAGAAAAACCCGTGACTCTCTGCTGAGAGTCCCAACACAGCTGGATCTAATTGGGCCATGAATCCAAACACCATCACCAGAATCCAACCCAGCAATCACCTTGGGTAAACAATCTCCAAACACATTCCACATGGGCACAAACAGGAGCAGCAACAAGTAAGATAAGAATTGGTTTGATTCTCTTCTCTGCTTCTCCAACCGCCTTCCCCATCTGTGGCCAGAGAGCTGCTGCCATATGGGGGAGACAGCTGGATGATGCCATTATCCATGACCTCCATTCCTTACCCAACCCTCACCCAACACTGCATTGCATGGCTAAAATCACAACACATCACCCAAACCTCACCCAGGTCTGGAAATAACACTTGAACCCTGAAAGCTGCAACCGCAGCTCCACAGATTCTACAGGAAATTCAAGGGGGCACTTCAGCCCGGCCAGGATGTCACAACAGGTAAGTTGCTCTTTCCTGCTATCCAGCAGCTCCATCCACACCCAAATATTTTATCTTCAGGCTCAAATTCATTCCATCAAACCACAGCCACAAAACACATGTACACCAAGTGCTGGGTTTCTGCAAGGCAAGTGTTTTATTTGAGAAGAAGTTTGAGTTCATGAGTACTTCCCAGTGTGATACAGGTGGGTTTGTTCACATCCATAAACACCAGTGCACATGCACTTTGCTCTGTGCTCAGACCTAGATCTTCCAGCCATCAGCTACAATCCCAACTGTGTTCTAACCCTGCTGTTCCACTTTTCCACTCTTTTAGTTTTGTTAAGTTTTATAACCGTGACAGATTCCCTTGATTCAAAGAAAGCAAAAATTTTTCACTATTTGTATCATATTTACAGAAAGCAAAGTGCATTGTTTTAAACCAATTACAACATCAAATTTTAAACTTAGTTAAATCTTTATAGCACAACCATTTAAAGTTGAGAAAAGTCTAAATACATCTGAGCAATTTTGCATATAATATTTTAGTATTAGTCATGCCAACCATCTGAAGTCTGAATACTCAGGTCATTCTTACCCAAATCTTCTAATTCATATTTGTGGGATTGCACTTACTTTTACTCTCCTTGACACTTCCCTTAAAACCCCCCAGAGTCACTAATGTACTCTAGCTCAGATTGTGCACCAGTATCTTTGCTGAACACTTTTCTCCCCAAATTCCCACTGCCTGTGTTTTCTGTAAAAATAAAGCAGTAAGGAACCACAAAACCCCTTACAAATCCACCAGATTTGACACTGTTCCTTCCATAACCTAGTTGTGGCACAACAGACCAGCTTTGCCCACTGCACTCATTTTCTAAAATTGAAAATATGTCAAGCACCAACCAACCCAGCAGCCACAGGTGCTTCTTCTCACCCAACCACAGAGCCCCCTCCCACATTTTGCTGTCTTTTTACAAAGTTATTTAAATATGTTACTATTGTAGTACAACACACTGAAATATCACACTGAAACAATGAAATGCTATTATCAACTTTGAGTGGTAACAACCTACTTCTGACTGTACAGTTAATTACCAAGGAATTAGACATACTTCCAGAAAATACCACTGGAATTTCAGTTCTTCTAGCAAGGAAAAATGAATGTGAGTAAATTACGTTTAATTAAAATAAATATTAGAAATATTATTAATTACATATGTTTGCCAAATGCAGCCAAAGGGCCTTGTCTGCTCATTAAATTAAAAAGAGAATGTTTTCAGATTCACAGAATCTGACTGAAATTTTGCATCAGGACATTTGACAGGCAAAAGGAAAGGAAAGGGAAACAGGGGACCATGGAAATATTAATGGGGAAAGGGCTGGGAACAGACAGAAAACTAAACCAGAACAAACAAGGGCAGACACAAGAACTTGCTTCCAGAACCACTGTCCCACAACTGCAGCTTTCCATAACAAACTGCTGCTGGAGCAGCAGCAGGACTGGGAAGATGCTGCTGTGGAACAAGTGTGGGACACAGCAGCTGTGAGGTGAGAGAGCAAGGGCAGGCTGACTGTCGTGCTGCTTTCCAGGCCAGTGGAGCCTTGACAAACAGTGCAGCCCTTTCCTTCAGCAGGGAGGAATCTGTGCAGGGAAATTAGTGCCCAAGTTAAAGATTACACAATTGCTTTTAGTTAGTGAGGCTCAAACTGCATTAAACCTTCCCCATATCAGGTGTTTTACCATCAATTCTGAGTTTGTGGTACTTGGCATGAGCAGGGGCTGCTCATTCCTAGGGGACTGTGTCAGAATTTCTCAATGTACCTGGTTACTTCAGAAGTTTCTTCATCATGTTTAAGGTAGAGCCCCTGTACCCTGTTCCAAAATGGTTCCAGTGGTTGATGTAATTAAAGAGCTGATACAACTTGTTCCGTTTCTCAAATCCTGGAGCTTTGGGTATTTTACTGTGATAGGCAGAGAAAAAAGAGCTGCTGAACCCCCCAAACATTCCAGCAATGGCCAGCTCAAATTCTGAATGGCCATAAAAGCAGGCAGGGTCAAATATAATAGGCCCAGAGTCGTCCTCAGCCACATTCCCTGCCCACAGGTCCCCGTGCAGGAGAGCAGGAACAATTTCCACATCACAGAACATTTCAGGAATCTTTGGCTGAAAAAGCATAAACAGACATGTAACAACTAGTTTTGAAGAAAATAATAAATAAAATAAAGTACTGTAGCATGTTAGAGCCTGAGCTGGCCAAATGCTGCCTGTGTTCAGCCCTCATGGAGTGCTTTGGACATTGATGGCAACAAGAACAATCCAGTGATAAATGTTCTGGATTGTTCTTGACCAAGCTCAGCAAAGCATTTAATTCACAGTCTAGTATCAACACCTGGTACTGCTGTATTGTTTCTAGATACCATTGGCTGTCAAGAGAAATATAAAATAATTTCATTTAAACTAAAAAGTTTCAGTGGCAAAAAGAACTGCAGTAAGTATCTGGACCAATGAACAGAAGAGAAGGGGAACATCCCTGGTGTTCCCTGAGTGCTGCATGGAACATGGCCTGAACCAGCCTCAGCCTGGGTCAGGTAAAATACAAATCTGTCCAGGCAGCAGAATTTCACCCACTTCATAACACCAAGCCCTTAGGACTTACCATATTATTATTATTATTACTAGCTGTATTCACAGAAATAAATGTTGATGCTGAATTACAGGGTTTTTTTTCCACTATCAATAAAAATTGAAAGAGTAACAAGAATTCTGTTCAGCTGACAGTGTTGCTGGACCCACTGTGAAGCTCATCCAGACCCTGCTCTTCATTCCAAGCTGGGTAAATCCCTTATAAAACACCTTTACAATCCCATGATACACATTTTCTGAAATTCTAGAAAATAGATTTAAAACATGGCTGCTCATACTTTTAGCTGTGACCAGAGTTCTCTGGCTTCTCTGTCTCCATAATCTTTTTCAATCAAATCCAGCTGAGCCTGGAGTCGGTGACGGATGAAGAAGGATGGCCAGTCGCTCTGCCACTCATTCACCTGGAAAATACAGCACAAGTTTGTCACGCACAGTTTTAACACACATTCATTCAGTGTTAATAAGAGAGATCCAGTTAAAACATTCAGTGCTGACACAATGGCCTGGACAATGTCAGTGTATCCAATGCACATCAGATGTTTTGTTTTGGGAGTGCTGCTCCCCACCACACTTTGGTGGGGCTCTCTTTAATATAAGTTGAGGTTCTGGCTGTTTTCATTCATTCCCATTTTTTTAATGTATTTTAGAGGGAGAGCTTCTAGTGAGATCATTTCAGTTGTTCAATGTCCTGTTTCAAATCTTTCTGGAAATGCAGAAGTATTCATTCATTTTTACTGGGTAACACGTTTCTAATTTGGTGAAAAGCTGTACTTAGCAAAGAGTTTGAGATACTGGAGGTTCATTCAGTTGCTGTAGAATGAAATCCTGACATGTGCAGAGCCAGAAAATGGTGGAATTATCTCCAAGAGTCCTTTCCTCTCCAAGAGCCCTTTCCAATGTCTCATGAGCTGGTACATGATGAGGCTCTCCAAAAGCAGTGCAGAGATCCATATAGTAGGGGTTAATAAAACCAGATATGGTATGTGAAGGGACACTGATTTTTTTAAATATCACCAAGCTAAAAAACCACCACATCATTCCAAAGTCTCACTCGATCCACCGTGCCTGCTGGCCACATGCACAGTACCAGGGAACAGGGATGGAACAGGGAAAGCAAAGCTGTGGTCAGAAAGCTGCAGACAAATTAAGCAAGCTCAGGTATGAGGAGTTTACAGACCTCTACAAGTGCCTGTTGGCTTTCACAGCTGTGGAACAGACCATACCTGTGGGATATAACCACAGCAAGTGGCTGTGTGGAATCCAAACTGATCCACAAACTGGGCCTCGGAGTGACCAGCTCCTTTTCCTACAGAACAAAATAAATATTAGGGGATTTGAGATCTTTACATGGTAAAATTTGCAAACACATAACTTAAGGCAGGAAAAATAACTTTAAGCAGTAAGTTACACTTATTTCATGGTCACAACCCTTTCTAAAGCTGGAAAGAAACCTTTTGGACTCGAAGATGCTGAATGGAAATGGAGGCTTAGTCAGCCGTGGTCAGTGAGTTTGCTTTGGATGAAGGAGTTGGATGTTCAGGAAAGGAGCCCAAATACAGAGTCATAATCTGATCTTCTGGCACTTGGACATGTTACCATTAAATGTGGCTTAGGTTTGATTCACAGATTATTTGGGACCTGCCAGTAATTTGGCCTTCACTCGAAAATAATGGATTATAATTTGTCCACCACTAAGAGTCAGACCCAGTCCACTCTGAAGTCATGGGAACAATACAGACACAGACTGGCATTTCAGATTTTAATAGTAACAACTCAAAAAATAATTCTTTATATAGCTGATTTTTTTTCATTTATATTTTAATTCACCTTGAGGAGCAGCAATTTTTAAATATTTTGCTACTTATCTGAGTTCAAAAATGTCATCCCCAACATCTTTAAAGGGGAGCTTAATTCTTCATTTAGTAAGGGACAATATTCTGTAATCAATTAATTATCTAAACAAACAGCAAGCAAAAAATGGGATTTCTGTAAGCTCAACAACATTTTAAGAGTGCATGAGGCTGAAAGGTTTCACTGACACTGAAGAAGAGTCCAAATTGTCAGTTTGACTTAGGAAAGTTGAAAGCAATGCTACACCACCAAAAGAATTGCTTCCTTTTTGGTTTAGTACATTACATCAATGCTTTACCAATTGTGCTTCCCTCAGTCCTCAGCTTCTCTCCAAGTTTCTTGTTATAAAGATGAAGTTCTGCTATCTGCTCTCCCAGCTTTGAAGAGTATCTGTAGGATCAAATAAAACAAAATGAAACTGAAACAAGTGAACAAATATTATATGGGAAAAAAGCCCTCAATTAAATATGACCAAGGCTATTTTTGGCAAACATAGAACCGTACTCAATTTCACAAGCACCTAACAGGGAGCAAATTACTTGATAACAGCTCTGAAGACACAGATAAAACAACAAACACACTAAATGCTCTTGCAAGAAAGGTAAAGAGAGCACAAGGTTGTATAAACAGGAGCAGAAAGGGCAGGAGGATGGTGTGCTCCTCCTTATCAGCCCCAGTATCAGCAGAGAACAAAACATGATATCTCCTGTTGGGCTGTACCCTTCCAAATCAGCTGAACAGCAGTTGAAAGGGTAAGTCTGAAAAGAAGCCACAGGCAGGGATTGAGTTGAGGCTGAAGGCAGACAACTAAAAACCAGTTAAATATTCCACAGGTATCTTAACAGGAGTTTCAAGGATGGAAACTAATTTTTTCTCCATGGCCAGAATGGGAGGAAAATGATGGATTTAAAATTGCAACCAGAAGGACTAAGGTTAGACACTGGAAAATCCTTTCTAGGAACAGTGGGATGGATTAGAATAACCTGTTTGTGGAGGCTGTGGAATTGCAATTATTGTCCCAAATAAAATACATGGGTTGGACAAGCAGCTGCCAGAAGAGCCATAGGAATTGCACTGTTCCCATATGGAGGCCTGGAACAGAGCAGTGCTCCTGAAAATCTGTTTCCAGCACCACATGACTCCTGAATTCCATGTTCAGGTTGGCTGACAGATGAAATGCAGATTCATATAATCTTAACTTAATCATGGCTTAAATCATACTGGAAGATTCTACAGAGAGAAGGAGAGGTTTCAAAGACCTATGCAGTCTGTAAGGTTAAAGAAACCTGTTGGGCTGGGAAAAGAAACTCCAGTGAAAAATCTCATGAGAGAACCATGAGCCAAACTCAGCTGTGATTAAATTCAGTGCAGCAGCATCTCAGCACACATGGGGCAGCACACAAATGAGCAGTGACAGCCATTTCTAGTGCAGGAAAAGAAAAATATGGACAAGGAGTGTGTACACACATATATATTTTTTAATATGTGCACAGAGAAACACAGATCTCAACACAGAGAAGCTCTGTCTCTGACAGAATAAACAACTCTGCTCATGAAGTTTCCTGGCTGACATTAAAAAAAATGTGTCCCAAAACATAATAAAAAGAGATGTATGGACATACTTGTTGAGGTGCTTCATCTTTAGGTACTCCATGGCAAACATGGCTCCTCCTCCAGGCAGGTCCATCACTTTGATGGGCTGAGGCACTCTCACAATATTGGTTTTCTGAATCGCTTCCAAACTCGCCATTTCCCCTTCAAACATTTTCCTAGCCTGTCAAGGAATAAGAATATCCTTGGGCTAAACTATGGATGTCTACAATGAGTGCTTCTGACAAAGTAGCAAGGAGTTAATTCCTCTTGGTAAAAGGAGAGAGCTGCAGCAAGGCTTCAGTCCACACAGGAAGACTTAAGGACCTTAACCTTAACTGCTTTTTTTTTTCCTAAATTCATTCCAGGGTTGTAGGATATGAAGACCCCGAACTACCTGGATGCAACAGCACCTCTGAGGATAATGTGGNTTCATTCCAGGGTTGTAGGATATGTCACATTTCACCCTGATTTCCAGCTGCTTATGAAGATCCCAAACTACCTGGATGCAAGAGCACCTCTGAGGATAATGTGCCTCAATGAGCTAACACTGAGCCCTTAAATTGGTTCTCTTTTCCCCAAAGGCCACTGGATGGAGACAGCACAAATACTCAGCATGTGCTCTGCATTTTTGAAGCAAAGGTGCTGTTTTTCACAGCAGTTTAAGATGATTTTGATATGGATAAAGCAAATTTCTGATGCACTGTGGTGTTAGAAAAAGCAATTGAGTAGTCATTTAGTAATAGAAAAGTCAAGAGTTTGGCTTGAGAAACTGCAAGAGTTTTACTTTTAGAAATGCCAAAAGCAACAGGGATGTTTGACATTTCTGTAGCTTTAAAGATAATACGTGAGTTTTAGCACTGGCCCCTGTTTGTGCCCTCCCATTATCAATCCTCCCAACTGGAACATGAAAAGGAATGCAGTGAATGCAAAGTCAGCTCTGGGCTTTTCCAAACTCCGAGTACCACAGTAACAGCTTTGTGCTTGCCCTCCTTTTTACAGGAATTACAGCTCATTCCTGCTGTTGAGGGTTATCACATTGCATTACACTGCATTTCACACTAACCAAACCTGCTACATTAATTCTGGATATAAAATAGACACAGCTTTAAAAAGAAAACTCAGAACTGAAATAATTATGTATTATTAACAATCAGCTGCTTTTAAAATAAAAAGCTATCTCTATGCAATCATAAGATCTGCTGGCATTGACCTGAGGTCGGTGGTTGATTTTCACAAACACCCGTCCTCTGTCTGTCTCATACGTTTGGCCTTGGCTGATGCATCCTCCCCCAGAGCTCCCCAGTGCCTTCAGAAGGTTGGTGTTCAGCTCTGCCTTCAGGATCTTCTCCATGGTCATTCCCAGGCTGCTGCAGCCGCTCCTCTGCTAAACCTGCTGCGAAACAGGATTAAAGGTCTGGGTCCTTCTGCCACTGTCACTCTGCGATGAGGTAGGAAGGGCCACCCACTACAGAAAAAAAAATTTAAAGAACACAGCTAAAAAAATAGCTCACCCAGAGAGACTGTTTCGAAATGCTTTGCTTGCCGTGGGCTTTTATAGATAGACATGAAAAATAAAATTCTTTATAAATATTTGCTACAATAAACTGGAGAGATTAATTCTAGGAGAGGTGGGTTCTTGGGGCCTCTCAGCGGTGCTGGAGCTGCTGGTATTTGTAGTTTGGAGCCGCTCTAAAGCTCCGGGATGGTCTGCGGAAGAGCGGTTTTAGGCCGATCCACTAGAGGGAAGCTGAAGGCAGCCCCAGGAATGGCCACAGGCGCTGTATCGGGGGCATTTGGTGTGAAATCCAAAGCTTCAGCCCAAAAGGATGTGATTAAATCCGCTATTCGGCCGGGTGGGGTGCGGGGAGGAGGATGAGCCAGGCGGGGAGCCCGGCTGGAGCCCACGATTCCCTGCGGAAATTCCCGCCGGTGCGGGACCGTGCCGTGGGGACGGGGAGATCCCGGCCGGGCTGCGGGACGGGACCTGCGGGCACAGCGCGGGTGAGCGACACCCCGGGTCCCGGTGTGAGGGGAGGCTGCTCCCGGTGTGAGGGGCCGCTGATCCTGCAGTGAGGGGCGGCTGCTCCCGGTGTGAGGGAACAGTCCCTGCAGTGATAGAGGTGTTCCCGGTGTGAGGGGGGCTTGTTCCTGCAGTGATGGAGAGCTGTTCCCGCTGTGAGGGGCGGCCGCTCCCCGTGTTACGAGGGCTGTTCCCGCTGTTAAGGGAACAGGAGTTCCCGGTGTTACGGGGGCTGCTCCCGGTGCGAGGAGGAGCTGGTACCGCAGTGATGGGGTGCTGCTCCCGGTGTGAAGAGGGGCTGCTCCCGGTGTGAGGGGAGGTTGTTCCCGCCGGAACGGGGGGCTGTTCCCGCTGTGAGGGGATGCTGTTCCCGCCGGGATAGGGACAGTTCCCGGTGTTATGGGGGACAGTTCCCGCTGTTATGGGAACAGGTGTTCCCGGTGTGAGGGGATGCTGTTCCCGGTGTTATGAGGGGCTGTTCCCGGTGTTATGAGGGGCTGTTCCCGGTGTGACAGGAGTCTGACACTGTCCCCCTCTCCGCACAAGCGCCCTGTGGCCCTCCAGACTCGAACACACGGATTCCTGTTCCATGGCAGCACACGCTCCATGTATGTACCACACCGACAAAAATTAGAACGTGAAGTCTTATTTTAGAGCTTGCTCACCACAGAAATGGTGCTTTGGGATGAATGACACATCCAATGCCACCGAAAGGACGTGACATTCTGCTGCTGGATTTTCGTACTGCGTTTTAGTTTCTAATGTGCACAACACCACTGGTTTCACTATTTTGTGTGTTTTTATACAGAGGATAAATACCATTAGATTAAATTCTTAATTCCATGAAATCTGTGAATTAATAATAAAAATAAAAGAAAATCCTGTATTTTTTGCAAACGATTAAAAATATAAAAATGATTTATAGGTCTGAATATTCAGGCAGAGGAATTTAAAATGCTTCAAACACAATGAATATATACTAAACACAATTAAAATGTGTTCAATACAATAAAATGTATTAAATATACTTAACAATGTATTTATCACTGTTAAATTCTACCAATGATGTGACAAATTCTGTAGTGCTACAATGGTGCATTTGGATTCTTTGTGATGTTCCCTCAGTAACTTTTAAGGACAAACTTCACTAAGCTAAACATGGATCTATAGTAATTATGCACATGCACAACAAGGTTTAGTGTATGCAATTAATTTGATAAATGTTTTTGTATGTTTTTTAATACTTTGGGGAATTAATTTGTAGGTTAAATACTTTCCTGTAAGAATAAATTTCATTTCATACCACTCTATGAGAAAGTTCTAGGAGAAAAATGCCACAGACACTGTGGTAAAAGAAACACAGCCTAAAGAACACTATTTCAAAAATAAATAAATTGAATGTTTCTGAAAAATAAATCCTTTCTTCAGATTCTTTAGAAATCTCTTCTTTAATTGGGGAGGGTTTGCGTTACCTTCCTTTAGAAGAATTTGAAGAACAATATATCTGAATTAGATACCAGGAATGTGAACTTAGCCTTTAAGTAGCATATAAGGCTTCTGATACAACATCTGTGTACAAAATTGTTACCTGTAACGTGGAAGAGTAACTCAAGCCAAGTCTTGCGTGTGTGAAGGGATTGTGTGACTCCTCCTCCTCAGTAATCGGTGCAGCTTCATCCCAGTTTCCTATCAGCGTCCCCACTGCTGTGAGATAGCACCAAGAGTCTGTGATGTTCCTCCTGGATCAGCACTGGCATCCTCTGTGAGTGTAAAAATTCCGGCCAGTAAAGTGCCAGAGTAGTGCCGGACCTGGAGCAATCAGCGCATCAGCTTAAAGAAAAGTGCCATCAGAACAAGTCTGCTCACAGGGAAAGCCCAGCCCGCAAACCGCCGTGCGGTGGAAGGAATTCCTGTGGGCTCTGTCCCCGGGTACGAGCAGGCTCCGCCCGCTGGGCTGAGTGTGCCGGGGGAGCTCCGGGAAATGCTGGGATGGAGCTGTCGGGATGCTGAAATTGCATCTCCAGTGCGCACACGGACAGGGCTGCCTGCAGCTCCGCGGGGCTAAACCTGGATCCGAGACACCCGGACTTCAGCATCTGCCCGCCCAGTGTCCGGGTGCAGCATGAGCAGTTCTGTCCCATGCACACGGCTGTTCATTGGTTCAGTTCTTCCAAATTATACCCTTGGCCTCCTCAATGAGCAGCCTGGTCTCTTTCTGTGATATGCAGAAGCAATGCCTGGCTGGAGGGAGCATTTCCACGGATGTGTGTCCGTCCCTGAGGCCAGAGTCTCTGTTCCTCCTGCCAGCCACAATAAACACAAGGTAAGGACAGGCTGGAGCAGCACTCCTCCCTCCTGGTAACGCCTGCAGCAATCCCACATGGATTAAGTAAAGCCTGGGGCCCTAGCTGGGCAGGAGAAGCTTTAAAAAAAAAAGCAAAGAAGGGTTTGTTATTTCACATTACCCAGTCTCTTGGCTGCCTGAGGAAACAAAATCTCATAAAGATGCAAAGTGATTATTCTATTTTATATGGGTACCCAAAGAATACCATAGCAGCTGGTCTGTGCAGAGCTCCGGGGCTGCACTCAGCTGTTGTGCACCGAGAAGCTGCGGTCACCTCCCAGCAGAGCTGCTCACAAACCCGAGACGCGACATCAGCGGAAGGCACAGAGCGAGCGGAAAAGGAGGTGAATGCACAGGAGGGATGGGGAACAGCTGCTGTTGGTGTGAGCACACACAGCCTGGGCTCCAGCTCATCACAGTCATGGAATAATCTGGCTTGGAAGGGGCCTCACCAGGCTGTCGGGTCCATCATCTTGCCCGAAGTAAAATTACTATTTAAGTCCAGTTAGGGTGCTCAGGGCCTTGGGTCCCGAGCACTTCCACATTTTCAAGACGTATCTGTGGTGTTGGTGGCTGCGTTTGGGGGTTGGTTTGGTTTGGGGTTTTGTCAAGTCAGGAAATCCCTATTTTAGCACATTCCAACTACAGCTCCTGCGTTTTTACTAGTTTGATATGAAAGCTTTTACCAAACAGTCCTTTGGAGCTGGGAGGGGCCCAGGCCACCCATCCTCCCCTCCGGCCCGGCGGTCAGTCCTGGCTCGTCCCGGTCACTCCCTGCGGTCATTCCCGGTCAGTCCCGGTCCACTCCTGGCACTCCCGCCGCCATTCCCGCGGCGCTCGACTACTCGGCGCTCCTCCCGCCGGCGGCTGGATGGGCTCTGCGCTCGGCAGCGGTGCCTGGCAGGGCCGGAAGCAGCGGCCGGCCTGTCCGCCTCGGCCCGGCGGGACTCGGCCGGACTCGGCTCCGGTCAGCCCGGCTCGGGCGGGTTCGGCTCAGCTCGGCCCGGCCGGGCTCCGTCCGGCTCGGCTCCGGCGGGCTCGCNCCGCGGCTCCCGACCCATCACTGCAGGGTCCCGCTGGCGTCCCGGGGCTGCAGCTGCTGGAAGGAGCCGGGAAGGCCGCTGGCAGCGGGAGGATTTAGTGGTTCTCCCGTTGTCGTGTGTGCGCCCAGCACTTCGGAGAGTTGAATGGGTGGGTGGGTGAGGGGAGAAGGACCAGGACCAGGCTTGGTGGAGCTTGCTGCGCTTGGCTGCTCACCGTGTGTGGCTCCGTCAGGCTCCTCGAAGCCTGTGCTTCAGGGGCTTCTTTGGGAGCTACTCACAGTTCAGCCCTCTCTCAGTGTAAGTGCTCCACATTCAAAATGAGTGGTGTAACTGCTTTTTTCTTTCTTTTTACCTGGTTTGTGTTCTAAAAACTGTGGTTAACACTACTAATCACACTGGCAGGCAAGCACTGATACAACAGCCCCCGTGCATCCTTGGCTTATCTTTTCCCTTTGTTAGAGGGGAAGGCCTGCTCCAGAAACAGGGTGCATGTTCCTCATCCTGCTTTAGCAAGACAAAAATAGCACCAGTCTTATGAGTAAGCGTTGTTTCTGTGGAATAAGGAGTAGAAGCTCATCATTTTGTAACATCTTTTTGCCTTAACAAATAATATTCTTGCTTAAGACACTCTTGCAGCCTCTGTCGTTGTAGACTGCAGCTCATGTACCTGTTGCTGACGCTGTTGAAGTCGTGTGTAAACACGAATTATTCTGTTGATTTTAGTCAAACGTCTCTGATGACATCTTGGCAATAGCACATGAAGCAGGTAATGAGGTGAGAGCATCTTGGCAGCTCTCTTCCTGCTATCCCATAGACGTGAAAAGAATAGAATAGTTTGTTTCTTAGCAGCTCTGCACTTATTTTCATCTTGAGGGAAAAAGAGGGAAAAAGATTGTTGAGGATGAGCTTAATTTCAGATCTGCAGGGTCTGTAATGGAGCAGTGATATTTGGTGCTTGGTCTGTAGAGCTGTGTAAGAAGAATAGTTTCTCTTTTATTGCAAAATGCCTTTAGATCATCATTTTGGTGTAAAATTTGTTTGTTATGAAGGCTCCCTTAATTCCGTAGCAATAAATGCAAGACATCCCCCTTTTTCAAATGATATCACATCCAAAGCACCTTAAGGAATTTGTCTGGGGAAGCTGTGAGCTGGCAGTATTCCTGTCCCATCCTACCTCAGCTGGCCAGACAATTGAGTGATGACAAAAAACATGAAGAAAAAGCACAATTGGCTTCTGTTTGGCAGCTCCTGGAGCTGCTCCTGGTAGGAACGATGACGCTGCACTGCAGGTAACTCAGTGACCTTTTATGAGTTTAGGGCTCGTGTAAAGTGCTGAAGGGCAGGTGATGTTTGGCCAGCTGAAGGAGAGCAGAGAGAAGGAAAGCTCCCTGCTTCCTTCTCGTTTCTGCCGGGAATAGAACGTGAGTCACTGGAGTGCTGAAGCTCACCAGTGTGGGTGTCTGCATGCGCTGCCACAATAACCTAATTTCTTAGTAATTTAAGACTGGCCAATCCCACAAGGATGGGAGAACAGGAGGAATCATCAAGGTCTCTCTGGGGCTGAATCTCCCTGACTGGCAAGTGATAAAGCAGCTGTGGTTGTTCTGCCATGGGCCTCCCTCGCTCTGACTTGAGTGATGCTGGTTTTATATCAGGTGCCTTTGCTACTTTTAGGCTTTAAATTAAAAAGCACAGAAACAATGTAACACAAGGAAATGGAAGTTGTCAGTTGTTTGAAGTCAGAATATTCTGATTTTATCTTCTTAATTTTGAGACTGCGAGCTCCTGATTTCAGATCCTTTCCTAATGCTTTGAGAAGGACACTAAAGTGCTTTTCAGAAATAAAGAGACAAAACATCATCATAAATGGCCTTACCTGTAAACTGCTGACAAATTTCTCTTTTGTCACTGTTGCAGCCTAAAGCTGCTTTGAAAACTGAGGTGTGGGTTTGTTTTGGTGTGGAAATACTTGACTTATGTATTTACTCTTCTCCAGTGGGCTGGAATTCTTTGTAGGACCCCACAGTGTTGGTAGGGTCCTGTGCTCTTGGCTTTACACAGCATTTATGGTGCCAAGGAAAACCAGCATTGCAGAAACTGCACTGGACATCGTTGGTTCCCTGTGCTCCACTACTGCCACTGTGGGACCTCAGGCCCCAGAGCCTGCAGGTTTCTCTGTGCCAACGTGTCCCCTTCAGCCTGTGGCATCTTCTAGGCTGGTCATTAATTTAACCCTTCCTTTTTCTGCAGATTTGGAGGAACAAAACTCACTCTGGTCTCACTGGCACTGGTAGCAAAAAGCACTTTTACTGTAGGAACAAGCATGACTGTGGGTCAGGGCAGTAACTCTGTAATCATTACATTTTTTAAAAAAGTATCTGAGTTATCTTTTGTCAGTGGCTTTTCAGCTCATCTGTCCCTTCTTGAAAAGAGAGGTGCACTTCTTGTGGAAGTGAGCCTAAGGAAGCTTTCCCTCTGTCAGCCCCTTCCAGCTCTCACATGGAAGGGCTTACAAGCTGTAGCCATCAAATTTGTGATTTCAATGGAACAGAAATCAGTCAGATGGGAATCACCAAGCTTCAAAGCTGTTCCTGTAACCTGGAATTGAAGCAGGAACAGGAATCTTCTTGTAGGGTTTTCTTCTCTTGTTTGACTCAGGGGTTACTGTGCCTGAGAGCTTCCTATCTCTGTGGGTAGTGATCGACCACATGGGGAATTTCACTGTTACTCACATCCCCGCGTTCTGCTGTGTTGTCTTCGGTTAAAAATGTGGATATTGCCAAGGCATTAAAGCAGCCCACGTCTTACTCATGAGGTTGGTCCTACAGAAAGCTGTAGTGATGCTGCAGGAAGTGTAAAGTTTGTGTTTGATTGCATCAGGAATGCTGCATTTGGGTTGTTAGGAGCTTCTGGGATCAGCACAACTCAAACCTTACAGCACTTTCTTACTGCAGAACAGCTTCAGCATCCCTTCCCTTTGACTTTCCTGGAAGTACAATATGGGAGTAGAAAACTGTTGCTGGAAAATAATTATATGGATCAGCTGCGAGGAGCAGATCAGTTCTCATCCTGTACAGCAGTGCTTCATGTAGAGGGGAAGGTTTCCATTGCAGTTTGCTCCCTGGCTGTCCCAGTGCTGGGAGATCACAGCAGCTCAGGCTTACAGACCTGGCTGCCAGAGCAAATCAATGCTCAGGGGGGAGGAGAGAAAGTCAGCAGGGTTCATATCAAAGCTTATGGCAATATGGTTGCTAATCCTGCTACAATTATTACATTCACATTATCTACTTTGTGTCTGTTTATCTATGTAAACAAGAACTTTGTGCACTTGATTTATTACAGTGTCTTGGGCAGGGAGAAGTTGTACCTGGGAGTCTTTTGGGTTAAGGGCATAGGTTTTTGTGTTTTGTTTTCTTCCCCCACGTGCCCTGTGATTGTTGGAGTATCGAGTTTGGGGAAGGGTTATGTTTAGACAGAACTCCTCAGCTTTTATTTGAGGGGTTCAAATAAGACTAGAACATAAGAATACATAAGAATAGAACCAGAGTAACTGGAACTTACGTTCCAGTACCTCAGAGATCTTTAACTGGATTTTTGGTACAGTACACACAAATTGTGAGCAGCCAACCTGCCATCAGAGTGCTGCCAGTGACAGCACCTTCTTGGTGACTTGTCATTGCTCTGACTTCACAGTGGCATTTCTTTGTACCAGTGCCTGTGTTCACCTGTGAGCAGGACAAGGGACTGGCAGCTTAATGGATTCCACTAAAGAAGCACATGCATACTTCTATATTAAAAAGTAACTACAATTATTTTCCAGAGAGTTTTAATCTGGCTTCTGCTTATGTCCTGGGTTAGACTTCAGCTATTGGCATATAATTATTGGCATGGTACAGGAGTCAGCTCTTGTTAGCACAGTTGGAAAAGCTGTTTGATGAGCACTGTGCTCTGGAAACATCCACAGCAGCGTTGTAATCATGAGGTGAATTTGGATCTATTAAGAAAGGAGGGAGCTCACTTCATAGTTGTTGGACCATAAACATTAAAATGCTGGTTTCCTGCACTCTAGTGCATAGCACAGGATCCAGGTGGGTTGGGAACTGGTTTCCTTTCCTTCTGTTGTTTTCTTACCTGCCTAAAACCAATACCAAGACATTTCCACCAGGGCAGTGTAGAGGACAACTTCTCTGGAAGATTTTCACTTGCCATCACTAACAGAGCCTGTGAGTGCTCTTCAGCTTGAGTGTAACCACGCAATCATTGAGCAATGCTTTCCTAACCCTCTGGCTCTTGCTTCCTTCTTGAGTGTATCTGGCAATTACTATATATGTGTGTATATATGTGCTTTTTACCACAGGATGCTTTGCATGTGGAATGGAAAATGGATTCCGAGTTTATAATGCAGATCCACTCAAAGAAAAAGAGAAACAAGGTAAAACACTTACTTATTACACCATGCTGCTGTGTGTTGGAAGCTCAGCCTTCTCATTTTTTCCTGACTGATTCTTGCTCAGCTTTCACTTTTCCATCCCTGGAAGGCTTTGAATAAAGCCTCAGGAAAGGCAGCTCC
The DNA here is from genome assembly GCA_013399945.1 of Ploceus nigricollis. Classification (NCBI taxonomy): domain Eukaryota; kingdom Metazoa; phylum Chordata; class Aves; order Passeriformes; family Ploceidae; genus Ploceus; species Ploceus nigricollis. The sequence continues at coordinate 248,112 of VXBC01008930.1, read as the reverse complement.
TGCTGATCTCACAGGCACTCTCATTCGTGCCATTGCCTGGTCAAAAGTGCTGTTAATTTGCACAGTTGGCTGATGAGGAATTTGTCTCAGCTTCTGGCAGAGTTGTGTTTGCTGTTGCTAATGTTTGTAGCCTGAGTAGGAAAGGTGTTTCCTGGGTATTTATGAGCAGGAGGAGTCACTCCCTGCAGCCATCAGAAGTTGTTCTGTTCTTGTGTGCTGATCTGGATGATCCAGTGTGGCAGTAAGACTCCAGGCTTTTTCCTGGAGATCTCAGTGTAACATTTCGCATACTCAAGAGTATTGTCTGCAAGAGCACTGAGAGGTCAGACCTCTAATGCTCTAAATCTTACCTTCTATGTATGCTTTAAAAATTTGGGAGGATCTTAATGTAGTAAAGCTACTCCTGTGTCTTTATGGAAGTCAGTAGATGAGCTGTGTTAACTGTGGAGCTTTTTATCAGAAAGCAAACAAAACTGAGTCAAAATATGGGAAACTGAAACTGAGCCATGTCATTCTAACCCTAAATACAGGAAGTGAGCTGCTAAACAGGTTTCCCAGCACTTTCAGCCTGTGGTGAGAAAAGGTGTTTAATAAGAAGAAAAATGTACTTAAACTAACAATTCGTACAAAATCAGGCACACTTTCACTTGCTACTGCTGTAAGGATTTTAGTCACTGTTCACATGGCCAAAGCTGACAAACTATTTTCTGCTCTTAACAATAAATTCTTCCATAAGCAACATGCCTATCACCTGTGACATTGTGTTCAAAGAGTCAAGATTCAGTAGTCCTGTAGAGTTCCTTGTCAAAACTTTGCCTGCCAGTAGCTCTGGATGGAGATACTTCTAGGACTCCTGTGGGGAAAAGTTTCTTATGAGTCAGATTGCCTTTTCCCTGTGGATTCTGAGAGCTCTCACTGAACTGGCTACGTAGGCACACAGAGAGCCTGTTCATTGTTCATGTAGGTTTAAACCTGCCCAAGACACTCCCAGCTGGAGCTTGTCCATTTGGTTTTCTCTGTAACCCAGTATGAAACCAAATCTTGTTGCAACCCCAGCTTGTCTGTCTTACATCCAGGAGTTCCAAGAAATTCCCATCCAAGCAATGATTCAGTGCTCTAACACAGATTCAGAACACATTACACATTCTTAAATTGTTTCAGGTTATCCCTTGTAAATACTGTAGACCTTTTTGTCACAGTGATAACACCTCTTCATAGCAGAATGTGCTGTCCTGCTTTAAATGCTTTAATAGAGTCAAGAGGAGGATTGGTGCAGAAAGGGGTAGTGTTCAAGTACAACTGTTCAGGAAGGAAACACAGCACTCAGAAGTGCTGTTGAAGAAACCACAAGGGCTTGTATGAAATCCAGGGCTTTACTGCTCCAGTATAAAGAACTTCCAAGGAATTTACATTCTCTGCTTTTTAAGGACAGCCAGGGTAGGAAGATACTCTTCTTCTCAGGTGCCTGAGAAATGTGCTGGATAACACAAGCTTTTCTTGTAACAGTGATAAAAATTAGATGGCAATTTAACCAGTTCTGACACTTTCAAATAAAATATTTGTCTTGCAGAGTTTCTAGAAGGTGGTGTTGGCCATGTGGAAATGTTGTTTCGTTGCAACTATTTAGCACTAGTAGGTGGAGGAAAAAAGCCGAAGTACCCACCCAACAAAGGTGAGCTTGAGGGGTGGACCCTGCAAAGGCCTGCCTTGGCCCTGTGTGACACTGCCCAGAGAGCTCCCACAGCCAGGGCCCTGAGCTGATATCCTGAAGGTCGGGTGAAGGGGATGCTGCTGCAGGTTTAAGTCACCGTGGTGCAGTGAGTTGCATCACTGCTGGTGCAGTGCTAACAGGCTGGTACCTGCAGGGACTGCTCTCCAAGGCCTGCTGACCTTGTCACAGTGAGCTCTGCAAGGAGCAGGAAGCTCCCTGCCTGGCAAGCTTTGTAGGAAAATGTACTACTCTTTTCAACTGCTGCATTAGTTCTTCCATAACCCTCAGAGCAAACAAAAAAAAGCTGCTTTTGTTTAGAATAATATATCTTTATTGTCAGTTTTTGTGGTTGGAGTTGACCAGCTCCTGCCTGCACAAGTTATAGTGTGAGTGAGGGGGTTGATATGTAGTGGCTCAATGCCTTCTGGTTAGCAGGATGCCTGTCTGCAGCTGCTTAACCATTGGGTGAACCTCTTGATCAGACTGCTGGGGAGCTGCAAGTTGTTAGAAGGGAGCTGTGGATCTTTGAATATGCCTTGATGGTCTAATGCAATCTCTGCACTGTTCTAGTCATGATCTGGGATGATCTGAAGAAGAAGACTGTCATTGAGATAGAGTTTTCCACAGAAGTCAAAGCAGTGAAGCTGCGAAGAGACAGGTAGGTACAGCAGAGGGGTCCAGACACCCAGCTTGGCTCTGTGCTCCTACTCATGTCCAGCTGCTTGTAAAAAGAAAATATCCTGCTGTAACAGCAGCAATGAAACAGGCTTCTGGGGCCAGAGTATTAAGTTTAAACAGGCCACAGTTTAAGCATGCTGCTATGTGAAGCCTTGGTGAAAAGCCTACAAGGCTTCCTGGTCCCCTAATGTAGGGAAATATTCTCCTGTGGCTCCTGCTGGTTTTCTAGGTGTGGAGGGGAGTGAAGAAAATTCCAGCAGATCCCTGGAGCAAGAGCAGCTGTGAACAGCTGGAGTCTGTGTATGCGTGGGTGGAGGGGCTGGATAAAAGTGCTTTGCAGGCTTATCATTGCGTGGCTGCTGCAAGGCTGGGAGTCTCTTGTGGGGGAGGGCAGGAAGAATGTGGCTGTTAAATCAGTTGAAAGTCTTTGCAGGTCTGAATGAATGTTTGTGTCCCTGTTTTATCCACCCGAGTCACAGGAACTTCTGGTCTGTTTCAGAATTGTGGTTGTCTTGGACTCGATGATTAAAGTTTTCACCTTCACACACAATCCCCACCAGCTGCACGTCTTTGAAACCTGCTACAACCCTAAAGGTTAGTTGTACGTGTGGGCTGGGGAATGGAAGCAAGTTTATTGTGTTCTTGACATGCCATTTATCTTCAGCTGCCTCAGTCAGTTCTTTAGAAGTCATTAAACACTTAACTGCACTGCAGTCGTGTCCTTTGGAGATGCTTTTGTGTTTATAGAATGGTTATTAGAATTTATAAATACTTGGCCCAGAAAAGCTGTTTCCTGTGCTCATGTTAGAGATGAGATTTCTGCAAGAGCTGTACGCTTTCTCCTGTAAAGAACCTGTATTTTTACTGGAAGGTTAATTATAAACACAAATTCCAGTAAAGTGCATCATTTCTCTTTCCTAATAGAGCTGGAGGTGTCGAGCAAACTCTTCTGTTAAAAAGAGCCCAGTGAGCAAATGGATACTGTTCTTTTTAAATAGCAAGGCCTGGCTATGGCTGTTGTTGAACCAAGGGGAGGGGCTCATTCAGTGATGGCAGCAGGAGCAGAAGGAGCTGGTGAAGGGCTCTCTGCAGGGCTGGCAGTGGCTTGGAGGAGTGTCAGGAAGGGTGGAGCAAACACTTTTTGATCGTGCTGCCCGTGGAACAAGGGGTGCAGGCAGTGCTTGCCTGGTGGAGAGGATCAGCTCAGATGTCAGGAGGGTGTTTTCTCCACCAGATTATACAGGATTGGAATCCCCATCTCTGAGGGTTTTCATGTCTGCCTGGAGCAAACATGGAATTGCTGTTATGGCATCCCAGCCTGGATGCAGCTCCAGCAGCCTGACTGACTGACAGGCAGGGGATGCAGGAGGAGGAGGTTTTTTTCTTGTGCTGAGGTTTCAGGAATTCACTTGGCATCCGCAGAACACCTGGGATTGATGTGATTTACCTTAAATGGGCCACAAAACATTACAAAGAAAAAAGTGCCAGTGCTGTAAGAACCAAGTTGAAACACAAATTAATAATAGTTTCACTAATGGAGCAGAAGCTCAGATGTCATCTCTGGTAAACTCTTATCCTTTCTGAGCTGCTAAGGAAACCTTTTAAATTCTTCTTAAAATAGCTTTGATGTAATGGACTGACTGGGCTGATCTGCAAAATCACCCAGATTCTGGATAACCACAGCTGGATTACATTGAAATAAAGTGATCGCAAGTTAAAATTATGCTACTCCTCTGCTTAACTGTGCTCTGCACTCATGGACAGATGATGTTTTGGGATTAGCAATTAATGTAATGGCACTAGCCATTAAAATGAGATTCTGATTTACTCCATTTGCTTATCCTGAAATTATCAATATTTTAGAAACTTACATTNTTTTTTTTTTTTTTTGTCTTTCAGGTCTCTGTGTCCTTTGTCCAAATAGTAATAATTCTCTTCTTGCATTTCCTGGAACACACACTGGGCACGTGCAGATCGTGGATCTGGCTAACACGGAGAAGCCTCCTGTGGACATCCCAGCTCATGAAGGAGTCTTGAGCTGTATCGCTTTAAACCTGCAGGGAACAAGAATTGCAACAGCATCAGAAAAAGTAAGAATGATGTCCCCTGCCTCTGACTTACTGTGTGTTCTAGTGTAATGAGATAAAATAGTAAGTTACATCCTTTGGAGGAAAGACAGAGAAATACCTAGTGCGAAAATCTGCCACTGAACTGTGCACTCTCAGTCTTTATCTTCCCTGCTCCTCTGGGATGCCCAAACAGCTGACAGCCAAGGGCTGTGCCTGAGGTAGTATTTGTTTTAGCTGGCTGTAGCAGTGATTCTTCAGTGACATTTCAAAACAACTTGGCCCAAGTAGTTAATGTCTTCGATGTGTTCTTCAACAGATACTGTTTATTTTTTTAAAAAAGCAGTGGAGGGGGGAGCTTATTTGCATTTTTCACCTTTATTATTTTCTGCTTAAATTCACTCCAAACCCACTGGCTAAAGAAATACTTGTAAATAGTTCAGTTGTACTGGTTTAACTTCTGTTACAGAGCAGGACAGAGTGGACTGCCCCCTCACACAGAAAGGGAGCCCGTGGCCACATCTTCCATGGGGCTGAAGAGACAAGACACTGACAAGAACATGAAGTTAGGGTGCAGTGCAGATCCTCTGTGCTGAGCTGAGGCAGAGAGAGGCAAAAGACACAGAGCTGCCTTCTCCCTGGGAGCCACAGAGAGAGCTGCCAGGGCATTTGTCTCCCCAGGGAATGTCAGGCAGATGGACCTGTCTCCCTGAGGCAAACACAGCTCTTGCTGCCTTCTTCCACTCAGCTGAAATCAGTTTCTTGAGGACAAGCCAAATTAATCCAACGAGTCTCTGTTTCACATAGTTTCTACTGCCCAGCCTGTCACTCAAACAGTTTAAAAAAAGAAAATGTATCCCAAGTCTCTCTTAAGCTTAATGATTGCATGTCTTCTAAACAGTTCTAAAAGCTGCCAACTCCATTGCTAAATAGAGCCATTATCTGCTGCGTTTGTATTAAACATTCCTTGTTTTGCATAGAGAAGAAGTTCAAGCAGCTTTTATTTTCCAACTGAACTAGGAGTCTGAGCACAGTTAGCAAACATCTCAAGCCTGTCTCTTAAATCAAAACTAAACTATGTTTACCAAGTCTTTCTCTGCTGGGTAGTTATTTCCTGGTGTGTGACTGGAGATCTGCCTCTGTTAACCAGGTGCATACAGGAGCTGCAGGTAGTGATGCACAGCCCAGTGTACACCCAGTCTTCATCAGAGGAAGGCAGCACTGATTTGTTGATCACTTTATTTGAGACACAGTGGCTCGTTCTGCAGCTCTGCTGCCAGGCTGGGTGACTCCAGCTGAAGGACAGTTTCCCAGTGCAGGGTTCTGTCACCTGACTGGGTGGTGCCTCAGATTTGGATCAATACAGATCATGAGTGTGTGGTAACTGATTCTTCTAGGTTATGTCAACTGAACCAGTTTTAAGACAAGACCATCCACAGCTTGATTATACTTAGTGGGAAAGAATTGCACAGCAGCAGTGAAAAATGCAATAGTACTGAGGGGAGCATGGCAGAAGTGACCCACAGATCCTGGGCACACTCTACACAAGCCAGTGTCTGCAAATCAGGGCCAGGGCTGCAGCAGTGCCTTAGAACTGAACTAAAAGTGACTTCCTGAGTCACTAAGTGACAAGATTGTACCCTAAGGCATTATAACATTGTGGTGATGGTGTGGGGGGGAAGTAGTGTTCTTCCCCAAAATTAAGAGAGGTTTGCAAATCTACCAAGAAGAAAACACCAGCAGCGGGTGCAGGGGCATGCTGGTCAGACAAAATTTTAGAATGCATTCACAGATGTAAAGACAGTCTTCTGCCTTTCCTAATACAATGCTTGATTCCTTTCCAAGGGGACCCTCATAAGAATATTTGATACTTCATCAGGGCATTTAATCCAGGAGCTACGTCGAGGATCACAAGCAGCCAATATATACTGGTACGTTCAGCTGCTTCTGTGCCAACCGTGGGTCTGGCTGTGCTGAGCCCCTCAGCCAGCACAGGATGGCTGTGGTACCCTGGCTGCCTCTGCATCTCCCTCTGGGCTCACTGCTGGGAGGAGAAGGCAGGAGCTGGGAGCTCTGTGAGGCCTGGCACACGCTACAGGACCAGGGACAGAGCTGTGGCTATTGCCAGGCTGTGACTCTGCTCAGCCCAGGTGGGAACTGGGGGATGCTGAACTTCCCACTGACACCCAGGGAGTGCCCTGATGCACTTGAACACTGCTCAGGGGGGCTGGGGTGAGCTTGGGGGCAAGGGGAGCTTTATCCCCACATCCTTATGTGCAGGGGAGCACCCAGGGCAGGGGTGTGACTGTCCCAGGAGCAGGGAAACCCTCTGCCCATTCCCCATGAAAACTCCCATTCCTCTGCCAAGCCCCGCTGTGGGGTAGCAGTTGCACATTCTGCCCACTCCTCAGAGCAGAGCAGTGTCACAGTGACCCACACCAGTGGTGTCCGTGTCAGGGTTGCTGCTGCTGCCACTGCAGGCCCGGTTCTGAGAGCTGCCTGTTCATCCCAAAGCAGCCCTGGCTCGGGGCAGCCCCAGCTCCTCCTGAGCATCTGTTACCACCCTGCCTGCTGGGCTGGCACAACTGCAGCAGCAGAACTGTCTGTGCCAGGGCTGTGCGTCTGTCCCACGAGAAATCCTGCAGCTGTCTGTGTTCTCTGCAGTATTAACTTCAACCAGGATGCTTCCCTCATCTGCGTCTCCAGTGACCACGGCACAGTCCACATTTTTGCTGCAGAAGACCCCAAAAGAAATAAGCAGTCAAGGTAGGATGGAGCCGTTCTGAAGCCCTGGGGGGTGGTCCTTGAGCTTTGAATTGCATTTAGAACACTGCCCATGTCACTCAGTAGCAAAATCTCTACACTACTGAAGGTGGAAAATTTTATCATCTGGGCTGGCCTGAAGCTGCAGATTTATTAACCTCTGGTAATTGCCAAGTTTCTGCTGTTCTTTGAGGGGCTGTAGCATTTCAATAGAGGGTCATTGTAGGTTTTAGTGGACCTTAGGATGAACATATGTTGTGGCCACTTTCCTCTACTAAAAATCAATCCTTCTGGCAGTTTTTGCAGTCACTTAAAGCCACCAAGGTAGTTGTAGTGTCTCCCTTCCTGCAAGGGGAAATTACTCAGGTTATCTGAGTCTTACTAAATAAAAATCCAGTAAAAAATCAAGTGAAACCTGCACCTTGTTCAATCACTCCAGCAGCTCTGAATCCACCCTAGTCAACACCAACCTGTTAATGTCTTTTTTTTTGTTCTCTCTTTCAGTTTGGCCTCTGCCACCTTTCTCCCCAAATACTTCAGTTCCAAATGGAGTTTTTCCAAATTCCAGGTTCCCTCAGGCTCTCCGTGCATTTGTGCCTTTGGAACAGAGCCAAATGCTGTCATAGGTGAGTGTTGGAGGCGTCCCCAGGTTCTGGCTGGAGAACCAGGCTTTAAACTGTGCTGGCTTGGAGGGAGGGAATGCTCTGCTGAGACAGGGCTGAGTGTCCCTGTCATCCAAGAGCTCTGGCTGCTCCCACTGCCCACGGAGGGAGGCACAAGGCTGGCACAGCACAGGGCTGGTGGCTCAGGGGTCCCTCCAGAACACCTCTGTGAGTCTGAAGGGCAGCTTACACTGGAGCAAAGGAAGGCACCTCTGGCACAGCGCCCTGACCCTGCTTGTTTATGTTGCAGCAATATGTGCAGATGGCAGCTACTACAAGTTCTTATTCAACCAAAAAGGGGAATGCTCAAGGGATGTGTACGCTCAGTTCCTAGAAATGACGGACGACAAGCTTTGACTGAGGGGAGGGGAGTGCACGGCTCAAAGCACTGCCTCGGCCACCCCACGCCTTTGAGGGACAGTACCTGAGTGTCCAGCACTGATCCAGAAGTTCAGTAGAGCTCATGGAGAAGCCTGGCTCAACATGATCACAAGCAGCTCTGAAGTAGTGGACTACATATGTTTGTTCTCATTTCTGCAAGTATTCATCATTAAAATCTCTTTGGGTTACTGTCACCAACTCAAGTTTTCAAGATGTGGCTTTCAACAAGCTTGTGCCTATTGGGTTTCTCTTTAGTCTAAACTGTGACATGACTGTAGCTCCAACAAGAGTGCCTGCCATGGGGAAAGCTCTGCAGGGGCTGTCCACACCTTTGGCTGGCTTTAGGAAAAGGGATGTGAAACCAGAAGATTTTAGGCATTGCTTTACTTCCACTGCATGGCTGGGAGCAGGGGAACACTCTGGGTCATGCTTTCTCCACCAAGAGTCCTGCCTCCTCCCTCCCCTGGCACAGCTGAGGGAACAGAGAAGGTGACAACTATGGAGCAAGGGACACCTGTAGATCAAGTCCTGCTTGTCCTCTGACCTGGTGCTGGGGCTGGGTGGTGGTGGTTGTGTGGCCCTGCCAGTGCTGCTTCAGGTGAGGGATCCAAGGTACCAAACTCTGTGAAGCACCTGGAGGCACCTTTGGGCAAGGGCTGACCCAACTCCCCTCTCCTGTGTGAGCACAGCAAGCACCCAGGGCTTCTGTAGTTGTAGAGCTGATTCCTTCCATAATCCAACAGTCGGTACTGGTGTGACAGCTGTGAAACTGCTGCCAAACTACTGCCAAACTGCTGCAGCTGGGAGGCTGGAGAGGCCATGTCCATGTCCAGCACAAGAACTGAACAAGGTGGCAGGAAGTTCCATGTCTGCAATGGCTTTAAACTTGCAAACTCGTCTTTTTTTTTCCCTTTGAGCTGTCGCATACTATTGCTGCTGGCCCAGGGACAGGTAGGTTAGACTGAACCCACTGACTTGTACACTCTTCCCCAAAAATTGTTACCCTATTTCCCGCTGACCTAAGGCACAAGCTCCTAACCCAGAACCTGAGATAGCCCCAAGTTTGGCATCTGTGGCACTAAACACTGGGGCAGGGAGGTCTTGCTCTTCTGAAAGCTAATTTCACAGATGCTTCAGCCCTGACACTCTGTGACTTCAGTTGCAAACTCTAACTTTGACAAGTCCCTTTTAGTGTCATGTAACCTACTAAGGACTAACTTACCATGTTGATGTCAAGGTTGCATGTTGCTTTTATGCGTATTTAACCACAGGAATTGTTTTGCACACTTATTTGTAATATGTTATTTCTTTTAAATAAAAGTGACTAACTTTGCTGTATTCACTGATGGTCACAGCCATGGTTTCCATTGCTCCAGGCTGGGGGAATAAACATGTGAGTCAATAGTCGTGGCTGGTGAAGGACAGGAGCTGAACCTGCTGCGTGAAGAGGGGACAGGAGCACGTGAGCCACTGCCTGGGACATGCACCTTGTTGTCTGTCCCAAAACAAGTCCAACTTCCCAGTGCAAACCAGTTCTTGTTCAGCACTTACCTCACCATTCCCCCCACTGCTGGGCTGGACCAGCAGAAGGACCTGGAACTGTCATCTCCTGGAGAAGGATGAGATGGGGAAGTGCTGCAGACTGCTCCCCAAGGGCATTGTAAATCCCCTTTCGCTGTGCAGGTGGGAGCTGCTCATGATCCCAGCACCAGGAAACTCCTGAACTCCCCAGCCTGACCCTGCTCCAACAGCTCTGCTGGGCATCAGCTGCTTCTGCTGCACCAACCCCCTGCCCTCCTGTTCCTGTTATCCTGGAGCTGACAAGAGACTACGAACACATTTCTGGGGAACATTTAAACTCTTCTAAACGTGTAAAGTTTTCCCTAAACCTCTGCTCCAATGTGGCAGCAGGAATGAAAATAACACACCTGTGCAGGCAGCCAGCAGTGATGCAGTAACCCTGGAATGCCCTAATACACCTCAGATGTCTTGTGCTACCTGCAAATGGATGTGATTAGGTACAGCTGTTTCACAGGGATCAAATCCAGCACAGGACTGAGTCTTCCCAGCTGGTGCTGCCTCCAGGTTGCTCTGCCAGTGCTTCACGGCTTTGCTCGCTGCAGCACTCCTGTGGATGAATCTACCCAGCGTTTGCACAGCTCTACAATCAAATGGAACAGTGCTCAGTCAGTCACTTTTTGGGAAAAGGAATGGTGCTTTGAGGGCTGTGGGCCCTGTACCTGGCACTGATGGACTGGTGGTACCACATGGCCACAGGGTCACCCCCAGCCACCAGGAAAGCAGAGAGCTCCCACAGCAAGTGTAAACCACGACTGCTCCTGGAACACAACGTACTTGCACCAGCATCTGCTCTTAAAGTACAGGGGTTAGCAGTTCCTTTTGTATTAAAAAGTAACTCAGTGCCTTCTCTCCCCATTTTGCCATCTCTCTCCACAGTACCTGTGTCACAGTTCAGAATCCTGCCAGGAAAACTAATGAGTCAGTGCACTAAATTCTACAGTAATTCACGTATCTGCCAGCAGAAACTGGAACACGAGGATTGCTTTCAGAACCTTTAGGTAGTCACAATAAAGGAGAAAATACAAGATTAATCAATGCAGTTGGAGATGTGAGACACGACCAGTTCTTACAGACACAGGGCAGAAGGGCTGTGTTGGACACTGCAGCCACAGAATGCCACCAGGCTGGGGCTGGGTCACACTGCTCTGCCTGCCCGTGGGGCAGAGTAACAATGTCACCACTTCACTGCCTCCGTGGTAAGTTATTTTCTTCTTCTTCCCCAAAGACTGTGTTTGTTCAGACCATTCAGGCTGTGCTTTCTGTTCAATGAACAGGCTCTGCCCATTCAGCTCCAAACACCACAGCCCTGCCCAGCAGTTCCACAGCCATCCAAGGCTTGTGGAGTTGGGTTTCTCCCCAGCTCTTGAAAGCATTGCCATGAAAACCTGACCCAGCTTCCAGCAAAGTTTTCCTGGTCCTTGAAAGCATTTCCCCAACTGCTGAGATACAGAAACTGTAACCAGTGCAGGAAAAGGGGATCAGACACCAAACCTACATTTATGACAGTGACTCCAGAAAGTGACATCTCCTAAAACTTACTTACAGAAATAATGATCCATCTAAGGCAGACACATTCCTGTACCCTCCTGTGCCCCAAACAGGGCAAAGCCCTGGCAGGGTCCAGCCCCAGGCCCCTCCATGCCCGTGGCTCCTGGGACACGGCGTGGCTGGAAGGGGCACCTTGGCCTGGTGGGGCTGGCACAGAAGCTGCATTAACCCCAAATATACATCCATGTTCCAAACACACTTGTTGAGTAATTTCAACTTAGTTAATTTGCTGAATAAAATTTAATTTTATTTAAAAAAATCTTATACACTATTATTCACCTAGCCCTAGTTGTGAACAGATTCTCACTTCTGAAAATAAACCACATTCTAGTCAATTCATTCAACACCAAATTAAATTACTAGTACTGGATTTTTTTTTCTTAAAAAAAGTATGTTAAAACTTTACTTTTTTTTTATTTTTAAAACCTCTAAAGAAAACGTTGCAATTGTACAGAAATGCTTCTTTTCAGGTTATGCTTTTTTTTTTAAATGCCTGTTATAAATCCAGCTTGTGTAGAGTTTTTTTTTCATAGTTTTTTAATGTATTATCTGCAGAGACATTGTAACAGTTCCATTGTGTGGATGAACACAAAACTTGTACACATTTCTCATATTTGGTCTTTAGGTAAATAGTTTCCAAAAGCTGCCTAAAATAACCACTCCAAACTGTTCAGTCCATCATGAAAATACAGTTTTTCCTTTCGTAGCAGGAAAGGAAATATAAATAATGCATCTTTATTACAGAACAGGACAAAAACCAGATTCCGATGGAGCCAGCTCCGGCTCCCACTCACCTGGCTGCAGGAGGAACTAAGACGTTGTGTGAGTTGAAGACTGAACAGCAGCCTTGTTTCAATTGAATTTTGAAATGTAAAGTGGAATCTATTACCACATTAAAGTGAGAAATTACCGATACATTTTAAAATGTTCAACTGCAGAACACACACTTAAGAAAAAAAAAAATTATTACCATAATCTGGTAGCCACTGTTAGAAAACCACAACAGCTACTGGTCATGGAGACCCCGAGGTCAGTGTCTGACATCAAAGTGTTACAGAGAAATGGGGCAGATTAATTAATTTCTACTGAAGGGTGCTTAAGCTTAAAAATATCGAATATACCTCTGACAAGATAATTTTACTCTTTTTAAAAGGACTCGTGATAAAGAATTTTATCTTTCTAAATGAAGAACAGTCTGTTATCTTAAACATACACAATATTAAGCGAGACTCTTGTTTTACTTTAGACTGGAAAAATATGCCAGGGACAGTCAAAGTCAACACAAAGTAACAAACAGCAAAAGGTAGCAGAGAGAGAAACAGGTAAGTGCAGCTCTGGTCAAATCCATAGCAGTTCTTTACGTCAGTTAACGGCTCATTTACATCAGAGTTTCTAATCAGTTACATGCAAGCCCAAAGAAGCGTTTGATCACTACACATGGTAATAAAATTTGATTAAATTTATCAGGCAACTGCTAAAATATGAAAATTTGCAGATGTAATAAAGTAGCTTTATCTGAACTTGAACAGGACAGACAAAAGTAAATCATTCCGTTGGTTAAAAAAACCCTACATTCAGTTTTTTACCAAACAAAATTTCACATGAAAAGTAGTTGTGTGATTCCAAAGTTTCCGGAGTAGAAATGGAGTGATTTGAAATGTCAAAGACCCCATTGTTTTGCAAAGAAATGAAAATACACCTCAAAAATTTCTAATTCCACATGTGAACAACAAAATACTGCATATCTATCAACAACTGCATGGGTGGGTGGTTCGGAAAGGCTTAGCTGCCACGGTGTCGGAATGGCTCCTGCCTCTGTTCCCTTTAGGAATTTACAATCGTTTAAACCAGTCACACTAAGCGCTATCATGCTGCCGTTACACTGAGATCCTCAGTCCTGGGAAAAATCTGACAGATCCTGTTAAAGCTGCAGCCCTCCCAGCACACACAGTCCGTGGGGCAGGAGGGGCGGGGGCACAGCCTCTACAACAACATGGTTCTGCAGTTTGACTTTAAATTACCAAGTTTTAAGGCCACCTGTGTTGGGTTTTGTTTCAGTGCTGAAAGTTGAAGTCTGATTCACAGGGCCCCTTTCCCCACTGCGTGAGAACATGTTCCAACATTTTAGGTGTTAGATTTAAGTGTCTCCTTTTGGCACCACGGAGTTTGTTTTTGTTGGTTTTTTGTGTTTTTTTCTTTTTGTGTTTTTTTTTTTTTTAAAAAAAAAAAAAAAGGAAAACTCCCCTAAAGTTTCTAGTTCTGGCTGCCTTTGTCACTCACTGCCACGGGTGGGGTGTCCACGTTCACAGCTATGACTATGCTCTCTCCATCCTCTGTTTTGATACGTTTGAGTTCCTGCTGTTCCGACTGGTCTCCGTTCTGGCGCTTGGTGGGGAGCGATGCCGATGCGGACGCGTGGGTTGCTAACATATGCAAAGGACTTGCAGCAGCTGCAAAAAACAGAGCACAAACTTCAGCACCCCGATCCTTGTCAAATCAGATACACAATATTGAGTTATGAAATTTTATTGTACAATAAGAAACGTGAGTTTCTTATGGACCCCAGAGCTCTCAGCTGACTCACGGGGACCAAACAATGCTGCCAAGGTGTTCTGCTGAGAGCAGGACCTGAAAGCACCTGCTTTATTACACATGGAAAATGGAACAGGAACAGGATTTGCTCTGCATTTCTTTCTTCTCAGATGGCACAAACCTTCTTTCACCAAAGACAAATACACAAATGTGTGTGTGAACACAGCCGTGTGCGTCACAGAGACAAACACAAACAAATCTATGTTTCTATGGGCCCAGCTCCCCCTTTAGATGCTTTGCCTGAGAATTATCTGGTTTCTTGCTGCTTTAGAAGTTAGTGTAACAAGAGACCAGGACCTGGAGCAAACCTCACTCCACACCCAACACACACAGAGCCAACAGTGGGAAGCATCACAACTCTACTCCTGTGTGCAGCCACATTCCCAGCACACCCTGCAGCCCTCGGCTGCCGTGTCAGGGAACCTGTGGAAATCAGCTGAGTTTTCAGAATCCAGGAAAAAGAGAAAAAGAATTATTCCTTACTTTTAAAAATAGCTTTTCAGTATATTTCACATGGCTCTCAGCTCTATTCACACATCCCTTCTGACACAGAAAGTGCACCTCAAGTCTGACTGTGATGTTTTTGCTGCTCTTAAGCTGGAAGTGAAGTGGCAGCAGCCAGAACACTGACCTATAAATGTCAGTGATGGTAAAGGAGTAAAAAGGAAATGAAGGAGATAATTCACTCCATTAGAAAGACTTTTGAGCAGAAATGCAGGTAATGAATTGATGTAAGACAGCCCTAAAATTATTTCTGTAAACATATGACAAAAAGCCTCTCCTTCAGGATCAGATAATACATAAAGCAGAACTGTTAGAACACGCTGTGAGGACCTGCCAGCAGAGCAAACCTGCCCATGCTGGGAGCAAGAGGAAATGTGTGGAATGATGATAAAGCACTGCTGCCCACTCAGCCTGCCAAGGCCCAGAGGGGAATGATGGATTCAGACATGAACCACCTCAAAACCTTACAGAATTTTGGTCTTTTCAGTACAGGTTCAATAAAATCATAATAAAAAGTAACAGTTCAAAGAGCCAACCCACAAGCAAGTTCTGGTTTTCCTGTTGGTGGCTTCCAACAAACCACCTGGGAGGAGGCACCATTTTAACAGCTCTGATTTACACTTTGAAAACTTGTTTCTATCCTGGTTTAATGAAGAGAGAGGATGGGTTGTCAGCACTAAGTACATCCCTATAACAACCACAAAGAGAATAAAGAGATGCTCAGGGGGAGGGGAGGGGAGGGGAGGAGGACGTACCCGCGCTGCCCTGCCCCGCCACGGCGGCGCTCAGGGGCACGATGTGCGTTCCGTTCTGTGTGACAGCTTTGATGGGCAGCTGGTGCTGCCCCAGCGGCGCCTGTTGCACTATGGTAACTGTCTGTAAGGGGGTGGGCTGCGATGTCTGGATGATGCGACCAGCAGCTCCTATTGCAGCATGGCTAATAGCAGGGAGAGGCTCCACTTTCACTGCAAACAGGAGAGAAAAGATGGTTAAAATTAACAAAGTGCTCAGAAACCACTTGGTTTCACTCATTCAGGCCTCAGTGTGTTGTTTTATTACTCGCTCCAACTTATCTGAGAAATTACAATTTGAAATCTTCAGTTTTAGCTAAACACTTCAAGCATTGCCCTGCACGTATTGATGCCCCATCGCTGCCCTTCCCTGAATGAGGCCTGCAGCACCCTGGGACAGTGGAAAGCATCTCTGCCCACAGCAGGGGCTGGAACGAGATGGGCTTTAAGGTCCTTCCAAACCAAACTCTTCTATGGTTCTACAATTCTAAGTTTCAAATACTGATCCCTCTGCATAAAGAGGTGCCAAAACAACCCCACAGGTTCTTACCTTTGACTTCCTTGTGGTCTCCATTCTCTTGAGGTTCTACCTTGGGCTGGGTGACCATAGCAGCTTGTGTGACAACCGCCTGTCCCGCGACAGTGTAAGTGTTTGCTGGTGCTAATCCAGTCACGTTGGTGACTGACACAGCTGGGATCTGGTGCACAACATGAACTGTCTGAACTACAGGCTGCTGGGAGGTTGATGTTGTCACGGGAGTTGCAACAGTGTAGGTGACGGGTTTGATAGCTTGTGGTAGCTGCCGTTGTACAGTAATTAAAACTGGCTGGCTAGAGAGAGGTGATCCTACCAAGAAAGAGGTCAAAATTAGACTGCCAATTTTCATTATTTCTTCTAAGCCAGTCGTTCTTTTAAACTTCACATTAAAACCTCAGAGAACTAACAAGCTCCTTCACTAATGCCTGAATGAGCCAAAAGGTAATACAGGACAATGAAGGTTAGGACAAGTGGTTATTCCCAGCTCTAGGCTCAAGGTAAGGGCTGTACTGGCTCAGCAAGACCCACACACCATTTACGAGATGGGCCTCTGCCCCTAAAGAAAGCTGTGCTTAGCACTTATCTAAGTAAAGCCCTTTCCACAGATGGGAACATGTGTGTGCTGCAGGTGTGTGCAGCATGCCTGCACTGGGAATGCTCCCTTTGTGCTGCACTGGGAATCCTGAGGAATGCTCAGGACCATCTCTGCCCTCTGTAGTGCCACATTACCACCAAGAAACTGGATGGCAAATGTATATCAAAGAAGGTAATTAAACAAACACATCCTTATCCCATCATGCCTTATGCTCTTTTTGTTTTAAATAGGAAATTTCTTATCTCTCTTTATCCTTTCAATTCTTGTATCCCTCCCACTCTGGAAGGATGACATGACCACAGAGGTGTGAAAGGCCTTTCCTTATTTCTCTAACACACAGAACCTTACCTTTTGGGGTTTTTTTCAAGAGAACTGTTACAAGACAGCACAGTCCTACACAGGACAGAGGCACAGCCTCTCCTCAGCAACAGTGACCCAAGGTTCTGGAGCAGCCCCAGGTAACAACAGCCCCATGTGTTCAAACAGACCCTCCCTGGCTGTTCTTGAGTTTCTCACAGATCTGCTCTGAACAGGTGAAATACATACTCATTTTTGGTGTACATATTAAGTCTTGGCAGTATTTTGGTGTCAGCCCTCTGCCCCCCAGCCCCAGTGCTGAGCTCAGGGCTGCTCACCTGGGGCACTCTGTGCAAATCGCGCTTCTTGGATGACAGCGAGTTTTGGCTGGATGGCGCTGGGCTCAGGTTCCATGGGGACAGGAGATCCTTCCCTGGACAGGCTCTCGGGGGTCTGGACGCCACTGGAGTGTGCAGACAACACTCCAGAGTGATTAGGAGAAGCTGGGGCACTTCTGTAGTTAGAAATGAAAGCAGCAGCTGATGTGTTTTAACTTCTGAACTGTGAAAGCCCATGACCTTCCTCTAATGGGAGCGTAACACACTGCCCGCAGCAGGGGAGGGCACAGCTACAACCCAGAGCTCAGGATCTTTTAAAAAGCTTCTGTTAAACAGGGACAGAATTTAAAAGCAAACTCCAGGTACAGTTAACAGAGAAGAAGTGGCTGGATGCCTTCTCAGGGAGACTCTAAATCTGTGAAACATGAACATTTCTTCTGGTGGAGAAGAACAATGAGCAAATCTGAGGCTACAGGGCAAGTAGAAAAAGATCTGCACCAGCAGAAAGGCCATAACTTTACAGAGGGAATAATTTTAACCCAGGTATTTCCCCATCACAAATTCTGCTCAAACATTAGCAAACTGAACACACAATTGTCATCTCTAAAGTCAATAAAATGGTAGCTGGTATCTGAGAATTTTCTTTGTAAACAGTTTTAAAATCCAGTAGATGGCAGTTAGAAATTAAAATTATAATTCTGAAAAACCCATCAAAGGTACAGCAAGGCTTGCATACATTAACAATCTGACAGTTAGTTATGCAAACCAAGTTCTTTAACACTAAAAACAAGCAATAAACACAAGCCTGGTGTATGGGGCAGCCTCCTAATGAAACACACAGAATTCAAACACTGAGTCTGGATGAAATTAAATTACTAAACTTGTGACTGTATCCGAAGCTATCAAGTCTGTAGCAGCCTGAAGATTAAACAACAGCCATAGTCTTTTTGTTCATCTGGTTTTCCTTACCTAGAAGAGAGTGGTCCCAGAGGGGTTCTAAAGCAAGGTACTCCCCTAGGCCGCCTTTTCCTAAAAGCCTGCTCTATTAATTTGCTTTCAGAGGCAGGGTCTATCCTCCAGAATGAGCCTTTGCCTGGTTCTTCCTGGGAACGTGGTACTTTGATGAAATAACGATTCAGAGAGAGATTGTGACGTATTGAATTCTATGGAACATAAAAAAATATGTAGAATTCATATAACTTTTCCAAGTCAGAATGTGGCCTACTGCAGCAGTTTGTACTACAGGAGACTCGGGGTTCAGCTCTTTAATTCCTTAATTTAACAGAACTCAGAGCACTACCAAGCAGTGCATAAACCTGAAAGGACTCTTGCATTTGTAAAATCTTTCCCAACAATTAAAAACCCAGTATTCTAATTGGAAGTAACAGGAATCCCATTTATTTCATTCTCTCATGAGAAACACGGTGATTGAAACCATTGTTTAGAACACTACAAATACTTGTGCAGAATGCAGTGTTAAAAACAAAAATAAAAATGATCAGTGCTTGTACACCACCCTTCCCCAGGTGTCCCAGCTCCTTCCAGGAGGGCCAGCAGAACACAGCACATACTGATTCTGATCCTATGTGGTAGTTCTGTTACTGTTCCACAGTTCCAAAGAAAAGGCTAAATTACACAAGTTCCAAAGGCAGCTGGATTGTTGTGAATTCACCCACAGTCCAGTTTGTCTCAATAACAGAGCCAAGAATTTAATGTGTCAATTAAAACACCAAGTGGCAGCAGGTCCTGAACCAGCTCTTCCAGATCTTTGTCACCACGGTCCCTTTGCACGTTCCCACATCCTCAATTTGCTGCAACATCCCCCCACTCCTCCATCAGAGCAATGCACAGAACTGCTGACACCCTCAAGCTGCCCTATCTGTGCTTGGCTTTGCACACAGAATTTATTTTTTTTTTCATTTTTTAACATAGATAAACCCCAATATCTCCCTCAATACTATCACTGAACAGGAAGAGACTGATGCTAAGGATTCACCCTGAAACACTTGTGGGGGAACAGAGGTAAATGGGAAAAAACTTAATGTTAACAAAAGCTCTCAAAAATTTGCAAAGCCAATGTAAAACTTGCTCAAATATCTGAGTTCATGACCCTGATGGTAAGTTTGAAAACCTTAAAGCAGTGATGATAACCACATATGATTTCTTGAATGCAAACTGAGGAAACCAGAGATGGCTTTTTCCCTGCCAAAAATGGAAACATAACTAGAAAGATGCCAAGAACATATTTATAAATTGTATTTATTTCTCCATATGCTAGAATAAAGGACTAGATCCAAAAATACCTGCTAAAATAAGTTCACAGACAGGAGCCTTCAAATGCTCATCAAAATGAGACCATTGTATGCTAAAGGATATAAATACCTGTATGGGACAGGGACACTGTACATATGTTTGTACTCTATGCTTTGAATGATATGTGCATATATAGCCTCCAATATGATTGGAAACATCTATCCTAAGTCACCTGAGCTGCAATCCAACTCCTCATGTGTAGAAGCTTGCAGAGCAGTGACTGAACAGCATCTGATTTTCAGCTTTTCCAATTGTTTCTATGAATAGCAGCTGATTAATGACTCCAGCACACACTGTCTGCTGTGCCTATCACCTTGGCTTTAGGAAGCATTACAGCCCCAAATCCACACCCTGCTCTATGGCAGAGCTCTTTACCTCAGCATAACTCTGTGTGTGTGTGTGTGTGTGTGTGTTGGATTCATGATGCTCACAAAGCAACATCATCTACACAGATACTCAAGGTACTGCAAAATAGGAAGCAAAACACACATCAACATTTTATAAACAGAGTCTTGTTGCTAAAACAACATGACTGCAGCCAGGATACTGCACTGTTATGTGGGAAAGGGAAACAAAAGAGACTTCCCAGCCACAACAGCCAAGTCCTTGACTAACCAAACCCTTAGCAAACAGCCAGGAACAGCTACGTTCCCCACTAACCTTGGGAGAGTGACCCATCTTTCATTCAGGCTGTATGACAAAGAAGTATGTGATTAATATTTAAAAATCTCTTCCTCTACAGGGAAGGCTTGTATTCTTCAGTCTTCCACTTCTGCAGCCAATGTTAACACTTCCTCACTTTCCTCCTCACCCAATCTCCCTAAATTTTACCTCCCTGGCAGTAACTGCAGAGGGAGCAGATAGCCCAGGATGGACCAGGTGCTCCAGGTGTTCCAGGCCCTGCAAACTGGGCTCCTTGGCCTCTGAGACACCCAAAACAGCACCAAAGGCACGGAGCCTTCACGTGTGCCTGGGAAGGCTCTGCCAGACTGATTTGTACTTGGTTAGTCATCCTGGCAAAAGCTGAGGCTGGTCTTGAGAAAATGAAAAGAAAGCAGAAATTAATTCTGCAGAGTTGAAAGGTTTGGTACAGGAATGGGCAAGTTCACAAATCAAACAGTGCATGAACCAGGGTGAGATAATGACAGATAACACACTTGTTCCTTCACCTGCTGCATGGGCAAGATCACTGTTTTCAAACAGAACTAAACTTGGAGCATTTAATATCTCAAGTTTATCTCAAGATAGCAACATGGATGTTTACAAAACTGTAAGTTACAGAATATGACACCTTTCCTAGATAGCATACAGGATTTAAATCCAGTGCCAAATGCACTTTGTTTTCCCCAAAGTCTGTCTGCATCCCTACTAGAGGTTTAGAGAACACTATTCCATCAATAAAGTAGTATTTAAAATACAGACTAATGTAAATTGCCCACTTTCTTGGAAAACTTACAATCAGAGGAAAGACAACACACTCATTTGACAAATTCTATATCTGAAGGGTTATGAGGCTTACCAACTGCCTGCTCATGACCATTTACAGCTGCCAGTATTGCTCACATGTAAAAAAAAAAAAATATTCCAGAAATCAAAATTACCTGCCAGCCCTTGTCTGCTGTCCTGTAGTAGGGATAATTTTTAGTTATGTGCGTATAAATTCCATTTAGTGTAAGCTGCTTATCCGGGGCCATTGTAATTGCTTGGACTATTAACTGTGCATAGGAGTAGGGTGGCTTAGAGTCATCCTGCACAAAAACAAGAAAAGTTTGCATCAACAAACTTTGAAGAAATACAGAATGCTTACTAGATCAAAAGTCATAAAACATCATTTACTTGACTTAGGGCACTTTTGGACAACCAAAATCTTGAGGCAGAAAAGAAACTAAGAAAGCTTTGTTCTTCTGATTAGCAATTTTAGGATTACATAAATTTTGCAGATATGTATAACAGCAAAGAATTTTCAATAGCCTCCAAACAGATCTATAACTGAGACTGCACACAGACCCTCCCCCAAAAGGGACAGGGGTTTAATCAATCAATCAATCAATCAATCAATCTCACATCTGATCACAAAACCTTACACATTGTTTTTAAAGCCTGGCATGTTAAATTACCACTCAGTGCATACACTTTAGCAAGCAAAACATCCTAAGTCTTCCATTCAGTTCAGGTGTAATTTCTGGGATTGGTTTCAAGCTGTGTTTACCTTTGGGCTGTCTCCCCCCGAAGCTTCCTTGTCATTTTCTGACTGTGAATTGTCAGCCATCAAATGTAGGTCAGATGCTATTCCACGACTCATTTTGTACCCTGAAGAGCCTGCGCCGCGGGGGCTCGATGGGCAGGAATTTGCAGCACTGTAGAGCATAAAAAGAAGATCCTACTATTTTGTTATACAGTATATCACCACATTATGTCTCATCAAAAAGCTCTTACTGCAGCAAAGCCACTACCAGAGCTGTGAGGCTGCAGCTAAAGGGCTGTCAGGGCTTCCATTCCAAACCACCTTCCATGCCTTGCTAAGCCAGCCATAGAATCAGAACCACTGCAGGAAGAAACCTCACTCAGGCTTTCCTCCTCCAGACAAGGATCAGCTGATTGATCAGGCTGTACTGTATTTGTGTAAGATTTGCCATCTTAAGTCCACCTTAACTGCATCAGCAACCACAAATTTTCAGACACTCGTTGGAAACAAGACACACATCTTGCATGGAATTTCTGCCATATGCTTGTGTTCAGTCTGCCCCCAAAAAATCATCTCTCCTGTGTAGTGTTTTTGCACATTTGAGAAAATATAGCAAGCAGTGAGGTAAAAAAAGGTTTGATTCCCATTTAAATCAAAATCAATATTATTTTAAGTGTTTACAGGTGTGTGCACATACTTACACATTGGTATGTGTATAAAAATCATAAATTTATCTATAAATGGGATGTATCAGCACTGACTCAGCTGATTTAATGCAGTATTAGACCAACAGAGCAGATACACTGTTAGAAAGCAAGAGATGGTACCAAACACTAAAAGAGTATCTCCTAAAACTTCACATTTTGCCATACATCACAGAAAACCAGGTAAAACTGGATATAATTCCACTGGAACAGCTTTCTATCAGTGGTCCCCTGCCTTGCAGAATCCACAGGAAATGCAGCTGCACGATGCCAATTTTCTTCTATGATTTCCTTTTAGCCAAGAGGAAAGAGAAAGCCAGCAGGTGAGGTCCATCCCCTTCCCCAAAATAATTCTGGCAGCTCTCTTGCAAGGACACACTCTCTGCAATTCATACTGCAGCTGATTTCAAGGCAGCCCTCAGAAATTCCAAAAAACTAGAAATCTCAATAGCTGCACCTGGCTGTGCCCCCAGCCTTATCTTCAAAGATAATCTTTAATCTTTGAATCTATGGTTCAAATAAACCTAGACAATGTTATTTAGATCTATACACTAAAGCTTTAACAATTTACATCTGTCAAGGTTTGTTTGTCTACCCGGCCCCTCAAGTTTTATGCTACCTCCTTTTTTATGTACAGAAGGAGACAAACACTATAGATTGGGCAATGTATACTTACACTGAGAGTATCAAAGCTTCACTTCCCAAGAAATCCACCCGTGATTTGTTACTAGGGATATACTTACTATAAGAGAGAGATGGCAATTTTTAAGTGTTGTACAGAAGAATCCTTGGTTAGAGCCCAAATGTGTAGCTAATTAATTTTTTTAGATATAGGTCACTCCTGCTCTGTGTTTGCACGTATCAGCTGACAACATCCCTCTGCTCTGCTCACTTCAGCATATATTGACAAAGAGACACATATGGTATAATCAAAGCAAGTTTACAAGTCTTCTACAAAACAGGATGATTTGCAGAGAAACTGTCAGGCTTTGCTCTCAAAATAGACTCCAAACTGTCATCTTTTTTTTTTTCTGTAATAAACTACTCAACAGGTGCATGAAAGCCCTGAAGAGAATTACAAAATTCATAGCAAGGCAAAGCCAGTGGTGATAGATGGGATATTATCTGAAATATTTGTGAGCTGCTCTGTCATTGGCAAGATGTGTTTTCCCTGAATTCTTATAAGAAAGCAAACCTGTTACACAGACAAGTCTAGGTATATTTTCTCTCTGCCTCCATCATTTAAGCAGGTGTCATTAAACACTCCCAGACAGAGACCAAGAGCTTGGCAAACATGCAAGAAGTAAATTATCTTTCCATTCAAATCTCATTAACAAGTTGTACCTTTTAAAAAGCAAGCACGGACAGTTCTTCACTCAAGTGAAGACACAGGAAGTGAGAGGGGACAAAAAAGCTTTTAAAACCATGTACATGACTGAAACAACTTTCAGGGCCTTGACATGGAAGTTTTGCTCCTGATCTTTCCAAGGCTTTGAATAATTCCATCTGAAGTAATTTGTGAGGATGGGTTGCTTGTGTTTAATTGAGTTTGGTCCCAAGTAACAGGTGGGAGAAGGGCTGTAATTACCAAAGAAGCAGCAGGGCAGGGAAAATCCTGGATCAGCCATCCTGCCACTGAGCTCTGCACCTCAGCCCATGCTTTCAGTAAAAGGTCTGCTCCCTTCCAGCAGTGACTAACCAAACAAATCTTCTGGAATAAGAGATCAGCCCATTTTCCACACCAATAATAACCCAAACCACTGTTTTTGCTGATGATGAACTTCAGGACAGTGACAAATCAGAAGGTTTTAAAATGGTGTCATTTAAAAGTGTCTAATTTGAAGCATTGCAATAAGCATGCAAGAGCAAAAAGCAATTTAAATTGTTGAAATGCAAGAAAAATCCCAGGTTCTTGAGCAGAATGTTACACATTGAACTTGTTAATGTTCATGCAACTATGTCAGCAGAAAGGAGGTTTCTGGAGGCAGGTAAGGCTGAGCTTCAGCTAAATTTTGACCTCAAAAGCAAAATCCTGAATGAGAAAGTTGTGCTGAGGCTGACTATACGTGGCCCTGATCCCACCTGCAGGGTTTAAATACCTGATAGTTCCTGTGGGAGAAGGGAGGGGGCTGATCAGGTGAGCCATGTTGTCTGGAATGTTTATTGTTAAGGGAGAGATCTGGGGTTGCACAGGCTTCACTGGGGACTCCGGGGCCTCCTGTTTTTCTCTCTTTTCATTGGACAGAGCTGTGAATGTTATCTTGATGTTTGTGCTGGGAAACCTGAAAGTATCAGCTGAAAAATAAAAATAAAAAATAAATATATGAGCCACTTGTTTACAGAATGTAAGACTTTCTGAATAACTTGCACGTTATCACCTAAGCTCATTTATAATTTATCATTTTTATGTATATATTTATAATTACCCACAACCATCTTCATTTTAAGATCATACAGGGAGATCAATGTGACCAGAAAAAGATCCCCAGGTAAGCAACTGACATTTGTTAGGGAATACAAGGAAATGCAATTCTTTTTAACAAGGGCAGTTTGTGCATTGTCTCTAGATTTCTTGAGGTTCATCCTGATCTTGCAGTAGCCCCAAAGCAGAGCTATTTTCAAAACAAAAACTCATTATTTTATGATGCCAAGGAATGGCTTCAGCAAATGAACAGTTGGTCCATGATAGCAGAATTAATCAGAAGCATGAACGTTGGCCAATCTGAGGTCTAACCAGCTTCATAGACTGGTCTAAGAGATTTGGGTTCTTTTCTCTTAAAATACCTATTAAAATAAACATATATCAATTCCAACCCTGCTCATTTACAGGGTATACTGTTGATTTAGTACTACATTCAAATACCTTTTTCCAGAGCTGAATTTAAGACCCAATTTCAGTAAACTGCTTATTTTCATGTATTACCAAGGATTACATACCAAATTTAATGACAAACAATAAATTAACACTGTGCAACTGTTTACAAATTTGAAAAATAAAATGCAATGAATGTACCTTAGGATAATCCCCTTTCTACATCCCTGTGCACAGCATTTAGAATTGAACCCAATTAAACAGGACAGGATTGTTTCTAACTTCTCAGTAAATAAATTTGCTCAATCTTGAGCAAATAAGAAACTTAATTTTGTCTCAACAAAAGCATCTATAAAAATACAGTTCAAATAACTTTACTACCTCCTCATCCTTAAGTTGTTAGACTACACTGAGCACTAAACCCACGATGACATTTACACACCTCCCACATGATGAAAAGGACTTTCCAACGACACTATACCCAGAAAGAAACCTTACAAAGTGTTGGGGTTTGGGTTTGTTTTGCTTTTAAGTGCTTCTAGGCAGATCTAGTTTTATACAAAAAGGAAACAAGCACATGCTGGAACAAGGGGTAAGAAATGAGCTATGAATGCAAAATACAGACTGTAAATAAAAGTGATCATTGCTCTGGAAAAATATATTAAACATAAAAGTGATGTAAGAATTGGCAGGAACACTCAGCTGCAGAGTAGCCTTAGAAATGAACTCTCATGTGTTTTGGCTTTCATATCTTAAAATGAATCTAAGGATGTTTATAGAACAAAGGCAGCATTTGATTTTCACTATATCCCTTGCCACACGCACCACAGTGGTTCTTTTTCTCTACAATCCACATTCAAGGATGAGGAAAAAGAGAAAGAATTGACAGTGACCTTCCTTTTCTCTCTGTCTTACTTCTGAGTACGGACCGTGTCCGCATTTAACAGACGACCTATTTCTGAAACATGCTCAATGTACTAAATTAGGAACAGAATCTATGCCAAAAAACTGCACAAGCATTTCAGCAAGGAAGTTAAATGGACCAATTTCTGGGTTGGGTTTTTTTAATATATTCAGTAACAACTCATTTCTTTGCTTTTTCCAGTAGAAAGCATTTTGAGCTTGTATCGTTTTAGTGACAATGGAAAGGGGTCTTGGTTGTTTTGCTAATAAGAATATTTTCCAAGTATTTCTTTTAAGCAGCAATAAAAACAATGCTCAAGTGTATGCAAAGACAGCCAAAGACTAAATAAAAATCCCTGTGAGAAAGTGAACAACATCTGCTTGACACAGACACGGATTTAGTCACCTTCCCTATGCATTTCATAAGGCTATTCCACAACTGCAAATTTACCTTAAATGCTTATAAGACCAAATTTATTTCAACTCAAGAAAAACATGGGAAGAATTGGACATGGCTTTAGGTGTTAATTCCCTGGTTAGAGTCCTTATTGCCTGGTAAAAACCCACCCCAGTGCACAGCACTGAGGAACTGGAGTCCTCCCGTGCCACACCAGCTGAGGATGGGGAAGAGGTGCATCTCCACAACTTCAGGAACATGGAAAGGCAGAAAAGGAATACTCAGCAGCTCCTCTGATATTCCATGTAGGCACACACATATTAAAAGATCTCCCTTTTACCCTACTGCAGCCCTGAACGCATCATCTCCCTGTGGGCATCTCTGGCAAACAAGGCAACAGTACAGACATGGGGCTCTCAAATGTTCAAGGCTGGAAAAATCACCCACAAAAAGCAGCCCCAAACACAGGAGCTTTGACCAACCAGGGGACTCCAGAGGTTCTACACGTGCCAAACAAACTGGGAACTGACAGACATGAAAACCCAGAGGCATCCCCAGTGCAGTTTACATTTCCCATGCCTCTGAAAGGCCAGTGTAAGTAAGGAAGATAAAATGTACTTGCAAATTCCTGTCTGGTTAGAGCAATGAACACCTGAATATTATCAAAAGACCACATCTGTCAATTGATTCATATTTGCAAACAGTTTTTTTTAATGGAAGGATATTTTTATAGCTGGAATTCAGCCAAAAAGCAGAATAAAGAGTGTATACTAACCTAAGAGAATTCCTGAATAAATTGCAGTTATGCAAATGTATTATAATTACATCCAAAATCAAAGTACAGAACATGTTCTAATTTGATCAGAATCAAGTTGGTTTTGGCATATTCTTTAGTTATACAATGAACTAAACAAAAACCACAGAAACACCCACAGGGAGAGACCTCATCAAACATTTAGTCCTCAACAAGCTGAACTGGGTTTTACTCACTGTTCAGAAGCTTACAATAGTTTCACAATACACTACCACAGGATGGCTTGCTGGAGGAGAAACTCATCTAGACAACCCACTTACAAAGAAATCCCAAAGAAATAAGGCTGTTCTGTATATTTATTGATGACAAGTCCAGGTGAGAATCACAACAGAGCCACTGCATGACCCAGAGAACCACAGAGAAGGTGTCACAGCTAAAATGTAGCTCATTACATCAATAATTCTTCTTTAAATTAAAAAAAAAAGCTCATTGTGGGTTGACTTCTGGAAAACAGACAACAAGCATCATATCATTTCAAACTATTCCACAGATAACTCCTCTATACCTGCAGTTCCCAGCCAAACACAGTGATGCTGATCCAGGCAGGACCTCTACAGAGTTTAGGAACTTTGCAGGGCGCCAGAGAAGTGTCTCAGGGCAAAAATTTGCAAAGTCTAGTTTTGTCATATCTGTATTTCCAGTATTTTCTCACTTCCCCTCAGCAGTTCTGTCCATACTGCAGGGAAAAGCTGATGATACACTTGTAGTTCTGCCTGTGTGAAAATACCATCTGACTGGGAAGGAGGAATTTCATCCTGTCTTTATCTGAGAAACCAAAACACAGCAGAAGAATTCAATTTCTTCCCTGTACATAAACCCTGCTGTGACACCAAGTGCTTCAGTATCCTTTGAATTATTCC
This sequence comes from Ploceus nigricollis, assembly GCA_013399945.1. Taxonomy (NCBI): domain Eukaryota; kingdom Metazoa; phylum Chordata; class Aves; order Passeriformes; family Ploceidae; genus Ploceus; species Ploceus nigricollis. Next base: position 220,079 of record VXBC01008930.1, on the reverse strand, counting down.
AGTTTAATTGCCTTCTAAGAACCAAGACCAAAATCAGACAGAAGCTGCCATGCCACTTTGATCAGCAGGTTCTTTTATCAGCAGCTCCAGATTTTACATTCAAACAGATTATAAGGGTTGAGCAGTGATAACCCCTGAAGTCAGGGTAGTTACAAGTGCACAGCTCAATTCCTTCACACTGACTGTGATACTGAACCCCTGTTAACTTAAAGATCCCCTGAGATTTAAACAGATCTGAAAGAATAACAAGATGCCTGGTTTTGAACTCTTGTTGATTTACTGAGAGCCAAGGACAGCTTCAACTTTTCACATTAAAAAGCCAAGACTCAAAAAAGAACCCAGTCAGCATCTGGGAGATTGCTTGTGTCGATTTTTGACTTCAAATACTTTCAAGGTGAACACGGGCAGTGTTAACTCCCCACAAAGAGAAGCAGAGGGCATTATCAACATCTGCACCACCAAACACAGCTCTTCCAGTTTTCTCTGACAGTACAGCAGCCTAAGATGATACTATTTGTACTTCCTTCTGCTATTTTGATCAGTGAACTAACAAAAACCCATGGAAATCACTATACTTCTAGCAATGGTCTCCTTTCCATGGAAGGGAGATTTGAAACTAATCCATTTTCTAATTCCTCTTACCTACCTACTTGTGACCTACTTCCCAAACTTTGCCCTTATTCCAGTAAAAATGACTCTCACAGCCAATTCATTTATTTATACTTCTGGCAAAAGATGTGCACACTGACACTTAATCACCTACAGTGCACACTCACAGGCCCACTTTTGAAATAATTATTTTTCGAAAGTCAAGCAAAAATTGAGTTTTTACATCTTTCAGACACAACTAGAGAGAAATCAAGTTTGGAAGGGACCTCTGAAAGTGTCCAGCCCAATCTCCTGCTCAAAGCAGGGTAACTTCCAAGTTAGACCAGGTTGCTCAGAGCCTTGTCTGTCAAAATTTTGAAGCTATCCAAACATAGAGTAGGGAAATTCATTTCCCCTAAATACACCCTAAAGCAGTGAAGAGTTTGCTCATTTGTACAGATACAAATTCTTCACTGCAACTTCTACAGCTGCTTGTGCCCAAAGTGTGAGCCTCTGGCACAGCCTGGCCTCAGGCTTTCTAACCACTCATTAGGCAGGGGACCGCTGCACTAAAACCCACCCTTGGGCTTCTCCAGGAAAAAAAATTAAATTAAATCGAGGTCCTTTAGCCTCTCCCTCTGCCCTGAGCATTCCAGCAGTGAGTCCATTCAAGCAAGTGCCCACTGGAACGTGGTGCTTGGAAATTACAATTTGACTGACTTCTTGCTAATGGGTAAATTTCAATTTGAAAGCACAAGGACCCCAATTTCATCTTTTCTCCATTTGCTGCTTCATTTATTATTGATTCCATCACAATAGATTAATAAGATATTAATTATAGATTAAACAATATGTGGCTGTGGTTTTTAACTGGTTTTTAAATAAACAAGACTTAAAAGATGAGTCTTAACAAGTACAACTAGAAATACCATGGAAGTGAAAAAAGCTCAACAAGTCGAAGTATGATTACATATTTCAGTGTCTGAATTTTCTACCAAAAGGTTTCTGACTGCTCAACACCAAGAGCAGGCATACTGAATTATTCACGTCCAGAATTTATTTTTAAGACTTTGAGCTGTGTTTAATTGAACTGGAAGTCAATACCATACTCCATTTCTGGAATAGAGTCATCACCTTTAGAGCTAAAAGAATCAACAAACCCAAAACTTATTAAGAAGACAAATTGAACTGAATTGCTGTTTTTATTTCAAGATAATCGAAAGGTACCCAACAGTTTAAAGTCTGGGCTTCCAAGCTAATAACAAAGGTGATATATAAATCCATCCAAATAGTCATATATTGAGTAGCCACCTGAAAACTCCCAGCACTAAATGATTACTAATGAAGTACAGGTTATTAAGAAAATACCACAAAAATTTTTACAGTAGGCATTGTCTTGACTCTTTAAACAGAAATAACTGTTCAGATATTTGTTTTACAAAGTCTTTTCTAGGATTACATTTTAAAAGTGCTGTTGCAACACTTTGCCATCACTAAGAGTATAGGAAAAGTTATCACAGATACACTGAAAAAGAGTGATCCAGTATAAAACTAGATTATAATTATTTTCTTATAATCCTAAACAGGGATAACTTTCTCAGTGGGTAATTTGTTCATGTAGGTGCTTGTTCACCTTACATGAGGGGCCACCTTGTGCTCCTGTTAGAGATTTTAGCTTTAACATGGCATTAGTAAACCTTTCTCCATTGTTTGCAATAGGAGTATCTGGTTTTCTCTATTGATGGGGGAATGGTGATGAAAAAAAAATTATTTCTATTAATGGAGCACAAAGCCCAGCTCCTCTAGCAGATTTTTAGAAAGGACATTTTTGATGCCCTCCTGCTTGCAGCTGACCACAGCCTGGGAGAAACCACCCCAGCCAGAACATGGCATCACTCCCTCCAGGGTCATGTCCACATCCATTGTGGTGGGATGGATTCCTGCTCCTCCTCCTCCCTGCTTTGAAACTAAGTCCTGATGTGGCTAATTTACCATAAATTTACATTCAATTATGCTTGGCCATTACTAGTCAGGACACTTCTAGAGGTTACCCAAAAAGCAATTGCCCTTTAAAGAGTGGCAGTTTTTCCTCTGGGGACTGAATCCCGACCTCACACGTGCTCCCCTTAATTCCCTGTATCCTTTGCAATTGATTTCTGTGGCCCAAAGATCAATCTTTGCACAGCATGTCCTCCACACAGAGACTGGGAGGGCCCGAAGCAAACTCGACCTCTAATGCCATAAGGAACAAAACACTGGCAGATTTTTAAACCAGCAATTAGAATTTTTATTCTGAGCACTGGGCATTCTCTTCACAAGGATTTGGGTATTTTTTCAGGTGTGCCATCGCTGTCTACACAGTGTCACCTAACAGGATGGAAAACACCCTGAAGAGCAAGATCATTGATTCATCTATCTCTATTCTCTGATCTCTTAAGATTCAAAAGCAAAGATCTATGCAGCATCAGAAGTGAAGAAATATTGCTGTAGCCTTATGTTATTTCAAGTTGGCCAATAAAACACTTGTAGCAAATTGTAAGCAAACGCTGGAAATACAATCTAGGTATAAATTACTGGCTCCCCCATGGGAAACCTCAGTTACAGACTTCCCTGCTCATGTTTTAGCAAGTGCATAAGAAGTATGTAAAGCTGTTGCTTGATATTCCTTACAGGAACGGTGCTGACCTGCCCCATAAGGGTCTGGAACAAACCTGCCTGCGTCAAAAAATGATCCTATGACAGCAGAATATTGATGACGACAACAGGAACATTCCTGAACCACCAGCAGCAAACACAAACGGAGTCATAAACACATGACACCATCTGAAATGGTGTTCAGCTCGTTCCCACTCACAGAGCTGACATCATGAGAAACTGGGCATTTTTAACCCTGTATTCACAGCAGTTTCTCTAAGGCTATTTGAGAGTTTAGACTGAGAAGAGTGTGCTGAAGTTGTTCCACTACAGCAAATTTTGCTGCAAACGTAAAGGATTCTATTAACAACTTGAAGCTGATCTCACTCCTCCCCTGCATTATTACGCTACAGAAAAGGGAGTTCACAGCATATCATAGATTTTCAAAGGTTCTTCTTTCAGCAGCCAGGATCTCTTTTCTTTCCATACCAACCACATAACACTGGTATCGATCAGCAGCAAAAATATTTAGGTTATCTTACAGTCATGGCAATGTGCTGTGGTTAATTAAAACTACCTATCTCAAAATCACAAATTTCCACTGCATTCTCCTCTTTTCTTAAAGGACAAAATATTGAAACCAGCAAGAAGAAGGAAAAAAACCAGAAACCCAAACAAAACCTACAGAATTTCAATGCAGTAGCCCTGCACAGGCTGCAGGACTGAGAAAGCACTTGGCCTGCAGGCAGGAGTGTAGGCAGCAGTTACTGTAGAAACCGAGCTCTTCCCTGCTTTTCTCTGAGCAAAAGAAAGACACAAAAGAGCTGGAAAACAGCGATCGATGGGAAGCAGCTTATAAAGCTGCTTGTCACATCTGCTGCAGGAAAACCAGACACTAATTCATTAAAACTGCTCATGTAATGCCTCTGGAATTTGAGGCTCCCCAGCCTGTGAATACAAAAGAAACTCCGCCTATGGAAACACTGCATTTTCGGGTGTTTAGCATCTCTGTACACAAAAGCTGTATGCAGAGCCAGGTTGTGTGGTCTCAATCTCTACATTTCCTACTAAACTATAAAAACAATTTAAAATTTGTCCAAAAGCTGGAGTGCCTCTACCTTTGCCAAATTGCAAACAGTCCCAACATACATCACTCTGTAACACAACAGCTTCCTGCTTAAAAAACACAAACAAAACACTTGCAATAGGAAAACAGAAATCAATTATAATTTTTTCTTCCTTACAGATAACTGCATTTAACCATAAATATGCAGGCTCCAACTTTCTCTGTCACAGTAAATGCCATTCCAAAACTTCCCATAAAGCACAGGATTTTCAACCACAGCTGAACCAAAGCTAACAAACCAAACCCACCCCATCCTTTACCACCAAGTTGGCTGCTTAGAAGTGCCTGGCACCTCAGTCTCAGTCACAGGGTACTCGTGGGGGTGCAAAAGTTCATCTGGAAACACTGAGGTTCTAATAATATCAATCAGTGTTAAATAAAAGCTATCAGCAAAGCAAAGCAAACTGCTGGGAGCCAAACAGACAGTTCCTGGCATCTCACATTCCTTACAATTAAAGCAGTAGGAGGAGTACAGTGAACAAGTGCTGTCATGATGTGTTTTGACGCAAGCATAATCATAAAAAAAGCACTTGTGACTCATACGTTACTTTAGTAACAAAAGCCTTCATTTATTACCTCATCAGAGACCTGCATTCCATTGCAAAATTATGCCCAAACTTCCTAATCGTTACCAAGAGAGCAGCTACCCACTGAGGCAGGGCTGCACAATGATTATTCCCCATTCAAGGAAGCAAAGTTTATTTTAGATGGGCTCTTCAAGGCAGAACTCTGCTTCCAAGAGCAGCACAACCCTTTATTTGACACAGAAATCCATGACTAACTCAGGTCATTGAAGAATGACAAAAACTGCTTCCTACCAACTCGAACTTTGAGTAGACAGCAGTGTTTAATTTCCCCCCTAAATCTGCCTGTCTGGTCAAAGAACAGGCTTTTTTCAGCCTCCTCTCACACAGCTATGGGCATTAATTAAATTTCACAGTTGCTTACCTAAAGATGTCTGATGGTCAAGAGCCATTCCATATTTGCTTCACTGTGGTGATACTGCTGGGCTGGGAATCTTAACAGAAATCAAGATTTTTGTATTATATTCTGAGACTTTTTTTATAAACCAAGCATGCTCTCCAGAATGTTTGTTCTAACAACTTTCCAATTTTCCTTCTATTTGCAAATTCCTAAAACTTTTCTCCTGAATGTGCAGACCCTCTAGAAATGTTCTATGCACTGACTACTCCACAGTGTGACATAAATTTAGGTTCCTTTGTCACTTGCGTGGAAACTCAAGAACCAATCAAGACGCCAAAAAGTCTGAAAAGCCACAAAGTAAAGAAACTAATCTACAACAAGCACATTGTTATTGGAAAATATCCTTCAAGAAGCCCTCCTCCTCCTGAGCTGTTCTGAGACCATGCCAAGTTTTCAAACCGTGGCCTGTGTAAGGGGCAGCAGGAAAAGCACAGAAGGATAAAAGCAAATAAAAACAACAGACGTGATTTAACCAGTCAGAGAGTCACACAAATAGAAATCTGTCCAGGAATAAAAAAAATAGACTCAATAAAAGTTTTCATGAGAGCACAGGCCAATCATTGTCATGTACTGAAGGAGCAGCAGCACAGAGGAGGAAAGGACCCATGTTTGTCACCTGTCTCTAGAGTGAAAATGGGCAGACACTTCATGATGCCTTTGACACAGCAAGGAAAAGCCTAAAGTGGTTTGAGTCAGGGCTAGGGGTGGCTGTGTTGCACTGGTTTAAAGGAAGTTTAGGTGCACACACACACACACTCCTACTCACACCTCTTCAACATTAAGCAAAATGAAACCCACTCCAAACAACATCTACTGAAGTAACAAACAATACAAACCAAGATTCCTGAAGCCCAGGTTCCTACCAGGCTCTCTGCAATAAAAGCCTGACCTGGGGGTGTTTCAGGGGATACAGGGATGTGACAGCTCTGTGCTCCAAACAGGGCAGGCTCTCCCTGGCCTCCTGCACCAGCTCTGGTCCCAGCCACCATAACTGCAGTTCCCTGCTTCCAGGAGCCGCTGGTACCTCCAGTGATATAGGCTCATTCAACAGAAAACTACTCAAGTTGAAATGCAGAAATCTGCTGATGCTTCAGTAAGTTTAAGCCATCTCATAGTCTAATCTTGACTCAAAAAGACATCATGAGACCTGAATTTAAAAGCTGTGCTGTATCATATTACACAAGACAACACACCCAACATGCAACTGTTCCAACCATTCTTTTTGAAAGCTTGAGATTTGAACTAATATAGAAAGATAAGCTTCCAAAACTAATTTCTGTGCTACTTTCAAGGCCTTAACTATAACTAAGCCACTGCTGTCCCTTTCATTAGGAAACACTGACATACTGCACACAGGTCAGCTCAGTAGATCCAGTGGGTTTTGAACTCTGAGGCACACCAAAGTTTAGTTACAGAAGCATTCACATGAGAACAGTGTATGTAAGAAAGCATGAAGGACAAGGAAAAACAGCACCAACAGTCTTCAAAAAGAGGGAGCAGGGAGGGAGTCAGAGAGTTCACCCCGCACACCAAATAATCCCCTTCAAACCCAAGGGATTGGTTTTAAAAGACAAGGCAAAGCTCCTCCCTGATAAAAACTGCTGGAAAAGAGCACTGAAATTTCATCATCTGCCTGCCCATGAAGTATTATTCCCATTTCCAAAAACAGATTAAACGGATTTGTGACTTGGCCAAGGCGCTTTGGCAAAGTGTGCAACAGAGTTGGGAACAGAACATATTTTTCCCAACACCCAATCTTTGTTTAAACCATTGGATCATCCCCCAATTCTTCCTTTTTCTACAACTACATTAAGAGGCAAAGCATCAGGTCAGAGACATGTCTTTAGGAAAAGGGAGATTAGTTCATTAAATTAGACAGAAGTACCTCAATCAGAATTTTTTGCACAAGAGGAGCTGCTTAAGGAGCACAGAAGAAGGGGCTGTGAAGCCTACATGGCAAAAAGTAACACACACACACACACACACATATATCTTTAGCCATACATCACATTCTCCCAAACAGAGCTAAAAGAACTTTCATTTCATCAGTACTTTACTATTACACCATGAAAACTGCTTATTAAATGCATACATTCTAATTAAAATCTATACAGTTAAATACTGAGGGGTTTGAGGATGCTGAACAACACAAACCTCATTTCCTATGTGTCTGTGAGAAGCAAGAGTTTTTTTCCCCCTTATTGAACAGAAGAAAATTAAAGCAATATTTCAAGTAATTAAAAAAATAAAGAACAAAAAGCTAAAATTTCTATCTTAATACTGAAAAGTATATGGAGGGAAATGATTCTTCATTTGCTTTCCTTCAGTACAAGGAACTCCTCATTCCAGGTGACAAACAGCTGTCAGGTTACTACAAGTGTTACTCACTCCTGTAACTTGTCCTGCGCAGAACCATCCAAAAACATCCCTGCAATGCATGCCTGGAGGTGTCCAACAACAAGGGCACATCCTACCCCTGGTGACACTGAAGGACTCACTTTCATTTTGTTTATTTGCGTTTTATCTACTGTTTTTAATTAACCATACTCCTAACCCTGCCTTTTACCAACAGAATGTAATTGAAAAATCTTCCACTGGCCAGAAACAGCCACTTTTTTCCCTTTTTTTTTTTCTTTTTTTTTTGCAATAACCAAATTGTTTTAGTGATAAAAGCACTATTTTCACTTTTTATTTCTTGTAAATCAAGGACACTGCTGCACTCTCTTCAGGCTGGGTTGACTCTAACTGCATTCCTGCAGCCAGGGCTGGAATCCACAATGACCAGATCGATCCCACACAACAAAGAACATGGATGGAGGGCGATGACAAAAGCATCTCCTTAGGTTGTGTGAACCAAACCCAATCTGACTTTTCTGAGAATAAACCAACCATGTCTTGAGAGCAGCTTCTTTTGGTTGAGCTTCAAATTCTAACCTTTTTTTATTGTTCTTTTTTTGAGATTTAGCTCCTTCTGACCTTTGAATTTTCTAAAAACAGAGTATCTAAAAGAAAAAAAATGGTCCTGGTACATAATACATTGTTTCACTCTGCTTTAAGCTGTGGTCATTCTGCCAGACACGCCAGAGCCAAAGCAACTTTGTAGGCAGTAATTGACACAGTATCAGTTAAAGACTTCCAGAATAAAAATTAATATTGAGCTGACTCTTCCTTGCAGCACACAAATTGATGTAGTTAGCTTTATAAAATGATTGAAATGCTGAAAAAAGCGAGCTGCAATCAACTCCAGGAAGGTTCTTAGGCAGAGGAAGATCCTGCCAAACTGCTCAAACAATTAAATTTTGCTGGATGAGCAGAAATGTGCACAGAGATAGAGATAAAGCAAGGTGTCTTACTTTCACCCTCCCTGGAAAATCAAGTGACATTTGTCCAAATCAGGCTTCCCCAGTTTATCAACTGAGCATCTTCCCCCAATGGAACTGTCAAAATAGTCACATAACAAAAAATCCTCCAAATTATCAATTATCAACTCCCCACACATCTGTAAGCTGGATCTTCCCTCTAGGAGAATACTGTTAAAATTACATTTCTGTGATGCACAAATATTTATTGCTACAAATTTGTAATTTTTTTTGTAGTGAAATCCCAACCCAGGATTGCATATTTAACAATTTCAGCAGTCATAGGATTACTTCAAAATTCCCCTGCACAATCTCCTTGTCTGGCAAAGCTGAAGGGATGCAAATGAGTTCAATGCATATGCTGCTGCACAAAGAGAACTGCAAACACCAATTTTCACAGCACTTAAATTAACATGTTTCCATTTACACTTAAGAACCAACTGATATTTGAAAGATTTTGATTTTCAGAAAGATGTGCAGTGGTGAAATGAAATGTTAATCCCTAGTTAGAGAAAGTGTTTCCTATTTCTCTGTACGTGCACAGCATTATACTACAGTTCTGCAAATAATGACAAAAAACTTTTATCCTGAGAATATTTGTATTTTTTAATCCCTGTGTCAGTATAGGAAGCACCACAAAAAAAGTGGCATTTCCTGTAATAATCAAGGTGACCCAAAAATTAAACTTACCATAAATACTGAAGTAAATAGCAGCAAATAGTACTACAGATGTGGAGTAAATTTCCCTTGTTTTTAACTCATACATCTAATTATTTTATAATCTTAGTGTCCTAGGGTGACCAAGATACTTAGAAATATCCATCTGGAAAAGTAAAAGACTAATATTCTAAATCCTACTAAGGAAAAGCAAAGCAAAAATGGAAATGATAATTAAAATATGAATCCAAGAGACATTTTAACAATTCTGGAGGGCATGACCATGGCCTTACCTAGTGTTTTAATAATATGCACACCTTCCTAGTATACAACAACATGCAGGCTGTAAGTCAGAAAAGCTAAAAACCAAGGTAACAGACAACTTAGATTAAAACCAGTCTGTATAAACCTGCATTTTTTGAACATCCTTTCTCAAAATAAGAAATCATTAGGATTTTTTTACAAGTTGCTCATTAAAAGTTAACTTTAATGCACGAGTTTGTTTGTTATGTTTTTTAGAGAGTCAAAAAGATGCATTAGTTATTTTTAAACTACCACTCCTTTAATCATCACCAGGAATCACTTCAGGAAGACCTTATGAGCACTAATTAGTTAATTTATAAATCATATCTTTCACTCAGTTTTGCTCAGTCTCCTGAGAAAACATCAGTCAGTTTATATGAAAGTGCCAGGAGAATTAGTGGCTTTCCCCCAAGAACTGCAAAGTTAACAAGACACAACACCTTCACCTCATACAGAGCACTTGAAAGACAACAAGAAACCTTGAATTCTTCAGCACCCTTAGAAAACAAAACATGAAGTTTAACAGAGACTACAGAAACTGCTTATCAAATATCTGTGTTTGAAGATACATCTGTGGTGAAGAGCAAAATGAGAACCATCAACCACACAAGCAGTTTGGACCTACTAAATATAGCACCAGCATAGCTTTGTTGTTTTTCCAGTCCAACTTCATTGTCCACAGTGGTCTCCTTTGTTTTTCCTACTCCAGGGTTTGTGGCTCACATCTGTGACTGTGAACCCACAAGCAGAAGCACTCCTGCCTGGAGAGGAGGTGGCCAGGAGCACCTCTGCTTGTTAAAGCCCTCAGTGATACCAACCAAACCAGCACCAAGTGACCCAGCAAAACAAGGTTTTGTAAGAAAATATTCTTTGGGGTTAGTGTGAGAACCTGCCCACAAGGGATCTAGTGGTGCCAGAGCCACATAAGCAGTGCTCCAGGCTCACTCTGGAGAAAAGGAGGCTCAGGGGGGACCTTCTGACAGAAGGGTGCAGCCAGGTGGGGGTCAGGCTCTGCTCCCTGGGAATGAGGGACAGGACAAGAGGAAATGGCCACAAGTTGTGCCAAGGAGGTTTAGGAGGATATGAGGAAAAATTTCTTCACAGAAAGGGTGGTCAGTCCCTGGCACAGGCTGCCCAGGGCAGTGGTAAACCCTGCAGACAGGATCAGGAATCACAAAGAGTAAGACCTTCCAAGAGGAGACAACTTTCACACTGGCCCATGTTTAACATTTTTATCCATTATGTGGTCAAGGGATAAAGATGATTTTGCAGATGATGCCAAGCTGGGTGGGAATGCTGCTCTGCTGGAGGGCAGGAAGGTTTTGCAGAGGGATCTACACAGGCTGGATCCATGGGCTGAGACCAGTGGTTGTGAGGTTTAACCAGGTCAAGTGCAAGGTCTTGCACTTGGGTCACAATAGTGATCCAGGCTGGGGCAGAGTGGCTGGAAAGGGCCTGGGGGTACTGGTCAACAACAGCAGAACATCAGCCCAAGCAGCCAAGAAGGCCAATGGCACATGGCCTGTACCAGCCATGGTGTGGCCACAGGACCAGGGCAGTGCCTGTCCCCTGTGCTGGACACACGTCAAATCTTGTGAGCAGTTTTGGGCCCCTCACCACAAGAAAGACATTGTGGGGCTGCTGCATGGCCAGGCCAGGGAATGGAGCTGTGGAATGGGCTGGAGCACCAAGAGCATCTGAGGGAGCTGGGGGGGCTCACCCTGGAGGAAAGGAAGCTCAGGGGGGACCTGCAGCCAGATGAGGGTCAGGCTCTGCCCCCAGTGAAGGAGGGACAAGAGGAAATGGCCTCAAGCTGTGCCATGGGAGGTTTAAGTTGGATATGAGAAAAAATACCTCCACAGAAAGGGTGGTCAGTCCCCAGCACAGGCTGCTGAGGGCAGTGGTGGAGTTACCATCCCTGGAGGGATTTAAATGACGTGTGGTTGTGGCACTTGGGGACATGGGTTAGTGGTGACCTTGGCAGTGCTGGGTCAATGGTTGGTCTCAACGACCTTGAAGATCATTTCCAACTAAAAAATTCTATGATTCTATGAAATGCTAATAAAACCATGTTATCAACATTATATTAGTATCTTCCCATCTGGTAATGGAAAAAGTTGCACTCCTGACTTGACAGAAAACTAATCCCAAGCCTCTCCCCTTCTCTTCCCAGGGATTGTTTTTCAGGCCCACCAGTAAACTAATCTGGCTTGAGCACACAACGTGAACACCAGAGCTCTCACATAGGACAGGACAGGACGGTTCTCTCAGCTCTAACTCCCAAGAAGTTTGTTTTAACTAACCTAAAAACCAAAGGGTTAGTTACAGTCTATCTGCAGGGCCTGAATTTTATTGAAAAGTATGGTAAAAACACGGAGAAAGTGCTGTTTAAATGAACCTGTACGACTGCAGAGATCTAATGTGAATGTTAAAAAAAAGGCTGCTAAAAACAGGAACCATGAGAAGAATACTTTTAATTACCACAAATGCTTGAAAAATCAAGTTTACCAGCACACTTAAAATAAGAAACAAAAGTCTTGTGTAACAGTGTATCCTTTAACTCAATGCACTTCCAGGAGAAAACTGAATTTAAAAGAATAATCTATATAAAGAAGTATGCAATGCTAAGCCTGTTACCTACAGTGCACACAAATAACTATGAGATGATTCATTCTGAAAAGCTTACCAAGTCCAATTAATTTTGTGTCAAGCCTGATCCCATCCGAGAGGTAACGCTCCCTAAAATGTTATGAAACACACAGCAAAGATGCAGTGTATTTGTATGTACATTAAAGTTTTATCTACTGTTGCTCTCCAGAGCTCCCCAGCCCATCAGTCTGGGTTGGTGCTCACTCATTTTGTACCAGAATCCACAGCACAGAGCTGCTACAAATGAAGAGTCACAAGCAGTCTGGGAACTCGAGCTGTCATCAAAAATCAGTTTAAAATCAGAAAAGGCCTATGGAGTGTCTGCTTCACATAATTTATCTAAGCAAAGACGACAAGGGATGAGGGAAAAACCCTGCCATTTCACAGATGTGAAACATAACAGTGAAAAATTGACACAGAGAAGAGGTATCACAGCTAACTAATGAATATAGACCAAGTCCCAAAAGATTAAGTGTAAGGTCATTTTATCTCTCAATCACAAGTTGAAAATAATCAGACTGGTCTCCACAGTTTCAATGGCCTTACCACAGGAGTTACCTGGGATGGCATCCTAAGAGAACGTGCACAAACAAAATAGGGGTGGGGGTGGTGGTAAACATAGCAGAGAATTTTAGAAATACAGAATCGACAGCAAGAATAGAAAAGAAGATTAAAAAAAAAAAAAACTAAAAAGGAAACAAAAGGCTCAGTGCTTGATACAGACAGAGGGGAGAAAACCTCTCAAAAATAAACAGCTTGTAACAAAAAGTAAATAATTCATGGCCTAGGCTGAAGTGAGGGCATGTGCTGGTCATATGTTCAGCGTATGTTACTGGCACCACTCACCAGCATGTTCCATGTTGTAATAGCTGAAACATTTCGAGCTGAAATGTGCTGCCTTCAGGGACGACATGATCTGGGCAGCCCTGACGAAACACACACCACTCCACACGAACACAGGCTAATTTTGGCTCACAGGTTATTTCTCCATACTCCAAACAATGCTTTGCTTGGCACTAACTCACTTCAAGAGCTTATATTAAATATAACCAGTGGTAGCGTGAAGCAACCTTTAAAAGCAGCAGGCTCAGTTTATCTAAGATTACATAAAATGACTACTGTGGTGTCTGTGGCTCCTCGAGGCCACTCTGTGCTGGATCCAGGCACACATTTAAACTGCTCAGCACCTTTGAAGCTGTGCACAACTCCTCTGTGCACCCAGCACCTCAAACACAGCAACACCCAACATGATGCCACCCATGGCCCAGGTGACAGTGAAATGCAATGGTGATGTTTTAAGACTCCAAAACATGGGGGAGAGGAAAAAAACCTGATTCAGATGAGTTCAAATATGTGACTTCAAACACCTGCTGGCTGCAGCAGCCAGCTCTGCCTCCCCACTCCTGTCAAAGCTGTACAAGAATGCTGCTTCTGCTGTTGCCACAGATCCCACCCCCTCTGCTGCCCAAAACAGCCCCTTCTGCACCCAATATTAGATCCATTTACTTCCTTTTTAATACCTATCATGTAGTATTTTCCTTTTAAATACTCCAGAGTGATTGCTCTTTCCTTTGTATTTTTGTATTAAATCATTACCTGCACAAGTCAAATCCTGTCTCCATTTAGAACATCTTTAAGAGGGTTATTCTAATGACTTAAAGATGGTGTGAACCATCACAAGTATCTAAGGATCTTTCGGATTTAAAAATAAAAGTCTCCTTCATTCAGTGAAGAACTTGATAAGTCCAGCTTGTTGTTCTGTGTCAGACACTGTCAGTATGTTCTCAGTCAGCAATTTATTTACCACAAAACATCCCTAGGAATACATAGGGTAGTTGTATATATTCCCTCCTTTACATCTCCTGGGGAAAGCTGGAACAAGCAGCTCCCATAAAAACAAAACAGTCACAAGAAGGACAAAACTGTGCTGCTGAAACACACCCAGTAACCAATGCTTGTTTCCCTAACCAGAGCCCAGAGATGTCCCAGCTGAAGTGTAATGTCACTGCAACAGGCTCTCAACCCCCCTGGGCCTTACCTACATTCATCTGAGAGTAATTAACCCTAAACTACTTAGACCTTCCAGATAAGGAATTTTACTGGGAGAACAAGAAAACCACCAAACGCTGTAATATCAAATGTTGTTGCAAAAAGAACAAGTTGCAGAAACACGAGTTTCCTTGGGGATGAGGCACACCAACACCTTTCAGTAAAAGAATGGAATCAGAGTCTGAGTATTATGAGAATTACCAAAAACACACCCTGCCTCCTCGAGCCTCCCAAACAAAGAGACCTGGATCACACATTCCTACACTGCCATCTCCCAGATTCATTCCCACAACATCAAGATTTTTCTTTTCTCATTTCAAAAGCTGTGGAAAAGCCTGATTTTTACAACCAACATTTTTGATTAAACCACCTTACTCAATTTTCTTCTCCCTGTAGTCCAAATCACACTCTCCCACACTATGGTTATTTTGTATTCTATGTAACCATGCTTTCCAGCTCTTCAGATGAAGCTCAATTATTTTATGGCACACTTTTCAGCAACACTGCAACTAACTCAAAGAACGCACATAGACAAATACAAACAATCTTTCCTTCAGCTACTATTAAGCCAAAATAACTTTAAAACACTACCCCCAAACTTAAAACTTTTACAGATTTTTATTTTATCCTGCTGGCTGAGGGTTGAATTATTTATATTCAGATGCTTCTTTGACTCTTTTGCAAGGCTTGCATGCTTCTTTTCTTTAAAGGCTTCAAACCACCCAGTTTGCTGATAGCCCTAGATAAGAGTGAATAACCTCACGTAAGAATCTTGAGTACTTACTAGTCCACAGCAGACCAAACTTATTTATAGCTAAGTAGCAAGCTGGGGTTAGTGATCTCTTCCAGGCTCAACAATCTTCCAACCTCAGAATAACCACCCCATAAAACAAGCAGGGCTATTTCACTACTGACAGGAAAGTCAACATCTGTGTACGAGGGTGTGCTGGCAGAGGAGTGCTCTGGCTGCCTGCACTGCAGGAGACAGCAAAAGCCATTCATAACAGGCCAAAATTCATGAAGGAAATTTAAAATCTTCATCAGGAGTTGCTTTGAATTTACCTTGTATGTTTAAACAGAGAAAGGTGGAAGGATCTGAGCTCTCCTCCCAACTGTGAGTGAGGTTTTTAATTTTATCTTGTGAAGCTTTAACAATTATTGTCAATTTTTTCTGAGGTAATATTCCCTATATCCTATGATGTAGTTAAGGAAAAATTACTATATGAGAAAACAGCATCTTAGGTCACCAAGAAATCTCAAAAAATAAAACAAAGAAAGAAATAAAGAAAATGAAATATTTTTAAAAGTTCTAACAGAGTTCTGGCAGAATCTCAGTTCTAATGACGTTTTGTTACAGAAAGGGTGAATATTCATAGACTAGTTGCATTTCTCAGCTTTATGGGCAGACCAATACCAGGAAAAGGTTTTAAAAACAAAGGCTTGAATTTCAATTTAAGAGGATAAACAAACAACTGAACTTCTCCTGTGGTTTTTACCTATTGCATCTCTTTCCGGTGTTGCCACACGCGCCTGTCACGTGAACATTTTAACTGAAACACTGTGGTTTCCAGGTCCAAAATGTCTGTGCCAATTATCAATATCTAGAAAGCTGAATAATACTGTACCCAACCACAAACTGTAGAGCCCACCCTACACTGAGACTTCAGCCCTGCATTCATTTCAGAACCTGCATTCCCAGCAGAGGGGAACCACCTCAAACTGCTGCATTTGCTCTTCCACCCTGATGCAGCTGCAAAAGTGCTGCCACGATCTTGATGGTATCTTTGAGAGTAGGGCTGCATGAGGATGCATTTCATCATTCTATGAGAATCTTACCACCTAATCTAGTAATTTTAATAAAGTTACTTCAGAATATATTGCACACACTTCAAAGCAGGATTTTCATAGCATTTGAACACAAAGTCAGTGTTTGCCTTGCAGCCCCTAATGCTACTAAAGGCAAAAATGTTCAGTAACATAAAAGGGCAGAGAGGACCAAACCACCAACCCACTGTACCTGATAAAAAAACCTCCTGGGTCAGACCACACCAGTGCTTTGGCTGGTTTCTCCAAAATAAGTGTATTGAGTGATGACCATGTCAGGCAGATCAGACAAAAACACCTCTAGACCCTTATGTGAGCCTAACCCAGCCACACCCAGGACATCCACACACCTAAGGAAAGAAAACAACTCACTTCCTTGAACGCCTCTTTGCTTAATGCATTACTTACTGCTTTCATCTGTGCAAGTGATAAACAGGGTTTTGATTGATGATCATTTAAGTAACTGACTCCTACTAACCTCTGTCAGCATCCAAGTCCACCAAACACTGCACAGAAATGAAGGGTGGTATTTGTTAGCATCTGCTCCTCCTGCAAGTGATGGTTTTCCTGAAATGCTGCACATCATCACCCCTGGCTCAGAGTGAAGGTGAGCAGTCAGTTCCATCAGAGCAGGAAGCCAAGGCACAGCTACTTCCAAGCCTGCTACCCAAGTAGTTTTGGAAGGCTGGATCAACTCCACTGACTGAATTACTACAAGCATGTTTCCCTTTGATGGCACTCTGGATTTGCTGTCCTGCATAAAGAAGCAAAAGCTCTCTCCAAATCACACCTTTGTTTGAGATGTTTCTATAACCTATCAAGCCGAGGCCCTCAAAAGACACCACAGGAAATCCAAATCCCATGTGAGCTACCCACATTGTCAACTTCAGCATATTTATGTATTTCCTGAAAAAGCACTATCCATATAAGCAGCCCCTGCAATGAAAGACATGTAAAAGTCACTGAAGTTCTTACAATTATCTTCAAAATAATGCTTTCCTTTCAGGCAGTCCATACAGAATGCTGCACAAACTCTAATCACTCACCTGCCTGCCTTACAGACAGAGAAGTCTTTCTGAGATAAAAGGGGTTTTTTTGGGACCAACACAAACCACAAACAAAAACCATGTATAAAATTTTTTAAAATACCATTTGCCTGCACTATATCCTTAATGTTCAATTTTCCCTAGAGCTTGTAACTGCACTACTGCACAGTGTACCACCAATTGGACTAGTGACCCGTGGAGCAAAGCCTGGATTTAGGCAGGAGCCAGGCTGATTCAGTATATGGGATGCAGACCATACATTAACTCTGTCCTCTGCTACAAGATGATCCACAGCCAAGGAACCCATATCCCTTTTTCTCTCATGTTTTCTCTGTGTATTCACATTTACAGAGAGATAAAAACAGAGACCCAGAAAGCACAGATTAACCAAAGGTATGATACCATCAAGTTATGTCAGCATCCTGTCTACCTAAGATTAACCTTTTTAAAAAAAAATTTTAATTTAACAACACCCCTTTACCAAAAGGCATGCTGCCACAAGAACTTCTAGGATTGAAAGATTTTTACATTACATTGCACGTGCTTTTTTAGTACACCAAAATTAGTTTTGGTCTTTTGCTGTTTCAAATCTTTCTTTTCCTTGCCATTTTTATTTCATATAGCATAAACAGCTCCTATAACTGCAACTCCTTAATGTACAATTCCACAAGTTCCAGCCAGCTGACTGCTGCCCAAAGTCAGTGCAGGCCCACCATGTACTCCACTGCCTGCCAGACCTCTCTGTGAGCCATTTCAATACAACAGCAAAGCACCCAAAAATAGCAAAAAAAGCAGAGAGCAGCAGCATATGAACATCTGATGAGCTCCAAGGCCAGCCCAACCTGTAACAGGAACACTGCAGAAAACAGGACCCCCCCTCCCGTGCTCCACTGCAGCAGCAGTGAAACCTTGGATTAGCTCAGATGCTCACCAAAGCACAGCCCACGTTCCCAAAATGTGAGACCCCAGATCCTTCTGAATGACATTTCCCAACTAAATACCCAAATCTGAGATTTCTTACACTTACAAGGTTAACAATTGCATTGCTTCTCAGCCCTTAAACTTGAGATATCTTCATCTTCCATCTTTCCTCAAGACTCCCAGCATACCCTTTCACTTCTCCTCACACAACTACAAACCCCAGAATATCCTGCCCATGTTCTAAAGCAAACCACTTGGGCCCGTGTCCTCATGTTTGCCATGGATTAACTGAATTCCTCTCTTCCATTTTTCTGATCTCTGTGGGGTATGACGCTAAAATCAATCACAGAATATCCCGAGTTGGAAGGGACCCACACAGATCAGAGTCCAACTCCTGGCCCTGCAATCCCATCGTGGGCCTGAGAGCATTTATCCTCTTTACCATTATTTTTACTTACTTAAATAATCAGTTTCCTCTGATTCAAATTTAAACTTATCCCCATAAAGAATTTCATGTGAATAAATTCACCCTTCTCTTCTGTCAGCCTTACTCATTTTAAAATCTTATTTCTCTGTCTCCTTCATTGCTCTGCAGGCCTTCTTCACCTGCCTAGAAAAGTCAGAAGATTACAGAATCACCCAAGGAGGGAAATTCTTTTCTGTAAGAGCCAGCTTCCATCATTTATCCTTCCCAACTAGTTCCCTTGTGTGTTTACAGCACTGATTGTAACCAACAGAAATACATAATATGTATAATATACAATTATATATAATTGTATTGTGTATATATATATTATTCATACAATATATATTTGTCTAATACTACAGAAGTGTATAAACTACATGTCTAGGCCTTGTCTGCTCAAGTTATATTCTGCCTAGAACACCCAAATATGTCCAGAGGACACTACAAAGTGATAAATTAATTTTTTCCTGTATTCTCAGTCTTAAAAAGAACAAAGAGAACACCAAAACACACAAACAAAAGCTAGTATTCTGTGTTTATATCTTCATAAACAATCAGACTTTTACCTTACAGGTAGTAAAACATGTATTGTACACTGTGCTAAGACACCAACATTTCAGCTACAGCTTTTTGAGGAAATTGATGCTTCAAAGGAAGCATCTACTGTTTCCCAGCTGTGACAGAGAAAAAAGGAAGCCAAGAAGGAAAAGGGTAGGCAAAATACCTGCTCCCATACTGGAACACATCAGTGAAAATCAGAATTTAAAAGTAACTTCTATCAATATATTATATCATCCACACCATTTCTGAAGCAGAACCATACATTTAATCTTCATTTAAGTAATTGAAAAACTTGAATTTAAGTTCACTACAAGATGTAAAGACCTTTTCCATTATACACTAGCCTGATTTCTTATCAACACAAGAATTAAGTGGTTTATACCCCATGAGCTGTATCTAAGACTTACTCAAAGAACAAAAGCTTTCATAGAATCACTTTATATTACACAAAAATTATCTCTGAAAGTGTACAGTGTCCTCCAATATGAAGAGTATGACATAGTGAACAAAAGCAACAACATCAATGCAAGAACACTACTGGCAAGTGTAAATAAACAAATATCCAACTGGATGTTTGATGCTTTAGAAGTAATTTTAATTTCAAACCAAGACAAATATTGACTCTTTGTTAAAACACACAATAAAATGGTCTCTTGCTATAACCCCATGAGAGTTTATTAAAAAAGACTTGCAGAGGAAGTAAAGAAGCTTCAGCTTTACCTCTTGTAACCCTAAGCCATGATATGTCACCCATCCATACCTGCTCTGCACCTCTGTACTAGGGCTGACTACAGCAAGGGTTATTTTTTTGTTTACCACAGGAAGATGGTGAGATACATATCCCACCACTCTTGAAAGCAACACAGCTCCATTCAAACCCTGACAATTTGGTTTACAGCCTCTGCTTTCACACCTGTGTGTGATCCATTAGAGAGCCTTCAGTACTCTCATTCTGCCCCACAAAAACCGACCTACACCAACCCAGCCACCTCACACTCCTTTTGAACAAAACAAACACTGAACCCCTTATGTCCTCACTCTTTGGGACTTTTTCCAGCCTTCAATTCTTTTTAGCAATCCTCTACTTAAATCCCAGTCATCAAATCAATGCCTTGACACATCATCTCAGAACAGGCATCTCATGATCCCTCTGCACTCATGGCTTTCACTCTACTGCTACTTTTCAGAACAGTTTTCCACCCTATAGTTCTGCCCTGTGTGCTTTTCCAGATGACACAGTTTTGGGGTTTTTAAAATTGATTCATTCTACTTTTTTTGTCCTCATTATTTGTGAAGACAATGTTTACAACACTGTAAATATTTATCAGTAATTGCATTTACTCCAGATCACCACAAAAAATCCAGCAGTGATCAGGTATTTCTGATCATGATTTAGCACTAAGCTGCACATTATGCTAACCAGCCCATGCATTCCATAAGTTCTGCTGTTGGGAATTCAGACATTTTTTTCAATATGGGATTGTAGTTACCTGAAGCACTTTATATAGTTATAGCTATCTCCATCCCCAGAGAATCCACATGGACAAGGTGCTGAGCAGTCTGATCCAACACTGAAGTCACTTCTGCTTTCAGCAAGGCTTTGGCTGGAGCTTCCTTCGGTAATTCTTAAAGTTAAGCCTTAAACTAGCACTGAATTAAAATTAATTCCAGTCAACTTTATACTAATTTTGTTCCACTTCATAACACACTGATAATGACAGGATTCTGGCATTTTTACTGTACTGCTCTGGCTCTCCAAACTCTCAATTCCATGAACACCCTTGTCCACAGGAGCTTCCTTGCTGAAGCCAACAGAAATGTTTGGATCAGCATGGACAGAACTGTTTGCCAATCTCCTCATGGTTTTCATTTCATTTAGTGCACATGGACAAACACAAAGGTGATGTGTTCATATTAATATTTATTAAGACACTCTGAAATTTCAAATACTGAAAATTTTCCTCCCACCAGTACTCCAGCACACACAGACCATGCTTTGTCCAAGTTCCTGCTTGGCAATACCTGAGAGGACAGAGCAGCACGTGCAGGGGCTGCAGCAGAATCACACACACAACTGTGAAGAAACAGACTCCAACCATCCACAGACCTTCTCATGCCCTACAAAAATGATGCGTCAAAAAATTTGCACCAGCTCTGAAAGCACTCAGTGTAACTCACTGAAGCCTCAGCTCCCTTCAGTGATCAAACAGCAGTGAGGGAATCTTAACTGGAGAATGGAACATTTATTTCCTATACCATCCAACGTGGAATAGCTGCAGAATAAATATGGTTCCTCCCCTCCGACTGCTTTATCTAGGTCAAAAAACTCCTTAAAGGCAGGAAGTTGCAGGAAACAAATGTCACTACACATCAACTTTTTATCATGAAAACAAGCAAGGCAGCAGATAAACCCAGCGCCTTCCCAGGATTTCAGCACAGACAGCAGCTTATTAGTGAACTCTTGTGAAAACTCCTTATAACTGCAAAAGCCATGGCCTCACGCCACATGACAAATACATGGTTGTCTTTGAAATTATATTTTTCCCTGTATTTTACATAATTTTATATAAGTTAATGGGACTTGAGATGTCTTGAAGAGTTGCTGCATTTACTGAAAAATACAGCAAATGAGAAGCATAATCTTATTTTTAATAGCTCAGGCATTACTGTAAAAAAAAACTTTTTGCTTTGTTCATGACAATTGTACATGCTGAAAAAAAAAGAAAAAACCAACAGCAGCAGAACTCCTGCACAGCAGAATTATTCTCTAAAACACATCTCCCTTCAAGAAGGAATAATATTTGTAAGTGCCTTCACCTAATTATAAGCAAATTAATAATACACATTTATTTTGAAAAGACGGGGTAAAAGATTAGCTTATTTTCTTTATTAGCTCATTTAACTTACTCCTTTTGCTATTGATTAAGTGTATCATCCTACTCAAACATGGCACCTTGGTATTTTAATTTAATCAATGCAAAGAATTATTTAATTTGCATATCTCCTACTTCATTATTATAACTGAAGTAAGAATCTCAAAACTCTCTTTCAACTGCAGATTCTTGGAACAGACAGTTTTAATACTGACTTTGCACCCCTAAACCAAAATTACACTAATCTTGCTTCTGTCATAGAAATTTACAGGAAATTTACAGACTATAAAGATGATTTTCCAGTTTGTAGTATTTCCTAGAACTACACAAAGAATCTGCTTCCTCCTATAGCTAACTACAGGTGTAAGAACATTTGTAGGATCAGTAGAACTGGGTAAGGATGTTCCATATGCATACCAATCATACCAACAGAAAAAGCATATTGAGTGCAAATTAATCCAAATATATATAAACTGTTTAAGCTTTACCTCAATTACCTGATTGGTGCCTGACAATTTGCAACACTGCTTTATTAACAAAAAAAAAAAATCACTTAGAAGGTGTGTGTAATTGAGACGCAAATATATAAAAAAAGAGATGACAGAAACAACTGTAACACAAATTATTACTATAGAAACTTCCCGCTCATCTCTATTTTCATTTCAAATCATATGTGCTCTACCTTCCTCCTACGCTCCTTTTCAATCAGATCTGCTAAAGTGAGAACATTGCTTCTACTGAGCTTGACATTTGCAAATCCTACTTTAAAGTAGCCAAAAACCCACCTATAAACACAGCCCCGTTGACCTTATTAGTCACTATGGCACAGGAGCAATAAATAAAAGTTTCTGGAGTCGGAGTCTGTCAAGTCACAGCCAAGTCCAATGTTCCTTCGTTTCATGCTCTGAGGTAATTTGTAATTGATAGTTTTAATACAGCTGATCTGGAGCTCCAAACACACCTCTGAACACAAATCAATCCCAAGGTGGCCCCAACTTTCAGGCAGCTGTCCGCTGCCAAAAGTCACTGTCTCTGTCAAAAGTGGTGTCAAGGAAGGGAGAAAGCAGGTGCCCACACGGCCTGAGGGACTCACAGCACACTGTCAGTACAGACTGCAAGAATATATTAACACCAACTCCTTGAAGCATGTGTTTTGTTTGATTGCTCAAAGTATCTAACAGCTCTATCCATAAGAAAACCTTTAGAACATACACCATAACTCAAACCCAAGCAATGCATATTCTTCCTTAGCTACCACGAACACTACCCAAGGAAATGTTATGATCCTTTCACCTCCACTGTTAAGCCAAACTGCAGATGTTTCCAGTGAGAAATTTCCATGGAGCACATGTACAGTCACAGCTCCAACCACACAGACATCACAACTTTGCACATAATTTAAGTAACTGCAATTAGATGACAGAAAAAAGTGCACTGATATATTTGAGGCTCTTTACAATCTGTTTCCTGGGCAGGTAACACTGAGCATAATAATCTTTTCCAAAGAATTGATTCAGGGAATAGATATACTTGATCCTTGCTCAGAATCGACCAGCTTTCATCAGCAGGAGAATTTCTACTGCTTAAAGGCAGCAATAAGCCCAGGTTGTAGCTCCAGACTACAAGACCAAGCTAAAACTATTGATTAAGCCCTCTGTATTACCAGGAGGAAAAGCAGAGGAATACAAACAAATTAAATTTTAGTTTTCAGCTACATAGGCTTAATTTAGGATTAGTCAGTAAATGTTAAGCTAAAGTAAAACGTACTTGATGTCATTTACTGTAAGAGCACCCACACTTAGTAATGTAAAGAAGTCTGCAGAATGAATGACAGAATGGGAGAGTTATTTACTGTCTCTTACTATAAAAGAGCTTCAGTTGGATCAAATGAAATGACCAGGCATCAACTTCCAAAAACTCAGCAAAAAGAGGTATTTTTCCCAACATGGGCTCCAATTACTTTGCAGAATTCACTACCCAAAGACACTGTGGATAGAAGAGGTTTACCCACACTCAACTACTAAAAAAAGGGAGAAAGAATTGCAAACAGTAAATTATTTTAACTCAAAAAGAACTGAACTCTGACTTTGGATCCAAAAGAAAAACCAAGGGAAACACAACCCTATTAATCAATTTTTATGCTCTTTCCTGGGCATCTGCTACTGACCACTCCTGAAGGCAGGTCATGGACTAAATGCATCTGTGATCTGACTTAAAAATGCTGCTCCTATGTTCATGGTATCTTGTTTATGAATCACAAATTAATTCCACAAAAGCAAAACCAAAAGTAATGACTAAAATACAAAATCTATGGGTTTGTCAAAATGAGTAAGACTGCCTCAGAACAGTAAAGTCCAAGATGTCCTGAGTTCTGTGAATTCAAAGGCCAATACACAAAGCACATCCAAGAAACCCAAAAATCAAAACAAAACAAAAGCACTCCTTCAGAGCAAAGTTGTACCCAGAAGTCTGTCTGTTTTTCCAGCTGTATCAGTTACATCTGTCTGGAATTTTGCCTCTCCAAAAGCTGTACACAACAGCTCCGACAACGACTGCTGCTCTGCCCAGCACAAAAGGTATTTTTCCAGCCAAGTACCTCAAAAGCAAATATTGATGTTATGATTTACCTAGCAATATATCCAATCAATGCTTTCACTGAAGGCAGGGGAAATTCCACAGGCAGCAAATGAAAGCAATTAAAAAACATGAACTTTACGAAGCAGAGAGGGACAGTGTGTGCATCTCAAAGGTAGTTGTAGAAAAATAATTGCACTGCTTTCATCTGGGTGTCTTGAGCAGGAGCCTCTGCAACCTCTTTCATCCCATGCGTGCCATGACATTGACAGGAGAGCTCCTTGCTGGACACATTCAAAAATGGCTCTTTTCTCCCCACCCCCACTTGATTCATCTCACAAGACGACAGCTGGTTTGTACATACACAAGTAGGGATGGGAGTCTGTCAAGAACTGCAAAAACAAAAACACACTTCCCACTGCTATTACCTCCTGCTTGATAACTTCAACATTTGAATTGCCAGTGAGGCTTCCAGGGAGGCATTAAAAATAGCAACCAGAACACTTATCTTAAGGCACAGTAATTCCATGTTTCATGACATTTCTATCTGCAGAAAAAAGATGCCTTTATTACAGGTAAGTGTATCCTCTAACATTAATAATTTAATTTCCCCAGATGTTTAAAATGTGTGTTTTGCAGGAGACTACCAAGGTGTATTTCTATTTTTTCCTTCCAAAAACAGGGAGTTCAGTAACATTATTAATGCAGTCAAATTTAAACATTGTGCTGAAACAAAAAAAAGGCCAAGGACACTGGAACTACATACAATTATGAGTGACAAGCATTTAAGACATTTCAAGTCCGTAAGAGTATTGGCACCTTTGTAAGTCACTATTAATCAGACAAAACAGAGATGGACCCCCCTCATTCTTGGTTTCCAGGATCACTTAAAAACAAACAGAAGGAACAGGCTACCCTGAATTTTTTAAACTTCACCTGCCATTAAAATTTCCAATGATTGTGTAGTCATAGGCAAAGCAAATTTATTACTGGCAACAGAGTAGGATTAAAGAACAACAAAAATAGATCTGGTGATTACTTGAGCTGGAGGCTGGCAATCATCAATCTTGAGCTCACACCAAAACTACTTTCTTTCCCATCACACTTCAACCATTAATTAATGTTTACATTATACTGAAGTAAGTAAGTTTTACTCTTAAAATCCAGGAGACCACCTTCAGTGTGACCAGTTCAATCTACAACAAAACTCAAGAACAAGACTACAAACAATATTTGTCATCAGCAAGCCACAGTAAGGTCTTCCTAAAAGGAGACAGTACCTTGAATTTGCCTGAAGACTACTGTTCAAAAAAAAAAAAAAGCTTTGCAAATAATGAAACTACTATTTCCCCATTCAACCCCAGTAAGACTTGTGTTTTAGAAACAAGTTTATTTTTAATAAAGCAACAGAGTAGCAGTTGCTCATAATCACCAGTGTAACTCTGGAGCTGTAGACTCTTCCTGCCCTCCAAGGTGATGCTCACCCCCTGCATGGTGGCTCCAGCCCCCAGCCAGGGGCACCTTTTATTCACTGGCCTACGCCTCCAATTTGTAACCAGGAGATAACCACTTCCACCAGCTCTGGGAACTGAGGGCTGTGTGCGCACAGCCCAAAGAATGGTGTCACCTCTGAACACAGCAAATGCCAGTTCCTGCACCACCACCCACGTTCACCGGTGAAGAAATTTTAGCTACACACAACTTTTCATCATTGTTCAATAAAAAAGTGAGACAAAAAATCCTTCTGAATTTTCTTTCCACTTGAAAAGCGACACTGATGGAAAGAACTAGAATAAATTACAAATCAGTGGACAGCATGAAGAAGAAGTACTTCTTGTTTCCTCAGGTCTTAAGCATTTAAAAGAATGTTACTGACTTAATTACTCCAACTAATTCTAGACTGTTTGAAATCAATGACAATTGTGCTTACAAATAGTATATTATACTGCAGTGCTTACAAAGAAAAAAGTATTTGATCTACATTTCATAAATGTGTTAGATTAAAATACAGATTAACCACATGCCAAATAATTATTAATATTAAAAGCAGAAAGCAAAAATAGAACTGACAGTTAAAGGTCAAACAAGTCCTCCAACTATATTCAGGACTACACACGGGCACTGTCAAAGCCCTTCAGAATGAGCATTTCCTAGAAAGCAGCAAGGTAAGACAATTTGATTTTCACAGAGAAACCAGGTGAGATAACTAACATTAGGTCGACACAGCAGAAAATACACACCATCAATATCCTAAACACAGTTTAAAAGCTCACAGGGCATTAAGGCTGTGTCACTGATGGCATGTGCTTTATAAAGGCACAGCACTCGTAATGTCTGAGGTATTTCTTAGTCAAGGCAGCTAAAATACACTAAACCAAAACACTTTCACTTTTCCTACATGTGACTCGTCAGAGCACAGATCACTTATTTACAGTTGAACACAGCCTTAAATGTCGGGGGCAGGCCTCACGTATTGCCCTAGAAAATCATTTTGCACAGACAGTTAATGTTTGGTAATGGCAAAGGAATGTATTACCGTTTAAAACCTCTTAACACATTTGTTGTCACGTAACGAAAACATTTTAAAACACTAAGGCCAGCAGAAACATTTCACGTGGATGATTCAGTTTACCCATAGAAAAAACGTTAAAATTAGGCAAAGCAGCAGAAACTATCACGAAAACCAGAACAACCCCCCGGTTCTGCCAAAGCAGCGAGGGGGCTACAGGACTCTCCCAGCGCTGATCCTCAACCCAGCCAGCCCAGAGCCGTGCAGAACCGCCCGGCAGGTTTCCTCTGACGCCCGCGAACAGCACTCGGGGTGTACCCGGTTCTGTCCGCCAGCGCCGGGGCCGCTCCAGCCCGCGCCGGGCGCTCCGTGCGGGGCTGCGGCGGGGCGGGCGTGCGGGGGAAGGACACGGCGGAGGGCACGGCGGCGGTGCCGGGCGGTGCCG
>VXBC01008930.1:144999-192155 GCA_013399945.1 Ploceus nigricollis | reverse complement strand
GAGGGACGGAGCCGGCTCTGGGACAGCCGCCCCTGCCGGCCCTCGGCCCCCGCACCCCCTTCCCTCCCTCTCGGCCACCTGCAGCCTCCGGCGGGGACCCGGGCCCCGCACCTGCCGTCTGCCAGCAGCGCCCTCAGGAACGGCACCGGGCGCGGGGGGAGAATGGAATAAATACAAGTAGACAAATAGTGCTGGAGGGTGAGCAAGAACCACTAGGAGAGGGCTAGGTAACTGCTCAAATTTAGCCTCAAAACACCGTATTATTAATAAATAATAAAAATAAAACGAAAACTATAAGTTTGATCTGACAGGCTTTTGAGGGTCACGTTAAGCCTAAACGTAACTCCGCATTGTCAGAGTTTTGTAACATCTATAGAAAATGAGTCGAGTGCTTCAAATGTCCAAGTTCCAGGTAAGCCAGGCTGTGTCTGTGCACACAGCTCGGCTCAGCCCCAGTTTTCTCAGAGGAACTAGGGCACAAGGAGTGAGCGAGTGACACAAACACCCAGACACCGAGTGCTGAGTGTCACTGCTCCGAGGGCATGGCACGCAGGAGGGAATGGCACAGGTAACAGCACGGAAACACTGAGACTCCATATGGGTTTGACTTGAAAATGGTACAGGCTACCAAAAAAGAATGGCATTAATTCTACAGAGTTCAACAAAGTACAGCATCTGCAATGAAAATATTTTACCTGATCCAAATACTCATTGTTACAGGGACCAGGCACTGTCAAAACTGAAAAGTAAACAGTTAAACACTTTTGCTTATAAACTGTGAAGAGGGTGCTAAAATGTATTGATGCTTATTTACCAACATATGCACTACAAACATGTCACCGTAACAGCTCCATAACCTCACCATGGTTTGTTGAGAAAAGGGTTGTGTTGTTTGGGGTTTTTACAGTACTGAAGCTCACAGTTATTTATTAATAAAAATAACTGCCCAGAGAAGCTGTGGTTGCCCAATTCCCAGATGTGTTCAAGGCCAGGTTGGACGAGGCTTGGAGCAGCCTGGTCTGGTGGAAGGTGTTCCTGCCCATGGCAGGGGGATGCACTTTAAGTCCCTTTCAACCCAAACCATTCTGTGAATTCAGAAGACATTAAACATTTTTAAACTTCAGCCAAAAACCAGTCAGCCTGCTAACAAACATCCAGCAGTAAAGTTGAAATTGAAACTTTTGGGTTTGCACATTTGAGTCAACAGATCTTCAACTGCAGAACTATTTTGTGAATGCTTAGGAACAGAATATGGTACCTGCTACCTGCAAAGTGATGACAAACCTTAGTTTTACCCTTAGGATTGTATCAGCACTTCTTATAGGCAGCTACAACATAATTCCAAACTGGTTCAGTCCATTTACACAATCTCATATGAACAGCAGATACAGTAAAATATAGCAACAGTTTAGAGCTTTGGTTTCTTTTACAGAAAACTTTAGTTAAATCTTGCCCACACTTTGGTATTTAGAATCAGACTTTCTTCTATACCAACATATGTTTGGCACAGAAAATGTGGAGCATCAGAGAGGCAGTTATGACTCCCTGATTCTCAGCTTGTTTTTATCCCTTGGCTCTGCTGGCAACAGAAATGTTGTGCCTGCTTTGCTAACAATCGGTTTGGGCTCCTGAGGGCCCTGCTGGCTGGAATTACCCATGGATTGCCATCTCCTATCACACCCCACGCCTGCAGAGGGAGAAAACCAGCAGAATGGGAGAGCAGCCAGGTGAATTTCCATCAGGCCAGCAGCACTTTTCACCACCCTGATGGTTGCTCAGTTTGCAGAACTTAAAGGCGCTGCTGCTACTTCACCATTTTCCATTATGTGAATCACAGCTTTCTTAATTTGTATTAATTCATTAATAACAAGCAGTACAGAATTCACAAAGCTGATATCAATCCTGTCCTGTTCATACAGAACAACACAGAGAACACAGCCACTGACATGGAATGTTGAAGTTTTGCAATCTGTCTGCACTGAAATTTCTTTTCAAGGGTCCAACCATTGCTAAGCTGCTCTGTGGAAAGGAACTGAACAGCAGTAGGGCTGTTTGCTTCTGCATGAGCAGCACTGCAGAGCTAACACCAGACCCCATTGTCAGAAGCTCTGTTCGTTTCAAGAGGACAGCTGAGATCCTTCTGTCCATGTTTTTTCTAAATTGGAGCAGATTTAGTCACTTTCTCTGTGATCACAAGAGCACAGGTACAGGTCATCCCGACCTGCCCATATGCAGGTCAGGTCCGTGCTGCACAGAGCAGGAATCAGAGCAGGTACATGTGGTGAACAGCTCACACTGACAGAACATTCTCTCTGTTCTGGGTCTCTGGGTTCCCCAAAAACTCGTGGAACAAAACCTGGCCCTGATGTCAGAGCTGCACTGCAGATACATCCTCTTTCACACTTTTTTTTCCCCTGCCAGCTGAGTGAAAGTAAAAGGCCTTTTTCTCTGTCTGCCTTACATCCACCTTAACTATTCAGGACAGAATGAAGCTACTGACCAAAATTTAATCATCCCAACAAACTTCTGCAATGGCCACTGGCACTAAACAAGCTCTCAAAGCACTTCTTCCATTTTTCTATTTCATGCCAAGTAACCCAATGCTATCCAGTCTCCATCATATTATGCAGCAGCATCTGACTGCATCACAGAAATTAAGCACCTATATCATCTAATCTTAAAACAATCTGGCCTGAGGTTAATAGAAATGTGTAAGTACCATCTAAGAGCTAATCCATTAATGCTGTTTTATGTGACCAACCTGCCTTTAAATGATTACACATTTTTAGACTTTTTCATTTTTCCCTGAAGGTCCTGCTGTAGCAACACAAGGGCACTCATTTACAGCTGCTTGTGCTGGGGCTAGCACTGCCACAGAATGAAGTTTTCTTTCTTATTACATGTGCCCTGTACTGAGGGCTATGAATGAGTGCATCAGCTTCTCAAGATGCACATTTTCACAGATCCCAAGCACAAAGTACTACTAGAGGAATATGATGAATAAACAAGTAGATTAAGTGACCTTAATTGCTTACTTTGACACAACCAACAATTAAACAGCTTTTAAAAGCTATCAGGAGCTATCCATAATCTTGTTATTACAGCAAGTGTCCCAGGCTTCCAGTGAGATTTGATTTTTAGTAAACAAAATCCTACAAAGTTAATTGTCAGAACCACTTCAGTAACATTCACGTGTGATATAACAAAATGAGCCCTCCAAATACCAGACCCCGCACAACTGAATGAAGAAAGATTTCCCATATTAATATCCCTGCACCTGACAAGCACATTTTTTCCTTTCCCAAGGTGAGAAGCCCCTTGTAAGCAGTAACAGCTTCCTCCAACAGAGCCTCAAACCCACAGCCACATTTTTGAGTAATCCCAATAACTATCCTGGAGCTCTTCACATGCTTAAATTTAACAACGTGTGTAAAACTTAGCAGGACTCATGCTGTGATTTAGTCATTTTCCCACAAATGCATTTCGGTCAAGGGGAAAGTGTTAAAAAAGCACTGTGTAATTGCTGCAAAATATTGAAAACAGCAAATGGCTGGGATGGTGGGAAGCTTTCCAGATACACCCAGCCAGTTTCTGAAGTGACTTTAATAATAACAGGAGAAAATAAACCACTATACCTCAAATGTTAGTATTTTTTCCTTTATGGATGACTTTCACACCTCTTTAAGTAATAAAGCTGTAAAGTGAAATACTCTTAAAAACGTAAGACATCCAGAAGACGTTTTTTGTTGGAGGAACAGGGAGGAGGGCAAACACAGCTACCTGACCCGCCACGTGTTAACGTGCTATTGACCTGGGAGAGAAGGGAAATGAGCACTGCACAAGCTAAAGCCACCCAGCAGCTCGCTGGGCTGGCCAGCTTGTTTGTAGAACTGCTTTATTATCCTCTGCATTCTAACCACAGGCTGCCTGCTTCCTAACACAACCCAAAGAACCAGTCAGCACTTCTTACAAGTGCAAGGCAGAAAGCTTCTGGCTCAGCAATCACTCACTGACACAGAGGAATTGCTCCTCTCCAAGTGGGGAACCCATCCAAAAACTGTGAAAAATAATCAGGCTAATTAATTCTTATCTGCAAAGAGCAATTACATAACTGACCTCAAGCAGTTTGAGGAGGCAAGCAGTCAACTCAGCCATGCTGGAATAGAGTAACTTCGTAGTGACCAAAAGGATAAAGCCACAGCCCCAAATCTTCCATGTGTTGTGAGACAACGAAAACTCAAATGCCTTGAACAGAGAGCATGCATTCCACTCTCCCAGGTAATCACTCAGAAAGGCACTCTACACTGCAACACCACAAAATGATTTTTAGAAGCTGCAGCAGCAGTGTCTGTTAACTGGAAATGCAAACCCTCCTTGCTTTGCAATCCAGCCTCGCATGACCCAGACCTTTGCCAAAGAAATAGTTAATTATTCTTCAGGCTTCTATTTTATGTTTAAAATGGGACCTGATGATTCAAAAGCACTGAAGTTTTGTTACCCACTTCTAAACAAGAGTTCTACACAATGAAGTCCTGAAGCATAATCAGGACCAGGTCTCATCAGTGCAACACTCATTGGATTGAATGTCGATCATTAGTAACTGCTATCAGTTGTGAGCCACAATTCTACTGCAAGAATTTTCTCCAAGGTCTTTTGCCTTTTCTGTGACAGCATGTTCATCCTATCTCTTTGCTGGATCAAGAAATGTACAGCAACTCTGTTTGAATTAAAATGTGAATTAACTACATGAAACATAACCAAAGGTGAATCAAAACCAGTACCAAGTGTAAACTAACAAGAATTAATAAGAAAAACAGGCTTTAAAATATTCTTTTCATGACAGAGCCTTGTAATTGAAATTTGTCGTTTCAGGGTGAGAGAAATGAAGCTTTTATCAAAATCAGTTTGGTTTGGCTTTATTTGTTTTAAAATCAATGCCTTTTCCCCAGCCAACAGAAAGCCAAAAAGAAAGTAACAGTGAAAAGTAAAGACATATTTTTCTTTATGTCTGTCTTTGAAATATTTCTTACTGTGTCCAACAGGATAACTGCAGAACAAAGCAAACTTCAGAAGAGAGTTACTGAGATACTGAGGTATGAAAAGCTATTACACAAAGGTTAAGAAATTGCAATTGTTTTCACTAGAGACAAATGTTATTGAAATCATGTAATAAGGCAAAAGCACTGTGAGAATAACCTCATGTTCCATAAACAGATATTGTAAGATGCCTATAAAGAAATTGGCTGGATTCAAAGCACACAAAGAAAGATCCTATAAGGAATATGATGACAGCAGCACTGCTTTTCACATCCATATAAAGTATTTAGCATTGGTATTTTTAATGTGTAGCCAAAGCCTGAACAACTTAAAATAGGACATTTTCCATCTCTGTTAGGAATCCTCCAACACAAGAACCAACCTCTGTTCTCTGTTTATATCAAAATCTACCATGAACCAGTCTGGCACAACTGCATTTGTAACACTGACATAAGATGGAGCTGCTTGAGAATGTCCTTCCTGAAGACAAAACAAGATACTGAAGTTCATTCAGCCTCAGGTTTGGCCCCAAAGATTTTCTCATTTTCCTAATAAATCTCAAAATAATCAGAATGGTTGACATATTTAATTGCTTTTTATATGCAACTTCCTTAAGTTTACACCTAATCTTTAAAACATAAAGCATTTAAAGTTTTGATAAAAGAGAAAGTTACACTATTGACTTCTTTCTGGGAGGGGAACACTTGAACAACAAATAGCTGTTTAGAATGATTTAGGAAAATAACCCAAACAAATGTTGTGGTGCACAGATTCTGTTTGAGTTCTGTGCAAATCACAAGGTGTTCAAGCAACCTCCAGAAGGGCAAGGAGAGAATACAAACATTTCTGACAGGAGAGATAGGAATCTTTTCAAAATTCAGACTCATGTAACATGCTTTGCAATACAAAATGGACAGCACAGACAGGTCTCAGATTACCTTTAAAAAAAAAAAGAAACATTGCCCAAATATCAATACCAAAGTCTTTTTGACACAGGGAGAGAAGAAAAAAAAAATCAATGAAAACCAATTTATATCTACTGCAAATATAGAATATTGAGGCAGAAAGATGTCACTCACTTCTACATGTTCATCTGAGTGATGCATAATAAGCACTGTAAAGGTGAGACCCTTGGGGAAAACAGAACCACACATGAGGAAAATAGTTCCCTTCAGCAGATATTCAGAACACCAACACACAAGCACTACAATACCTCAATCAGGAGCAGAAAAATGAAGCTGAGTCTCATCAGTCAAAGGCCACCACGGGGTTGTGTTAGGAACAGCCAGCAGAGAGTCTGTGACCAGAAGCTACTGATGCTCAGAGACAGTAATTACTGACAGATGTTCAACAGAGGAATAAATCTCTCTGCTGAGGACTTGGGTTCTTCAAAGCCCATCTCCTCCACCTCAATTTATTTTGCTAATTGAATTAGCCTATGGTTAATTTGATACTCTATTTTCATTTCAGTCTCAGAAAAGGAATGATGCAATAGACTGTATTCCAACCACCAAATAAACAACCCACCTCGTGATGAGGATCCAGAGTTTCTCACCAGGGTTTCCAAGTGCCCTCTGTTCCAGTGCATTCTGTGGGGCATCCCTGCTGCCACGGGAACTGCCTGTTTGGATAGTGACAGAACTGAACACAAGAGGAATGTGGAGCAGTTTGCTTGTAATTGTTGCAGTTAATGCAGTCAGCAACATACAGTTTTCATTGCCTGGTATTAAATCACTGAGTGAGGTGCAGAACCGGGACAAGGAATCACAGAATATCTGAGCTGGAGGAGACCCACAGAGATCATCACAGCCCAACTTCTGGCCCTGCCCAGGACACCCAACAATCCCACCCTGAGAGGTTGTCCCAGCTCTCCTGGAGCTCTGGCAGCCCTGGGGCCATGCCCATTCCCTGGGGAGCCTGGGCAGTGCCTGACAGTCTCCCAGCCTCTGTGGGAAAAATCTTTTCCCAATGTCCAACCCAAATCTCCCCTGAACATGTGGCTCAGGAAAAAAAACAAACCCAAAACAACAGAAGAGCAGAGTTTGCTCAGTAGAAATCATGGAAAGTTAACATGAAGAGAAGCATTTCTATATGTGTAATAAATATATAGACCATAATAAATTAAAATTTTAAAATGCACTTAAAGCTTTTCTGAGGATGGACTGCAGCATTAGAGAAAAACAGCAGCACGCATCAACTACACAGCAGAGCACCTTCCACAGCAGCAGCTACAGGACTGCAAGACTTTTTTGACTTATCACAAGCTGTTTATGCCACCTGAAACTTGCCGAGTGCAAAAGCTTTGCAGATAAAATCCAGCCACTTTCTAACAGGATTCTCAGATATAAATAAAACCAGAAACTGAGAGTTTAAAATAGAGTTGAAATATTAGTAGATTGCAGCTTGCAAACACATTGCCCTTTCTCCCAAGGACACGAACACAAAATCAGTCAACTTTCACACATCACCATTAAAGTTTCTAACCCAAAATATATTTGTAAAACACTATTAAATTTAGAACCTGTCTGTAAATAAAGCAGCTAAACAAGCAGACTGCTGTCACTGCCCTAGGGCTGGTCAGTGCTGGGGATGACTTGAGAAGCTCAGCAACTCAACAACTTAATTAGTGTGTTGGCAGGCTCCAGGATTCTAATGAATTTTTAACTTTCTACTAATCAGTTTCAAGAGGCTATCTGTATTTTCCCTCATCACATCCCTAATGGCACTTTTCACTCAAATTGCCTTTATTTTACTTAATAAGGCTGTTTTCCTCCCCAGAAAACACTTAGTAAGAAGTTATTTGCAGGAATCAAATTGATCATTGATGTAAGCACAATTTTGCAATCTGACCTGTGACACATCATTCAATGCAATTTTTGTCATATGCTGGTACAGAGCTCTGCAAAAATGATTTTATTTGCAAGTTTGGGGCCAGTGATGGTCTTCCTGCCTGACCTTTGGGCCTGACTTTTTTGTGTGTGTTTTACTTTCTGCAGCTTTTAAGAGAAACGTTGTTTTGCTCAATATAAAGGTACCTTTCTTAATTTCAGAGCAAGGGGTTTTGGTCCCCTCTCAGGTTGGCCAAGCTTTGAAGGCAGCATTATGAATTGAGTTTGTGTCAGTATGACAACACCCCAAGTACAGCAACTGTAGCCCACTACTTCAGAGCCTTTTCAAGTCTCTTATTCTAACAGCCCTTGTACAACAAAATGTGTTTCTGTAATGTCACATGATTTATGCATTCTCATTCTTTGATTTCTGCTCCATTTTGATTAAATAAAAAAAGCAAATACAGGTAAGAACATGCTTCCTATAATTAACACCAGTAACAATCTTGAATTTCTTCCACAGATAACATTTTTCCCTCAGCTTATCAACTTTTTTTTGAAAATCAGACACCTGTGATTCTGTTCAGTCTTTACACAAACCCAGACATGTAAATGCAGCTGAAAATCTCATTCCATTAATTTTCTTCCTTTGTAAGAAAAGACTGAAAGGCTATTTTCCCCCAATAAAACAGTTGCAGTAATTGCAGAGGCAGGGTTTTAGTACACAAGAGGGGAAGAAAAACATCACTCACAGCTGTAACTGAATAAACCAAGATTAGGATGGATGGGAGCAGAAAAGGAGAGAGAATCACTGGACATCCAAAAGAGACATTTTTGTATCTAATAATATTTTTTTCTTCCAATTCCTAACACAGAATTTTAAACACAAAACTCACCCTCTTTGAGAACACCTGGTGTCATCTCACCATTAAATACATCAATACTGCCATGCAGTTTGGAACTCCCTTTTGCTATTTTACACCACAAAGATCTGATATCAAAGAGTAATCAAAATTTGAAACATAGGAATTTAAATAATCTGCTAAGTATCATCACAACCTTTTTTTTTTCCGTCTTAATACCTGGTTTTTTTTTGTTTTTGTTTTTGTTTTTGTTTTTTTTCAATTAGGAAGACATGAGGCAGAATAGGCAAATGAAGAAAAAAGTTCTTAAAATCAGTGTTCTGGAAGCTCATAATTTTAAGTTAAACACTTAATATCCTTGCTCTAATGCTCAATAGGCTTTAAGTTTGTCACCAAAAATAGGTACTATTTGCCTAAGATTCCAGAATAACTTGACATAATAATCTGAATAGCTGGATCAGCTTTTTCCTCAGTGCTTTTCTGCATGACTACAAGGTGAAAAGGTGCTTCACAGATCAATGTTTAGCCCACAGTTCCACCCCAAGCTTGCAGTGGTAGTGTCATTTCCTGGGCTTGCCACTGGTTCCCAGCCTCACAGCACCTCCCTGGTGTGGCTGAGAACAAACCACATTAAAGAAATGACAGGAATAAAAAACCCAGTCAAAGATACCACCCTTCTGAGGGTGTATTTATGTGAGTTCCTGTCTCCAGGTTATCACATGGACTCACAAAGTGTGTCAGAGGCTGTGGGGAGACTGGAAAAGGAAAAGGGAAGAGCAGCAGCAGCTGTGGGAGCTGGAACATGAACCCACCCCAGAGTCACTGTTACCCTGGATAGCCTGGCAGCCCTGCACAGCCTTGGAATGGGGTCTGACAGGAACACTGTGCACATTCACTAGAGCATTTCCAGACTTCCATCAGAGATCCTCTTCTGGCTATGGCTTTTGGAAGTTATCCTAAAAAAGAAGAAAAAGTACCTTATTCCTGCATTTCCTATTCACTTCAGACCATATCCTCTCTTAAAGCCAGAGAAAGAAATGTCTTTGTGATACATCCTAAAACATCTCCACCTGCACACACTGTTACCTGGTACAGATAAAGCTATTCAAATCAGAAATTGTCTGTATTAAGTTGCCCCCATGAATGTATTTTAAGGGTTCCCATACTGTCAGGTCACATATCTTAAAAGCCATGGATCAGGACTTTGACTACTCATAAGAGTAAAAATGAAAAATGGAAAACAGCAATGCAAGATGAAACCATTCTGGATCCTATGTTTTATGAAACAACATTTCAAAATTCTATAAAATACCCAGGTTCTCAGAAGGCTAAGGCTCTGAGTAACCTGATCCAAACCT
This sequence comes from Ploceus nigricollis, assembly GCA_013399945.1. NCBI lineage: Eukaryota > Metazoa > Chordata > Aves > Passeriformes > Ploceidae > Ploceus > Ploceus nigricollis. Next base: position 182,069 of record VXBC01008930.1, on the reverse strand, counting down.
GAAGTCGGCCTTGCTTGGAGCAGGGTAGATGAAATGACCTTCAGAGGTCCCTTTCAATCCATGTTAGTTTAAGGTATCATAAAATAAACTGGAGAGTGGAGCTGTGTGAGTACACACACAAAAAAACACTTGCCCTCTTTATTTCTAGATACCCTGGGCAATCTCTGGATACAGCTCCACTGAACACTGCATACAGAGCATGATTACACACAGCACTGAGTAGAGCAGACTGATTTTGGTATCTTAAATACAAGTCAGCTTTACATTTATGCACAAGAACTACAGAAAGAAGTATTGCTCTATGACCTAAGTGAGGTGGTGAACATGTAACTTCTCACACTTATCAGCTCTACCTGATCTCAGAACCATCCAGTTTATCTGTTGTATCCTCAGAATTGTGAAACCACAATCCTCACTGCCAGGGCTCTGAGTGCTGTAGTGGTGAGGAATCTCTGGAATTATAAATGAAATTAATCGCTTCTGCTGAGACAGGGGAAAAGAGAGGAAGCAGGCTTGTTGTGGCACAGGACACTCCAACCACAAACAGTGCTCAGGTTCACCATTCCTCTCTGACCCACATTTCACTTACACATCTCAAACTGAAACTCCACTTCTCCAACCTCTGGAATTCCTCCTTTGATGCTTTCTCCTTCCTGCTATCCACTGATCAGTATTTTCAGCAGTGACTCATGAGAACATGCTTAACACAACACACAGCTGAAACTTGTTTGGGGTGTCTTGATTTAGAAGCCCAAAACAGGGCACAGGACATGAAGGCCTCTTGCAAAACTAGTAACAAGCATCGTCACACTGATGATAGTATTTCAAACTATTAAATCAGACAAATGATCATGGCTTATAAAAGTCATATTTCATATTTCAGTTTTACCACAAGATAAAATCCATGATGACCTACTAAACCTGAAGAATTCAGAATAAAACCAGGTTCCTGCCTCCCTGTTACATTGTTAAATAATGTGCCTCGATGCAGCATTCCCCTTGACTGTCTGATCAAGCTTTACACACTTACAAGCGTTCAGAGTAAGAAAAGAGCCAGAGAATTAAACAGCAATTTGAACTGGTAAGAAAACAGGGCACTGAAACACTGTTTTTTAAAATACCCTATTCCAGTATCTCACCTCAGTTCTAGTCCCCTCTCCAGCAGGTCTGTGGTGATCTGCAAAACTCCTTATTTCACCAAGAAATCTGCAAGAGCAATTTTAAACAATTTTTCCTCCACTTTTGTAGGGGTTTTTTATTACAGAAGTAAATCACAATATAAGTCAGACTACCTTTCGCCAGCAAGACACGGAGTTTTCAGGTGATACTACATTATGTGAGCTAAGAGCACAACTGTAGTTATTGTGATTTTAGAAAATGGCTTCTTGTAAAGGCAAAGTAATGGAAGATTAAGTTAGTACTATGAAAACCAGTGCATTGTAACTTCAATTCTTTAACTAATGGTTTGAAATTCAAGTTCAACACAGAAGAGCCCTTATTTGGATGAAGTTTCCCAGTTGATGCATGTAAGTACTCACATTTCAAGAGATTTGATAGATCCACAGTTCTAAGAAAACCAACTGGCACAATAAGTCCACTTCACAAACACAAAACAAAACCAAAATTTGGTGGTTTTATAGCTACTTCCACTATAAATCTCTATAGAAAATTTTCACATTTAACATTATAGGTTTATGGCCTAAGTATTCAGTATTGCCAACAGCACAACTTATGATTCTGCTTAAAGTAATTCTCCTAAAGTACCTTTTTAATGTATTATTGGAATAAGAGGGTAAGTAATTCTTATGGGTTTAGTTCTGACATCTGAACATAGTCAAATTCCACAATTCTTACAGACCCACAGGAGCAGAAAGCCTTACTTGGCCATTTTGACTAAAGAGAGACACTGCTCTTCATATCCATCAGAAGAAAGAATCTTGTTTCAGAATCATTTCCATTCACAATTCTACTAACGTAACTGGAAAATAACAATGATAATATACTGCTCTACAGAAGTCAGATATTAAAAAGCATATGCTCATACAGCAACCTGAATATATCATCTGTCACATTATAACATTACAAAAGGTAATGTTTAGAAGTCTACTTTCTCTTGATTTTGCTTCAGCATGAAGTGTCATGGGAGGTTTGGGGGAAGCCTTAGTAAGGGATGAATTGTACTATATTCCAGTACTATGATCAAGAATAATCATTCTACCAGTAATTTACATAGTGAGTGCAACTCAACAAATTAGGCACTGGCAGTATTATTCTACTTGCATAACAGTAAGTTGTTAAATAGTATAAATATTTGCAGTGTGCATTTAAAAAGGCACAAGGTTGAACTGGCTGAGAATATGGCAGAGTTGTGGATCCTTCTGATCTTGAAGATTTTGGAGGAAAATGTAATGGAAGGCTGAGTCCTCTTCCATTCTCACTGTAATAACACCAACAATCAAAAATGTGAGAGCACTGGAAGACACTTCACTGAGCCTAAGTGTCACCAGTTACACTTCTTCCATGAGCCAAACTGAGTTATTTACATGAGTCATTGTTTGGTCAAAGAAAAATCTGAAAGGTGCAGAGCAAAGAGAGAACACAAATACAGAGGAAGTGGCATTTTCATTTCAAAAAACTGTCTTCTCAACTTTTTTATTTTTTAAATCTATCTCTGCAACATTTAGAGTAAAATGTATTGCCCATAAAGCAACATTGAATTCAGATACTTCAAAAGCACCAAGATAATATTTAAGAGCAACAGCAGTTTCTTACAGCCAGTGAAGTAGCTCATTTAAAAAACTGAATGCAGAGTAGAATGATCTAATTAGGGGAATTTCTCCCCACAGAGAGGCTGTTCTAGTGTAAGTTGGTGGGAAAGCCCAGCTGGCTTGAACACTGTAAGATCAAGACCTGAAAGCTTATGCAAGTGTGTGGTTAAAGAAAAAAAAGTTACAATCAGAACACTGGAAGTTTCTGTGCTTCTGACAAGCATACACTGAATAACCTGCATGCTGTACCAACCTCAGTTTCTTGGTTCAAAACCTTCCCAGGATTACTCACACTTGGTAACTACAAAACATTCAGAACCGCCAACACCATTCTGTAGAACTTCAGTTACTGAAAGTACACTTATTTCATCTCTGTTACAGAAGAAAATAATTAAAATGCATCATATATCAGCTTTTGTACTATCAAAAGCCAAAGCAAGATATCAAATGATTCAATCACAAAAGATTTTAGATAAGCACCAGAGTAGCTGATCTCAATTACTCATTTTTTTGAAGGCACCAACACAATGCAATCTACAGTCCAGCATTCTACCCATCATTTTCCAGGGCATCAATCAACTGCACAAATGCCTTCCAATATATGGGATATGTTAAATTTGTTCCCTAAAGAGAAGCATTCCAAGAAACACATTCAGATGGAAGCACACTTGATGCTGCAACTGACACTAGAATATTGTTTCTATCTTAACCCTTCTGAGTTTTAAATAAAATGTAAGGAACTCAGTCATTAAGATAACCTACAAAAAGTTATTAAATTCTGACTAAGTTTAGCAATACCATAAAGCACTTTGGCTTGTCCTCTTTTGTTGCCCCTCAGAAAACTCTGTATAGACTCTTCCAGGGAAATAATCCACCCCACAGACTTAAACATTAACATAATACAATAAAACTTTAGGTAATTAAGTTTAATGTGCTGTTCAACACAACATGGAATTTCACACAACTTACAGTAATTCTTTACAGTTCACAATAACCTCATAGCAAAATGAAAATGGAGTAAAAATTGCCCCTGTATTGTTATGCAAGAGCTTGATTTTCTTCTTGCTTCTCACCCTGAAAAGCAACACAGTAATAACAGTTACAATATGACATTCAAATACCTAAACATGAAATAAGTTTATATTGTTTCACTATATCTAGGGAAGTGCACTCCCTTAATACAATCTAACTTGGAAATAAGAGGAAATATCACAATAAGTGCATTTGTGCTTTTCTATGTGCAATACACACAGAGACCAACATCTTATGTTTTATGATATATAAATAGAGGTTTCGCTATAGTGAAATACAGACCAACATTCAGCATTACAATAAATTATTTGTTTGAGACTAACCACTCAATTGTCTGTAAGGAAAAGCTGTGTTACAGTTCCTTTGAAGTCACATTAGTGAAACAACCACAGATTGTGGTTTGACAGGGGTGGGGGGGGGTTGCTTTTGGTTTTTTTTTTTTTTTTTTCTTTTTTCTTTCTTTAATTAAAAACAAACTATGAACACTAGAGATCAAAAACAGTACATACAAAATCTTTTAGGCCAATTAAAAATTGCAACTAGTCAAAACAATGCACTGAAAATTTATTTGTCTGGAGAGAACAGGAAGCTGTCCTACCAAGCATGTTATATTTATCAGTCTTTTTTTTTCCTTTCCTTTTTTCTTTTAAATTTAACTTCTACTTTCCTGCTTGCTAAGAAACTCCTCAGCTGTTCACCGTTGCTGTGGTAAGTCTATAGCATTAACAGCTTGCTGGACCTTCCCTGGAGATTGTTCATTTGCTTTCCAAGGGAATTGCACTTTACAACTGCCTTGTCTGGACAGTAATTCCACAGCTTTTCGGAGAACACATTACTCAAGATGAAGAGAAGTTCTGCAACACAGAGTCTTGCAAAGTCCCACAGCTATGAGGAAAGCTGTGTAGCAAAAACCATTACAAAAGGTGCTCCCAGTGCCAAATTAGGAGAGACAGGGACAGGCTGAAGCCTCCCACAGAGTTGGGCCTTCCCAACTCAATATTTGTTACTGACTGACACCAACTCATCCTACTGCACGCTTCAGCCATCCTCTCTGAACTGCTGTGACACTTCTGAGTATCCATTTTGTATTTGTATTGTGTTTCATTTTTACTGAATTGAGGGGAAAAAAAAAGATACAATCCAGAATCAAATCCTAAGAAAGTCAGTTCATAGAATCACAGAATGGTTTGAGTTGGAAGGGACCTTAAAGATCACCTTGTTCCAACCCCCTGGCAACGGCAGTTCTATCATGAGAATTTGTCTTATAACACAGTAAAGGAATTTTTGAATCCATATCATTCAACTACTACAACAGTAAAAAAATCTCAAATTCCTCAAAGCTTCCTTAAAAAATCCTGTTCAACTACTTTGGCTCATTACTTTTCAATGTTAGAGCAAATAATATATATTTTTTAAAATATTGTTTATTATCTGCTTTGACAGCTTTGTATTTGTTACATGTACACCAGAAAAAGAATTTTAAATAAGTTTGGTTAAATTCCAAATGTTAAAGTTAGAAGCTAATAACAGAAGAAGCACTGGAGAAGGGCTGATTGTCTTCAGAAACCTTACTGGATGTGGGTTGGTAACCCCACCATTTGGCTTTGCCCTGCTAATGCCCCTTTAAATCAGAATTTCTGTACATTCCTTCCTTCCTGTTCTATCAGCCTGCCAACTCCTCATAGTAGCCACAACTCAAAAAGCCATTCCATTTCACCTGGCAAGAATCTACTTGACTCAAGAATCTACTTGACTCCCCCACTGCTTCTCCATCAACTTAATTCTCTACAGCTGCTGAAAGCCAATGTCATCAGGCTCCAAAACCAAGCCAGAAACCAAACATTAAGCCACCAATGAAGCTGCATTTAAGTGTTCTTCCTCCACTGTCTTTGATGTGTGCAGTTCCTTAATAGCTAGTGTTTAGCCAACTTAATATTAGACTCAAGAGTAAAAAGCCTAGAATACAACAGCTGCTTTATGATTATTAATTCTGAATGTGTTAATAAAGCACCTACAATAAGACCTTGCTCTTTTCTTGACTCTCACAAGCACAGAATGAAAAGACACACTTGGTAAAGCCCAAAACAACAACAGGAAAGCATGACAGCCAAGAGCCTGGAAAGCAGGAAATACCCGCCTGCATCACCTCCCTTCAATAGGAAGTGCAGTACCACACCTTTGAAAAGAAGAAAGAAGTATACATTAACATAAGCACTGTTCCTCTCTGAAGAAAACTCACTGTTTTCTATTTGCCCAGATTTCTATAAACACTGAGTTAGCAATTGAGTTTGGTCTTACTTTTAATATGCAAGTTCAGCTACCAACAGGACTTTGGGCAACTGATTTGACCCCTGTATGGACATCCCACAGCCAGTGAGAACCTCAGTGACATCAGCACTCTACCTCACTGCTCTCCTGTGAACCAAAACCAAACCCAACAGTGTCACCACTGATGTAGTGTTCAGACACTGAAACACAAACTATTTTCCTCATAGTGAGGTTATACAACTATTCCTGACACAGCCTGCCCTAGGATGCCTGTCTCATTAAACTCCTCTTATTTTTGACTCTCCTCATTCTTAGGTAGCTGTTGCTCCTTAGCCTTGTACAATTACCACTGTGTACATACCTGATCATCTGTCCAGCATTTTATGTATTTGGTGGGATTTAGAACCTTCACACTGATGTCATGAGACTGTTCCAAAGCCTCATTGCCTTACCTTTTAGGGCAACAAAGTTGTTTTCATACCAAACAAATTTTCACAATATTTCTCACATCTCAGAAGGCTGAAGTAAGTAATCAATTAAACACAACCCTCTATCTCACCTGTATCACCAGGGATTCAGTTACTGCTACACTCCAAACTAAAATTATAGTGCCAGAGGAAAATGCTATTTTGAAGAATGTACTTGAATTTTTCAGCTTCATCAGCACTGGTATTTATTTGCTCCTGACCTAGCTTCCAAGGATTCTTCTTTGCTATAGAATTGCTTTCAGAATCCCAACTCGTTCACCTGCTAAAATCAAAAGTAAGAACAATTGGGAAAGTCACAAGGAAAACCACAGGGGGTGATGAGAATCAGACAAACATGGTACTTGACATACTTCACCATACTGGCGAGGCGTTTGGACACATCATGCAATGCCAAAGCAATGTCCTATGGCCTCTGTGTCTCCCTGTACACATTAAAAGATACAGTTTTTTAAAGGTCAGAAAATTAAGATGTAGATGAATTATTCAGTAAGACTGTTGTGGATAATCAAAACCTAAAGAAAAAGTAATGGACAAGCATACCTATTGGAGGCTCCTCTGATCTCAGCTGGGAAAGCCCCAGTTACTGAAGACACTGCAGTAACAGACACCAGCAGTCCATGGTGGGGTGGCCTCCTTGAGCACAGCACTATTTTTATTGTTTAACATATCCTTTAGTGTGCAACATCACTTGGTCAACAATGAAACATCTTTCTTTTGAGGAAGGTTAAAGCACATGCAGTTGCATTTGCCTGGAGACTGCACTACTGTAAAAGCCTAACTGCTGATGGGGACACTGTAAAGTACTGGGTATTTCCTTGTTCACTCATGAACCCTGTACACAATTAAGGAAGCCAGTCGCTGGGTTTGCTGCTTGTACTCAGGTATTTTACAATTTTTCCAATATCTCTTTCAGATTCTTGCCTCAGAAGGACTGGACCATCAATTGTGTACCAAGATGCTTTTAGATAATGAAGCAGGGCATGAATGATATGAGTTTCTAATAAATGAAATTAAGTGTGATAATAAAATCAATTCAAAATACTTTCAAATGAGAAACATGCAAAAAACCACAGTATCACTAACGTGTCATCTGTCCTTGTCAACACGCAGTCCCCCAGCATCTCTGGCTCCTCTTTCACAGTTACAATTCTCACATCTCTGAATCCAGAACAAGCAGATTCTTTAGGCAGCTGGTCATCGTCATACCTGCAAATACAACCCAAGCTGTTAACTGAAACACTTCTGCAAAAAAGTTCTGCCTCTGTTTCGTCTGCAGTAGTATCATGTGCTCAACTATACAATCAAGAAAACAAAGACAGAAAATCTTCTACAAAAGATATTTAGAACCTTCAATTTAACTAAAATTAGCTGCATGTTTTCCTTTTTATATATAACTTTTATCTCATTATTTTTAAATGCCAGCTACAGTCCTTCAAGTGGTACCAAGAAAAATATTTTATCCACCCTTCCCAAGTAAGGAGAGGACAGTACTAACATTCCATCTGCTGCTCTTAAAGGAATGCTGGCTGACAATGCTCTTTCTTCCTTCCCAGTGATCCTTCTCACACCCTCAGAGAGGGGACAGAAAAGAGCTTTTGACAGCAGGTCGTAGCTGTCATACCTAGAAAGAAAAGACACAATTGGTATCAACACTCAGAATTATTTACTTGCTATTAGCAAACAGAAGAGTATTGTGACAATCTACTCACATATTCAGTAAAAACACTGCAACTTCTGCGTCGTTTCAGAAATCCAACTTTTCCTTAAGTGTCAGCCACTGGTCAATGTGATTTCCCACATAAATCCTTGTTTTCCCCCTTCTTCTACCAAGACTTTGCTTTTTCTTTTCCAGAAAAGACAACACTGGGGGCCTTCCGCACCTCTTTGCTGGCAGGGACATGCTGAGCCTGAAAATAAAGGACTTTATTGAGAGGCAGCTCAGAACATGAGGTGGTACCTCAGCGTCCCGAGCCAGCATAGCGAAGACTGATGGCCGAACACCTTTGGCTCCTCGCAAGTCAAGCAGCCCCGCACTGACGGCTCCCGACCCGCGCCCACCCGCCCGGCTCTTCTCCCCTCGGTGTCTCTCCGCGGCAACAACGGCTGAGAACCGGGCCGCTTCCAGTCGGAACACGGCAAAAGACTGCGGGACAGCCCCTCATACCTGAGGAGGAGTGGACGGCCATTCCCGCCTCAGGCTGCTCCTGAGGGGAGGAGCCATTCCCGCCTCACACCGCCCCTGAGGGGAGGAGCCATTCCCACCCACACCGCCCCTGAGTGGCGCGGACTGCCATTCCCGCCTCACACCGCTCCTGAGGGCAGGAGCCATTCCCGCCTCACACACCCCCTGAGGGGAGGGGACGGCCATTCCCGCCTCACATAGCCGCTAACGGGAGGGGCCATTCCCGCCTCACACCGCCCGAGGGGAGGGGACGGCCATTCCCGCCTCACACCTCACACGGCTGCTGGGACAGACATCTACAGATACCGCCAGAGACATTCCCGCCTCATGCCACCCCTGAGGGGACACCAGCCCGTCTCGCCGCTCCGCAGGGAGGACAAGCGCACCTCAAACCGCCCGAGAGGGGACAAGCCCTCACAGCGCCCCTGCGGCGTACACCCTTTCCCCGCCGCCCTTCCCTTTTCCCCACACGCCAATCTCCCGCTGCCCCGGCGGGGTGGTCGGTCTGTCGGTCGGGGTCGGTCTGTTCGTCCGTCACCCGCCGCGGCGCCACCGGCAGCGACCGGGGTAAACAAGGGACATGTGACCGGCGGCGCGCGCTGATGGCGCGACCATGACGTGAGGGGCCCGCCCCGGTTTTAAGGAAAAAGTCTCAAAAAAAGGATTTTGAGTGTTAAACCACGGCAATGGCTCTAAACCTGTCCTGAGGGAGCAGCGAGTGGCGCTCAGGTAAAAACTGTTCACAGCCCTTCACTGAAGCCCAGAGGAAGAAATAACCCAGCATGGTTTTTAAAATATTTGTTTAATAACAAACTTCAGTTACGTATGCACAATAAAAAATCTACTGTTTTCCCAAGCAGCAATTCGCAGGATGAATATCCAAAGTACTGTGTGGTTATCTTACCTTCTGAAAGGCCAGATTCAAAGACAAAACTAGAATTTTGCTCTGAAGAACAAAAGATGTTTGAAATGCGACCTACCTGTGAAAATGCTAAATCAGTGGCACCAAGAGAAAGAAAATGCAGTGAGAATTTGCAATCCCTGTTGTCACAGTGTGTTCTAAGAGTGACATGTATGAAACCTGCATTCCACCAGGTCCTTGGCACCTCCACACACTCCTGATACAGCCTGCATTTTAAAAGAAATAAAAACTCAGACCAAGTTAGCCAGTAATAGTTGGATAATTTTATTTAAACAAGAGAGGGGCAATCATACCTGCCAATATAATTTTTATCATTTCTACTATCAGCTTTGGTAAAGTCACAGTAACAACTCAAGTTGGCTCAAGAACTAGTAGGTGACTGAAGGCTTATAAAAATAGTTATTTTCATTTTCTGAATCAGCTGAATAACCAAAACATTTTTTTGGTTTGTTGTCCAGCATTTACATAACTTGAAAATAAAGAACTGGAGAAAAGAGCCATCACTTCCTGAAATCTGTCTTTGTCTTATATCATTTACATCTTCAGCCTGTGAGCACATTTTCATAGTAGATTTTACTGTGTGAATTAACAGAGAAGTGAAATTTAAACGAATTATTGTAGCTTAATTATAGTTTTCCTCAAAATAGCCCAAATTCTTACTGATACATGCATATAAATATAATCCCTTGCACTTTACCCATTTAACTTAGATATAATTTCTCATAATTCACCATTATTTCTGTAAAATATCTAGTTGGTGATACTGTTTCCAAGTACATAAGACTCTTCTAGAGGCTTTTCATATTTAGTTCTTCTGATTGCCTTCACAAATATAGTTATTGTTTGTATAACTAGATCCACATTCCAAAGAACAGAATTGTGTTTACACCAAAACCTGTTGTGTGCTTGAGGTTCCTGTTTATTTTGAAATCACAAAGATGCTGGGAGAAGCAAAAGGGTACAAATAACATTTAGTTCTACCTAGAAATTTGGAAACAAGAGCAGTTATGCAGCAACTCACCTTTTATGCCTACTAAGTTAAGCAAGCTACTGCTGCTATGCATGCTAATAAAGTTAAAAACAGCATGTAAAAACAGAGGGCCGTGTCAGTGTCCTCAAAAATTAATTAATACATAAGGAAAAATTTCAAAGCCGTTAACTTAATGTATATTTGCCTTTTTTGTGAGGGTTTTTTTTCTTTTCATCTCGTTAGGATCTGCCAGCCAGTGTTTATTTCAGCTGCTTGAGCTGATCCTGTCTGTGTGACAAACACAGCACAGGAATGCTTTCAACCCCATCAATATTTGTATTAATGTTGGTTTTACCACCTGGACTTTATCCCTGTCAGCAAGGTGAATATTTTGCCCCTGAGCAGGTCCTGGAAGGAGCAGCATTCCTGGTACATGGAATTGTGTCTTACAAAGCAGCAGCTGCTACTCAGGAATGAAATTCCAGAGCCAATTCCCCAGGCCCCAAAGGCTGGGGTTTGTTCTCTGCAGCAATGCACAGATGTGCAGCTGAGGGCACCAGGTGCAGCAGCTGCCTCCTCCCAGCTCCAAACTGCAGCCATGCAGGAAGGAATTTCAGAGGTTTATATATATATCTATTTACATATATATTTACAGAGGTTTGTATAGCAGTCTCACAGCTATATCAGCTCACTCTCTGCCCTTCCATCAGCTGAAAATCCTGGCTGTACTATCACCTTTCTGCTGATGAATATTTCAGTGTGCTTCAGTAGTTTCCAGAACAAACATCTTGTTTAGCTCCCAGCTGTAAGCATGGCAATAATGCACCTTACGAACCCCAGAAGCCTTCTGCCTCCTGAAGTGTAATTTTCATTTCAAAATGTCTTGTGTTGCTACAAGAGCCATCAGTTAACACAGGAGCATGTGTAAGTACCCATTTATCTTGTGTTTTATGAGGATTTGTGAGACAGGATTGAGAAACTGCTCCCTGGAGATGCCAATGCAAACTTCTTCATACAGTAATTAATGTATCTGTGTAATAGGATAAAACCCTCGCAGAGACCAAGTTCATCTAGCCAAGGCTCCTGTTTGCAGAGGGCATGGGAAGCTCAGCCTTTTCCCTGGATGTTCTCCCAGATTCCAATTATCCATGATTTAAGGACTTGGAAGATGAGGGTGATTCCAAACCATTTCATTAAGCAGGTGTGGGATGACCTACACCTCAGGAACAGAGGTCTAATCTCTTTTAGACCCCTCTTAATATTTTGGACTTCATAATGTCCTGCTTTAGGGAGTCTTTACTTTGCTTTTTGCATTTGTTACATAATTGTTATTTCTAGATAGAAAGGGAGTTATGACACTGGCACAAAGCCATTTATTTCCATGTTCCAGTGCAATACTGACACGCATTAAAAGGCACAGCACAGCAGTGACATCAATCAGCCCCCCAAAGACCATCTCTCATCTTGTAACCAGTCTGTTTCTAACCCAAAACAAAATCAAAGCAACTATTTAATAAACAGAAATAAGAACAAAGCTGAAAACTGAAAACCACAGGGTTTATCACCACACGACTCACTCCAGCAGGAGACTTTGCTTGTGTTGGGTCCTTAGTGCTTTCAGAACACCTCAAATTGTTAAGAACAGAATAAGATAAATTGACATTCAGTTAAAGGGGAGCACACTTATTTCCAAATTGAGCTCCTGGTCATTTGGGCCTTCATGATACAGCACAGGAGCTTCTTTATTCTAAGAAACTTTAAGGAAAGTGAAGTCAAGACCTGCACTCTGACTGCATCTTGAGCAGTGTATCCCAAGTAATATCAAAGTGGAATTCCTCACATTTATTGTTCACTGCTGAGGTTGGATGATTCATCACATTTAAATTCTTTCACATGAGCTTCCTAACATCCTTCTTTTATCTGTTATCATCATATTTGAAGAGAATTAATAATTTTTATCTGAAAAAGAAAGTGAATTATGCTGTGTGGTACCTAACATGCAATAAAACATGCAGAAAACATGAAGAAAAAAAAAACAGTCAATCAAACCAAAAAGCTGAAGCATTTTTACTACAGAAAAATGGCATCTCTAACAATATATTTGTTTCATGTTTCCTACTTTACTTTCTCCCCCTCACCATCTGCCTCTGTTCTGCTTTTTTCTTTCAAAAAGCATCCACCTCATTTAGCTTCACTCACCCCATCACAGGATTCAGGCTGAATTAAAACAAAATCCCCAACGCCAAAGCCAAAAAAGCACTACCTCTTCATAAAAGACTTATTCCATAAAAGAGTCATTCCAAATATAACTCCCCATTTTCTTACAGTAGCTGTAGGTCTTTAAGAGAAGCAGTCCATCTCGATTCAGTGCTTTGCTACACACCCTCTAGGCAAAGGAACTCGAGCTTTTTGGCCCCTGGTAAGTGGGGGTTGTACCTGTGCCTTCAGTGCTTCTCTTTTTGCCAAATTTTTGCCCTGTTCTTTTGGTAGCCAGCACTGAATCCCACAAGAGTGAGATCCCCTAGTGTGGAGAAAGAAGGTGAATTACAGAACGTGCAGTTCTTGAGCAAGAACTACTCCTTCCATCACGGAAGCACCTCAGCAATGCCCAGGGGGATTTGCTGCTCTGTGGAGCAGAGTCCCACTGCTTTGCTTAGGACACCCTGCATGAAAATAAAACCATTTTGGGGAGACAGTCCTCAGAAGGAAATAGTGCAAACTAGAGAACTAGAACTAGAACTAGAGAATGCCCATCCTTGACATGTGTGCCACGAGTGGTCAGGAGAGGCTGGCAGTGCCAGAACCTGCACTGTGCTATGTGCAGAGGAAGCAAAGGATATTGAGAAGATGAAATACAAAAGGTACTAACCTGTGGCAGCACCACAATCTGAGTCTGGAGGCAAGTCCCCGCAGGGCAAATGCTCTCATTTGTGAGTCAATTCTCTGCAGCATCCATAGTGAATTTGTACTGCAGTCAGTGCATGGATTAAGGAAAACTTCTGGGCCCAGCTGAGGTATGGCCCTGAGCCTCTGAATCCCTTGGGGAAAACATGTTCTGTGCAGTGCAGCGAGGAGCTGAGCCAGGTCAGACACCCTCCCAAGGCAGGTGGCACTGTCAGTGCCTGTCCTTGTGCCTTCAGGGCCAGCAGGACCTTGGCACAGGAGCAGCAGGAAGGGGGAAGGGACCCACTGTTACCCTGGCTGTGTCTCTGGGGGTCCTGGGAGCTGCTGGGGCGCCAGAGGGGGCTCATAGAATCACAGAATCAGTTGGAAAAACCTTTGAGATCATCACATCCAACCTGTGACCAAACGCCACCTTGTCAACCAGACCATGGCACTGAGTGCAGTGTCCAGCTGTTTCTTGAATATCTCCAGGGATGGTGACTCCACCCTGAGCAGACCATTCTGATGTTTAATTACCCTTTTAATGAAGAAAGTCTTCCTGATGTGCAACCTAAACCTGCCTTGGTGCCGCTCCAGGCCATCTCCTCTCCCCTGACCCTCACCTGTCAGGAAAAGCGTGGTCACCCCTAAGCTTCCTCTTCCGGGCTTGGAGGGCTGGATGAGAGGGAGAAAAAAATATGGAACGCTTCACGAATTTGCGTGTCATCCTTGCGCAGGGGCCATGCTAATCTTCTCTGTATCGTTCCAATTTTAGTATATGTGCTGCCGAAGCGAGCACGAATTAACAGCCCTACTCGCCGCTATTTGTACCCCGGAGATTCGGGCACCGCAAGGTCAGGGTGACCTTGTTGAGACAAACCGCGGTGCCGTGGGAGCAGCAGCAGCTGTGAACAGCACCCCGGCTATACCGAGGGTCTGGTGGGCAGGAGACGGCGGAGAAGGGGGAACAGACCCCCAAATCCTGCCTAACCGGAGTTATGCAAATAGCCCTGCTGTATGCAAATACGCGCAAAGCACTCTGGGGCGGGGCGGTACCGGCTCTCCTCGCGGGGCCGTTCTGTATCAACAACCCGCGGAGAGTTTCAGAGTCTCATTCGGCTGCGCGAGCTGGGAATGTGACAGTTTTCTGCGGTGACCCATCGGTGGTTTGGCCCTAAATTAGTTAATATTGCTGACCTGCGGCGAGAGCGGGTGGCTGAAGCCATTCTCGTTTCACAGAATCACAGAATCGTTCGGGTTGGAAGACCCGTCTGGAGATCAAAGCCCCCTGCCAAGGCAGGGTCACCCGGAGCAGGTGACACAGGAAGGCATCCAGGTGGGTTTGAATGTCTGCAGAGGGAGAGACTCCACCGCTCCCTGGGCAGCCGTTCCACTGCTCTGCCACCTTCAGGGTGAAGAGCTTCTTCCTCCTGCTGAGGCGAAACTCCTCGTGTTTAAGTTTATGAACATTACTCGTGATATATTTGGAGTGTATCTCCGGAACGGGCAGCTCTAGCGGGACCGCGTGGCTGCAGGGGCGGGCAGGAAACATGTCCGTGTATGACGGGGAACGAGGATTGCGTGGCACTACTCGTTCTAAGCTGGGGCAGGAGGAACGTTTGGTGTAAGCAGCAGAGTGGCGCAGCGGAAGCGTGCTGGGCCCATAACCCAGAGGTCGATGGATCGAAACCATCCTCTGCTAGCGTAATGTTTTCGTTTTTCTCACGGCACAGCGCCCGTCCTCTCCTCTCTGCCGGTTATTTTTGGCTGTGGGGGACTGTGGTGTGGCTGGTGCGAGGACAGATGTGTTTGCTAAAATCTTGGCGACATGCAGTATAGCTGATGCAAGTGAAGGACGGACAGAGCACTGGGATGCCTAGAGCCTTTTTTAGTGCCATTTGAAGGTCTCGTGGAGTCACAGGATGGTTTGGGTTGGAAGGGACCCTTAAAGGCCGTTTAGTTCCACCCCCTGCCATGATCAGGGACTCACCAAGTTAATCAGAGCCCCGTCCAACCTGGCTTTGAATGTTTTCAAGGATGGGGCATCTGCCACCTCTCTGTGCCAGTGCCTCAGCACCCTTGTGGTGCAAAGTTTCTTCTTTATCTTTCATAAGAAAGGTCCCTTATATACTGAAAAGTCACAAGGCCCGCCGGGAGCCTTCTCTGCTTCAGGCTGAACAGCCCCAGCTCTGTCAGCTTTTCCTCATAGAAGAAGTGCTCCTCTGAGCATCTTCATGCCTTTGTCTGGACCTGCACCAGGAGATCCATGTCTTTAATCAGGCATCAAAAGCTCGTTGCACACATTTGTAGTTTCTCCCTGTCCTGCCGGATTAAATAAAACATTGTGGCAATGCCAAACATTGCAAGCAGACTCTCAGCACAAGATGCAAGAAAGCAAAATAAAACCACAAATGTGAAAACATAAAAGTCAATGCATGTGGTATTGAAAGTCTGTATTTGGCCTCTGGATGACAGGGTCTGAGGAAAAAGGCTCTGTGAACTTAATGGAACAGTGCTGCTCAGTGGGCGTTGTTTTCAGGGCTGTAGAATGTGAAAAAGAAACAGTGGAATTCTTACATGAAATGAGTACGTGCGGGATGCATGGAAGATAAACAAGGCAGGGCTCTTGCTCACAGACCCAGGGAAATGATGGAATTAGCTTTCCCTGCCTTTGGCTCAGTAGGCGCGGCTCGGGGGGCTATATTGTGTGGTTCCATGGTGTAATGGTTAGCACTCTGGACTCTGAATCCAGCGATCCGAGTTCAAATCTCGGTGGAACCTGGAAGTTTTTGCCCCAAACACATTTATTTCCTGCTCAGAACCATGGAAAGTGACTTTAAGGCGTTTTTCATGGGCTGTTAGAATGCCATAAACATCCCATGCCGTAAACATCCCGTGCCTCGTGGAATACATATCTAAAGTAGGAGAGTAACCAATCGGAGAGTTTTCCCTTTTTTCCCCCCCATATCTATTATTTATTGCAGCCAGGTTAGTACTTTCTGACTTATATGAAATTATCTGAAGAATCCCAGACATGTCACAGCATATTGTTTGCTTTTCTTTCTGTGCTTTGAATCGCCTGTGTGGAAACACAGTTCTAAATTCTGCACCAGCAAAGCTGGTGGCAGCTGCTGAGCTCTGCAGGGATGAGGTTTTGGGGTGTCTCTGACAGCAGATGTTCTCCAGTGTTCATGTTTGCTTTCTGCCCTCATTACACCAGGGGTGACCTTATTGTGGCCTTCCGGTGCCCAAAGGGACTCCAGGAGAGCTGGAGAGGGACTTGGGACAAGGGCCCGGAGTGCCAGGACAAGGGGATGGCTTCACTCTGCCGGAGGGAGGATTAGATGGGAAATTGGGAAGGAATTCTTCCCTGTGAGGGTGGCACGGCCCTGGCACAGGATGCCCAGAGAAACTCGATGCTCCACTGGCAACATTCAAGGCCAGGCTGGACAGGGCTTGGAGCAAGCTGGGACAGTGGAAGGTGTCCCTGCCCATGGCAGGGGGCTGGGACTGGATGAGCTTTAAAGTCCCTTCCAACCCAAACCATTCCACGATTCTGTGAAGGCAATGAATATCGCAGAAACTCGGAACAAACACGACTATTTAGGTCGTGTTAAATTCCCGTCGGCTATCCCAGGTACAAGAGCAGAGCGAACAATTTCCCACCGGGATTTGTTTGCTATGGATTAATTGTGGGGGCTGGCGGAGGGGAGACGCACCGCCCGGTTCTATGGTGTAATGGTCAGCACTCTGGACTTTGAATCCAGCGATCCGAGTTCAAATCTCGGTAGAACCTGCCCCAGGTCTCTGTTTTTGTGCCGGACCGCGCTGAAGCTCCAGCCCAGCGCCACAGGGAGTCCCCGACCTCAGCTGTCACACGCCTCCCGATTTTCTTCAATGCAATGGAAGTGACAAAAGACTTTATGTCATTCTTGCTACTTTTTAATTAGGTGTTTCCTTGTATTTTGCTGCTGTTTTACATTAAGTACTTTTGGGGGGAGGCATTTACACTGTGGAAAATTTCATCAGGCAGATGTGCAGAATTTCGACGTTATTTTTGCACCCAACTACTCACTTGGAAAATAAGAGCAGAAACGCAGTGTTTTGGGATAAACTGCACAATTTAAATGGATATTCCCTCTGCTTCACTGACACAAACCCTCAGTAGTTATCTTTCCTTTCCAGAGCAGCTGAGGACATCTTACACCTCGGCTCCCCTCCTCCAAACCTGTCCTACGAGTCACTTGTTTACACAGCAACAGGAAAAAAACCCTGCTCTGTTCAACAGCTCCTCTTCTGGCCAGGTAACCCTGCCTTGCTGGCCCTTGAAAAAAACACAGAACACCTTCAAATCGAGTTATTATTTAGTAGAAATCCAGGTCCCAACTGCTCACGAGAACATATGGAAATGTTTGCTCAATTCATTAAATTTTCACACAACCTAGTGATGAAAAAAATCCCTTGTCTGTGTCAGGGCTGATTTTCATCCTTTCCTCAACTGTTGGATAAGGTCACACACAAAGATCTTTTCCTGTGGACCAGTGTTTAAGTTTTTCTATCCAGTAACCTCAGCACAACCAGCCACTCTCACAGGCTGGCTTCACACCATCATCTTTCTCCCCAGCACAAGAGCTTTAAAGCCACAGGGCTTGTCTGCCTTGCAAGGAATCAATATATTAACTGACAATTCCAGAGAGCAAATTACCATTTCCTACAGCAACCTGGCAAACTCCTCCTTCCATTTAGCAGAGTTTGAGGTGCAGCTGTAATCCAAAAGTCCCATAAAGCGCTGATACAGTATTGGTGCCACAGATGTACCCCAGACAAACCTCCTGGGTGAAACCAGGTGTACTTAAAGAGTTAAACTTTTACATCATGGAACGAGACAGAACCAGGGCAGAATTGAGTACTGAGATTTATTCAGAATTCATGGTCATGCTGCACTGGAAAACAAAGCACCAAAATTTGGGTAACTGAACATCATCCAGGTATAATCCAGCTGAGACTGCTGCATTTGGATGTCTGCATTACTCTGGGGGACAGCACAGCCCACGGCTGCCCAGGTCCTTGGCCACAGGGGACACACACAGGTGCTGTGGCTGAGGGAACCCTCCTGCAGCAGCCAAAGGGACTTCACAACACGCTGGAGCAGCCTCAGAGCAAAGTACCATAACCCCAAGAATCCAGCACCTGACATGCTCAAGTCAAGAACATCCCAAGACAATTTTATTAATTCATTTACTATGTCCAATTCCTTTCCTACAATCCCTCCAGTTTATAATTTTCTAAAAATCCTCTTAGCACAAAATTCAAGGGGGAGGTAAAGCACTATGGCTGTGGCCACGTCAGGAGCTCTTCCTGTTGCTGAAGAGGGAGTAGCAATAGAAATTATTAGGGAATCAGGGAATCCAATCTGGGAATTAAATAGTGCTGTAATTTCAGAAGTGTGGCTACAAACACATATTGTCAACATTAATGGACTTCCCAACTGCAACCCCAAAAGCCAGAATCAAACCTTAGGCAAGTATTTCACTATATATGAAGCTGCAACAAGGTTTTCTTAGATAAATGTTAAAATTTCAATGAAAGGAGGTGAAGGGGGAAAGATTAAAAGGAAAGAAAAGTTCTATCCTGTAAAACTGGCATTTTGAAGAAAAGGCCTTTAAAAAACGAAAACATTTTACTCCAAAAATCTTAAAAAACAAAAACTGACAAAAAAAACCACAAACCAAAAAGACAAATCTCAGTTACTTAGGTCACTAATGATAATACATTCTGTGTAGCCACTTGTCATGGTTTTGCATAGGAGACATTTAGGGAAGTGATGGAAAGGTTTGTTATGCAAAACCATAACACCACTACAAGCTCAGTTAGATGCCTTGTCTTTAAAAACGGATTCTGTACCAGACAAATCATCAACAGCTCTGCACTGTGACTGCCTCAGGAGGTTAAAACCCTTGAGCAGATGGAAGAAATGGTGGATGCAGCTGAAACAGGTTATTTTGAACACTGCACCACTGATTTCCCTTGCAGTGGGAGCAGAGCAGAGTGATTTCCCACTGCCCAGCCCATGCCTGGGCTCCCCCAGCAGCACAGGGAGTGCAGCAGGCAAGCACTGGCCAAAGTGCCACCCAGCCCTGGGAGGATCCATCATGTTGTACAAACAGTTCAGGGCTCTGCTTTCAGAACAGCAAGGCAGCTCTTGTGTAGATTACTGAAGATTTCCTCAGAACAGCAAACTGGTTTTGTACCATTTCACCCAGTACACACACATAAAAATAAAAAATAAGCACACTGTACAAAGAGCAGCAGAGATATAATTTAAACATGCATCCAGCTACAAACCATATATACAGAGAAACAGGCCTATACAAACAGAACAGGACCACTTTATTACATTGCAATTCTGGTGGAGCTTTTGGAGGAAATCACGTCAGGTAAAGAAAACCAGACCGAAGGAGGTGGATGTTGCTTCTGAAAGTAATTTTGAAATGTCAAACAACACCCCCACCTTTCTCCAGCACACATCTATTACAGTTCCAGCTACACACAGCTCTTCCCACGACTCCTGGACTCCCTTCCTGTACAGAGGTAGATTTCTGTCGATGTTCTGATATTGCACCATGTTAAGTATGGTTCTTATCACAAGGAACAACTTGCAAAGGCTAATTTATATAATTCATGGGCATAATCTCATTGTGGGCATTCAGGTAGTGCAGTAAATCAAATTTGTTTGCACTTGAAAGAAAACCTCCCTCTAAGTGCAATGGTTTGTTATTTAGTTGGAGGTCCAATGGAAAGCTGCAATTTTTAACAGCTTCACATGAAGAGAGCTGTTTCTTGTCAGCAGGGTGACACTTCACTCTCTCTCTCCTTTTCAGCCTCCCTGGTCTAGCCATTGCCAGGTCTTGCCCTGCCTCCCCTGATGCTTCATCCCATTCCACTCTGTCCAGGTTAAATGTGCATTTTAAAAATCCACAGGTTTTTGCAGGATTTCTTACTCATACAAGCAATTGTAATATTAAAGAAATTTGCAAGAAGATTGATTCAAACTGCATGAAATGGTTAAAGAAGCCCATCCACACTCAGGCTGCATAATGAAAGCTAGAACTTTGCTAGCTTCAAACAGCCATTAATCGTGAACAGATCTGATGCTATCAGGAAAATCTGAAGAAGTCTGGCAGGAGTTTTAATTTCTTTTGTCCATCACATTCTTGAATTAACTCTCTGACAACTGGGGAAGTTGCAGACAAGCTGCACAGCAGTATCACTTCACAATGTCTGTTAAGTGAACTTCTATAGCACATTTATAAAAATAAGTGCATCAAAAATCATGATGCCAACGTATCGTAACTCTGATGAGCTCACAAGCATTGCTCAGTATTTTTTCTCAGAGGCACCCCAGGAAGTTTTTTGCAGAAGTCTTTCAACATGGAGACAAATGAAAGAACAATCTGGGCATGTTCCACTCTCAGAAAGAAGCCAAAGCAAGCAGCACCACTACTCCTGGCTGCAAGCTTGGCAGAAAACTTACATGGGAAGAAAGTTCTCTTTTTGTACCAACCAACCCATTTGGAACTATTTTAAATGAACCATTTAGCATGAGCTTCCCAGATTCAGTTTCTGTGAAGCATTCTGTGACACTACATCAGTAAGAAATGGTGGCTAGTTTGGAACTGAGTATTTTTTGCTGAATTATGGGTACAAGGTTTGTAGAAATTCATTACATCTCTCCATATACTCACTTGTCTTTAAAAGGGCCTTTTCCTTACCAAGGTAAGTAAATCCCAAGTTACTTCAAACCAACTGCATCAATACTGAAATTCCTGTTGGCTGTTTTCCTGTGATGATAGGGACTGCAGACCTAGAAGTAAAATCATCTCACCCTCCTGGAGGAGCCCATTTTGTGCAGTGAACCCTTCACTTCAGGGAGTAACTTGCTCAGGAATTACACTCCCTGTCCCTGGCAGAAAGGGCTTATGTACCTTGCAAGATCAGGCTTTAGAACGAAGAAATCCATTGTACGCAGGAAATGACAAACAGTAAAAGTTAAATGCCAGTGGCAGGAACCAGGGCTTTTGGAGACTTCTCTGGTTTTGCAAAGCAATGGCTCTTCCCAAAACAATCCCCAGCTGGGCAGAGCCTCACTGAGCCATGACTGCACAGAGGGTTCCAGTGCTGCCCTGCAGCCCCAGCACAGCTCTGCAGTTACCATTTGATGTCCAAGCTGCTCGTGCTTTGATTTACTGCACTGTACGTGGTGTGCAGAGTGTCCTGGACCTTCTTGGAGTCCATGCCCTCCAGCCAGTCCTGGTACATCCTCTGCACGTGCAGGTTGGCTTCTGGCAGCCTGACAGGAATTGCAGTGTACACCTCTTCCATCTGGGCAAGCAGGGCTCTGTCTGGTTTGCCATCCTCAGTCTGGGCCTGGCCCTTTCCATTGAGGCACCCTTAGGAAAAAAAATAAATTTAAAAGATGGAAGGTGATGGAGATTTGATACAAAAAGAAAGTCTCTGTTCACTCAGAATTATTTTTTCACACTTCTCTAAAGGAAGTTTTTTTTTTAAACTTCCTCCCACGCTGTTACAATTTGTATTTACCTAAAGTGACTCCAATATCAACTTCATCTTAATGGAAATGAGGTTTCCATATCACAAATCTTTCTCTGCATTCTCCATGGTTTTATGATCCTAATTATGTTCCTTGTCTTTTCCTGCCCTTGACAACCACCATTTCAGAGCATCCTCTGAGGTTTGGCAGTGCAGTGCTGGCACTTATTTATAGGTCAGAAGAGAACAAATAACATCGTGACTAATTTTAGAAAACTCAATCATTTTTTGAGCCAACCCTGCACCTGTAATTGGTGTTTTGGACCATTCAATAAACAGTGACATTTTAGATTATTAAGAAGAGAATTAAGAGGGAATGAAATGAAGTGCCTGCCTGTAAGGCAGCTTTCCTTTGAGATTCAAGATACATGTACAGAACAACTGCAGATCCACAATTATTTTTACCTCCTGGGCAGGCAAGGACTTCTACAAAGTGGTAGAAAAACTTTCCTTTTTTCAATTTCAGGACCATATTTTGGATATTTCTGAAGCCATAAGCTGCTGCAAAACGCAGCACTGTCTCCCCATCCTTTTCAAGGGTAACTTCTTGAAAGTCCTTGTTCCTGTCAAGACACAGAGAGAACATTTTAACCCCCTGCATTCCCAGAGGAACAATCCAACTGTGCCAGTTTGTATTCAGATGCTCCAAAGGGAGCAGAACAAGTGTAACAGTGAGATCAAGGTGAACTCTTCCACTTTCTAAACTGAGTTAAGCAGAAGCTGGGGTGGAATCTTCATAATAGAATTCTACTTCATTTTTAAGTGCAGGTAAGGTTTTAATAAAATTATTACCAGCAGGAGCTGCTTTACAGTGAGAGACTTGCAGGTTTAGAGCAGGTTTATAGCCTGTAATTGCCTACCAGCCAAAGAGCAGGTTAGCAGTAGCTGCTTTCACTGCAGCACCAACCAAAGCAGGGGAAGTTCCTGGGCTGCAGGAACCAGTTCCTTGCCAAGAGGGTGGCCAATGCCCCAAGTGTCTAAGGGGCATTTGGACAAAACCCTCAATAACATGAGGGTTATGTTAAAACCCTTTAACTTTTGGTCAGCCCAAAGTGCTCAGGCAGTTGGACTAAGTGACTGCTGTGGGTCCCTTCCAACTGAAAATACCTTCTTCTGTTCTAGCTCATCCATTCTGTGTAACAAGGATACAAAACTCTAACTTACTTTAATGCTTTGTAGGTTATCTCCTTGACATCCACGCCAAAAAGCTCCTTTGCAGCATGTTTAAAAATGTGCTCCAGGTAACCATCAGATCTCTTCCCATCATGCCTTACCACATCTCCCTCCTTTAAGTCATCAAACCTTAGGGAATAACAAAATGGAAGATCAACTCCAAAAATTTCATTCTTTCACTTTAATAAAATAGTGTGTTTCTCCTCTTCTCTGTCTCCCCCACCAAAAAGTGTTTTGTAGCACTGAGAACACATTACATTTTTATTAATTACAGCTTAAAAATGTAAATTATTCAGGACAGCAGTGAAATGATGAAAAAATTAATTTAATAAAAATGCAGGGTTTTCCATGTTGAGAAATATCAAGCAACAGTAATTTATAAGAATGCACCTTCATCACAACCTGAAGATTTCATTAACAACCTTTTACTGCTCAAGAGCCATTTTGGGGAAAAATTATTTAAAGAAATAGTCATTTTTTGCTTGTGAGAATACAAAACTACTTCAGAAGTTACAAGTCTTTGCTGACAGTTCTCCTGCTTTAGCAACTGTTTGTCACAGTCTGTAACACTGTGCCAATAAAATCACACCAAATTAGTAGAGCTGCAACCAGGTTAGAACAGTATACACTGAAAATAAGTGCTACACTATGGTTCAGGAGAGAAAATGGGAGATCATATTCCAAGGACATATCCTGGAAGTTCACCTCTCCCCCAGTTAAAAGCAGCTCTGAAGAGCCCACATTCATACAACTGTTCTAATACCCAGCACTTTATCACAAATTGCTGCTGTGCTGGGGCTTGTTTTAAGAGGATGACTTCAAGTTGTTTAAATTTCTCTGCAAGATCTACTTTTAAGACCCTTAAAGGAAGAGCAAATATTTACATCAATAGGTCTCACAGTTGAACCAGTATTATAAGATTAGCCCTTTTAAAAATTAACATTATTTTCCAACATAAATTGAGGGCACTTGGCTTGTTCAGCCTGGAGGAGACTGAGGTCAGACATCACCAGGATGTGCAGCTGCTCCTGAGGGACAGCTCTGATCTCTGCTCTGTGACAGTGACAGAACCCAGGGAATGGCTGGAGCTGTGCCAGGGGAGGTTTGGGCTGGATTTAGGGAAAGGTTCTTCCCCCAGAGGGTGCTGGGCACTGCCCAGGCTCCCCAGGGAATGGGCACAGCCCCGAGGCTGCCAGGGATGCCCAGGGGGATTGTTGGGGTGTCTGTGCAGGGCCAGGGGCTGCACTGGGTGATCCTTGTGGGCTCCTTCCAGCTCAGGATATTCTGTGATTCTATAAACTGAGCTAATGAACCAGCACATTCTGAGTAACTTGTAATTCTTGTCCTTTCATTGGACAGGCTGATACAGAATTAAAAGCCTGTCTCTATGTGGTTCTGATACAGAATTACATGACTGTCTCTGTGATTATTCCTGCAAGAACTTTATTCACTCTCATTCTGTGTGACAGTCTCAGGTAGAAGCAATCAAAGAGCTGCACTACAAACACAGCTCTGAACACATTCCCACTGACCCACTCAAATTTCTCCCCTCTAGGTCCAAGCAGGATTCTAGCTGGAACTGAAAAGGATTTTTCAAAACTTCCAGAGCTTTCTGTTTTGTGCAAGACAGCACGTTTATTGCTCCACTAGCAGCCCTTTGGAAAGATACCAAGGAACATCTGTCACAGCTGAACAAAGATCAGGGAGAGCAGCCTCTGTAACCAAGTCTGAGAATTAAACACCACACAGGCTGCTCCCTGAGCCAAGCATAAGGGATGGAAACAAAACCTCTCCAATGCTTTGTGTGCTTCTCATCTAAAGCACACTTCAATTTGATCTAATCTTGAAAAACTGACTGCTGTCCTCAGCATAAAAACCAATTAATTACCATTTCCTGAAAGGGTGCTGCTTCTAGCAATCTACATGAACATAGTGGGGAGTGGAAATTTACTGCCAGGATGCTGCTGTGAAAGAGAGGGGAGCCCAGAGCAGATGGTCAGCCCCAGGACTGTGTCCCAGCAGCTTTGTGGGAGGCAGCTGGACAGGGCAGATCAGGCTGTTGGGCTCTACACAAGGAGCACAGGAGAGCTCTGAACAGGGCCAGCACCCCCAGACAGCCACACTTACTAGCAAAGCTTGAATTTCATAAAGTCACATCTATTATTACTGCAAATAATCAATATTTATCAATAAATAAATAAAATCAAATTAACAATAAATAATCCTTAAATATCAATCAGGAGCTACACAAATCTTTAAGTCATAAATTTTAGAAGAGTTACTGTATAAGGGTCATTACCTCAAATTATCTGCTTTGTATTTAGACAGTACATGCAGGTTTATATTATCTTTTCATATTACTTTTATATATAGCAATGAACATCTAAGAGAATATTTTTGTGGGTTTGGCCACTATATAAGGGTGAAGCTGTGGTATACTCATCAGGCTTTGATGCAGGTTTTTTTCTCTAAAAAGAAAAAACATTCTTCTGAGCAGTTTTACATTTATGTTGTGTGGGAAATGGATTTATAGAAAATTCTCAAAGGTTGACAGAAAAGTCACATAGTGTACATCTGTATGCAAACCTTAAAATAAGAAATACTGACTTAAAAATACCATAGAATAAACCAGACATAAAGAGAGAAATTGAACTAAAAACAAGTTTCAAAAGATGACCGTACACATAAGACTGGACACTTTAGAGAAATAAAACTATAAAAAATGCATTGCAGTAAGACCCATGAGGAATAATTTTAGATAATTGACTTTAAGACATTTACAACATGGTGTAGCTAAAACTGATAAACCAAGAAACACTTATAGTGTATTGTAATTAAGAAATAGTTGGCATCTGATTGTGATAGCATGAATTATAACATCTGTATTGTCTCACCCTTCAAATGAAACTGAAAACAGAATAAAAGTTTTTAAAACACCTCTCAGTTACCCCATCTCTAAGTCAAAAAAGAGCTTTATCCAACAATGTTGAATATGCTCCAACATGTCATTTGTCATCAAAATAAGGAAGCAATCCACAACAAAACTACTTACAAACTATCTACAGCTACTTCAGGCACATCTTTCATAGACACATTTTTCTGTTCCATTATTTGGACAATTTCACCTGTAGGAAAACACATGACATTTTACTTTCAACACAAAGCACAACACACACTGTGCCTCTGTTTCAGAAATCAACATCCTACATGTGCTTTGTGTCACATTTTCCAGCTCTTCCTACAGTCACCTCCCTGTAGTGACTGAGAAGCCTGACAATTCCTGCCCCAAAGAAAAGGGAACTTCAGCTTGCCNATTTTTTTAAAAATTTATTTTTTTGGCAGAAATTTACTTTCTGCCATTGTACATTTGGCAGAAAAAAGCCAACCTTATGACTAAAGCAGACTTGAAAAAAAGCAAACTCTGGCATAAAGGCTATTCTAAAAATGGTGATTCCCTTCTGTATTTATAAATGAGAAGTTTAAAAAAGTTAACCTGATGTCAGGACACAATCAACTTCTGCTGAATTATACAAGGCAGTGTAGAAATCTTCCCTCAAGGCTTCCAGCTTTTTGTCATAACAAGGTGCCACGACCACATGGAAAATTTTATCAGGAGACAAGTTCTGTGGAACACAGAAGGGAGCACATGTGAACTCCGTGAAGAGCAAAAGAACATTTGAAGGATGACAGACAAAAATAGTGACGTAAACCTCAGGAATAAATCCCTACCCATTAAATTTAAAGAATATTCACACAGATAATGATTTGCCAGAAGTCAGAAAGCATCAGCAACAAACTTCCAAAGTCAGTCTCCTGGCTGGACCAAATTCCCTCAGACCACGTTTTCTGCAGCTTTTTGATGGCCTTAGAAAGTGAATACAAGTCAGGAGTTCAGAGTTCTGGTTTCTGGCTGTCACTCACTCACCTTCACCCAGAGCAAGCCCTTCAGAATTTGTCTATCCATGTGCAGGCAGCAACCCTTCCCTACAGAATGTGCCTGGAGTTCCTTTTAGGTATGATATGTAAAGAACAGCAATTTTTTTCAACATACAAAATTGAGGAGATAAAAAGGTTAGCTACAAGGATACAATGCTTTTATTGAGCTCATATAACAGGGCAATTTCCACAGTATTCTCCTTCACTACTGTTTTGGCTGTGCTGTAGAGCTACACAGGCAGCATTTCACAAAAAAAAAAAAACCTTTAACTGCTATGGATTTAACTTTACCCATAAATATCTAAATCCATGTTGCACCGGGGGTGCAAGGACTGCTCCCAGCTCACACTGCACTGTATGAAATGAGATTCTTTGTACAGTCTTCTCATCATGGGCACTTGTACAGCACAGAGCACCATTTCTTCTTCAAGTAAAGGACAAATATAATACTCTAAGATCTGTATCTCAGTATTAAAGCCCATCTTCTCTATTTAGAAGAATATAATGGTAAAAATAAATCAGAATTACCTGCTGCCTGGCAAAGTAGCCCTTCACTAGGGAGCCCATGATCTGCTGTGGAGACTTTGCAGTGCAAATGTGGGAGGTCACCAGGTTGGTGAGTACCCTTTCAGCATATCGGATCCAACCTGGAACCACAAGAAAATTACAGGCACAAAGAAGTGACCCATAAAGACAGCAAGTGGCAGCAGTCACACAACACATCCTGAAAATGATGACACCTTCACAATAGGAGAACATTTCTGTGTAGGCTGGAAGCCCCACCTTGGGAACCATAGGAAACCTCAGGGCTCTGTTAATAATGCTTTAGTCAATAATTCACTGTGCCATTAGTGCTAGACCAAGGTCCACTGTGAACTTCATGACCTGTTACCCCTTCCTCATGCACAGATTTATCAAAGCAGAAAGAACAAGACCCCAGCTAACAGAAATTTGACCTTCTAGACCTCATCCCTTGGATCACCACATGCTGCAACAGATGCACTGTTTGGCTGCTTAACTGTAACCTGGTGTTTCCTGAGATTTAATATCCCTGCACCCGAGCCTGCCTCCCCTAGAACTGAAGAGTCACATGAAAGCATTATTACAAGATGCACATGGATTAAGCTTAGGAAAAAAATGGCTTTCTTTTTGTTAGAGTAGCCACACCTTCAGAAACACCCCCAAACTCACGGGAACCACCTGAAATCTCTCTGTATGCAACACTCTGTCCTTAGTTTCTCAGGAATCCCCTCTCTCACCAGATCCCTTCAGCATTCCAGCTGGGGCAAGCTGTGGATACCCACAGCACCCCAACATCCAGAGCTGCTGTATTATTCCCCCAGTAAATTAACAGATCAAGGTATTTAGGGTGTGCAATTCTTTCTTGGGCTCTGTAGCTCTTCCTGAAAAGCCCAGAATCCTTCACAGCAAGGGTTTGGAGCTTTATTCATCTACATGACACCTACATTGTTAGGCCCAGCCTTCAAGGCAGGTGTGTTGCTTTTGGTGCTAAGAAATGGTGAAAAAAAAAAACCCCACATTTTGTCTTCATGCAAATTAGTGATTACATAAAAGAGAGAAACTGCTGTGCAGTACACGCTGCCCAGGAAGGGGAAAACCTGGAGGTTAACTTTTAAGCTTGAAATTACCACTTATGTAAAAACACCTGGTACTGTTTAAGTCAGAACAATACCACAAATGCCAACAGCAGCACAAAACTGGGATGCAAGCGTGTTCAGATGATGTCCCTCTGTAGCACAGAAATAGTTTTCCCAGTGTAATAAAATTCTACTGATGAAAATGAGAAGGTGCTAAGTATTAGGGAAACCCAAGGATCCTCCAGCTCTTTAAATATTCCCAGTTCTTGTTATGCACAGACTTCAAGCTGGTTTCCATAAAGAACCTCAAAGGCACACATCATCTTCAACAAGCATTCATTTCTGCTGTTGGAAAAGCTGAGGACCATGGATTTATCTGTCAGGACTGTACTGAATTGCAAGACTGAACTGGAAGTTTGCCTAATGTCCACCTTCAACTGGGACTTCAAGTCCAAGACATTACCTACAACAAAGCTGAATTTATTGGTGCTTTGTAAAAAGCTGTATTAGCATATTCTGCATGATAGGTACATCCTGTTGCTTAAATGGCTTTAGTCTCAAGAGCTGTCCAAATAGAACAAAAACTGCTTCAAACAAAACAAGGACAGTTTTGAAAATACTTGTACTCACCATTAATCACCCCAGCACTCCTGCTATGAGGCTGGTTCTTATAACTGGAATGTTTTTGATATTGTAGTCATGACCTATAAGGGAATTTCACTAAATCCCAGGAGATTTCTGACAGGTATTGTCTGAAGCAATTCCTTAAATTGTTTCTGTCCTTGCAGCGGATGGAACAAGTGTCTCATAGCTGCAGCTCCCAAAGATGATTAGTCTCATTAGTCACTGGTTAATTGTACAGGCAGCCTGGATGAGTGAGCATTTATCTGCACTCCACACACACACTGCTATTTGTGTCCTCTCACCACAGGGCTGAACTGCAGAGCCACAGTTAGGGAAAACCTCAGATACTCCATTCTTATGTCAGGGAACACCAGCACTCATCCAGACCTACACCCTTCATAAATTCATTTGGATTCTTGGCCATTTGCTGGCTTGTGTTGTCATCAAAGAGCAAGAAAGCATTATAAATTACCATACAAATTCCTGCAGTTGTAGCTCAGAACATTATAATGACATTAAAATACCATCATGTTATTTTTGGTGGTTTCTTGTGAGATCATGAAGATGCATGTATGCATCTGTAGGAGGTGCAAAAAAACTAAGCAAACTTTTGCTACTGTAAAACCCCATTCCTGGAAAAGGAAATTGATTGACTGGGACAAAAGCATTAGAATGCTCAATACTTATGATCTTCCTGCTGCAAGTCTGCCCCATTGGCTTTTCTGGGAGGACACAGAGGTTGGCAGTGCCTTAAAAACACCAGATTTTCCAGAGCAAGTGCTTCATGTTGCTCACCAGCTTATAAGGAAGGGAATTGATTCTTTTGAGATATTACCTCTACTATCAGTAGTAAGACTACTGTTCTTTCAACAGGAAAAACCAAAAATGAGCTCACTTTCTCCCCAGAGAGAAGCAGGAGGTGAACAATTAAGACAGGGACAAGAGAACAGCTTTTCTCAGGTTCTGGACTATGCAGGCTCTGCTCTTTGCTCATGGCAAATGTCACACCCCAGCCTGCTGCAGAGGGTGATAGGTCTGTGCAAAGTCACACACCAAGATAAAAAAGAGTAAAGCATTTATACTTGAGTTCACATTGACCTTACATCTACAGAGCTATATAAAAACCATTTTGTGCTAAACATCCAGTAAACAACATCTCTGGGACAAATTTATGTAATCTGGGGTAGAAAGAGGAAGGAGAAAAATGAACAGAAAGTGCATGCAGGCAAATAAGGACAGGAAACGCAGTGAACAAACTCACTTGTAAGATGACTAATCAGGATTTTTGCTTTCTCTAATTGCTGACAAAGAAACATACCATGTTTTCAAAATGGATTTACAGTGATATTCTGGGTTAGGTTCCCAGAAATGGAAAGCACCCATGCTTCTGTTACCACCTCTATCACAATAGAGAGCTGACACCAAAACCAGCACTGAAACCAAAAACTAGCCTGTGCAAACCACACAAGGACAGTGCTCCATTAACTATTTTAAAGTATTTCCACTGAGAGCAGCAGATAATCTGAGCTCTGTTTCCAGATGAAACAAATTAAAATTATCTCAGAAATTCTAAAAGAAATCCTCAGGTTTTGAATTTTACCTAAAGCACATACAAGACAACAAAACTAAGTAATGGGGGTGTTTCAGCTGCACAGGTTTTACATGAAAAAGAGCAATATATGATATGTCTGCTCCTGAAGATAAGAGGTTACACTAAGATAACCGTAACAGAAAAAAAGAGACATGTTTTTAATCCATATATGTGGTAGTTAAAGCATAACCCAGATATTTCCACTACAAAATACACAGAACAAACAAAAATACAAGTATAATTCAAACAGCAGTATTTAAACTTCAAATCAATGCCAACAGCAGATTCTGGGGATCACTGACTGCAACTCATCATCACTCTTAACATTTCTTTAGTAAATGCAAACCACTTGAGTTATTTCAAAGCTAGCAAGAAGTATTTTGGTTTTTTTATCAGCCTTTTGAAAAGCAACACTATGAACTTTAGGGTGGAGTTGATGAGGGTGTTAGGCAAAGGAGTTACTTCTACCTCCTTTTTGATACTTCTTTTTTAGGAATGTGACTTTTTACTTGAAATGGTGCTGTGCTAACAATGGAAAAAGTAAGCAGTGACTGCACATTCTGTATCTTTTCAGCTGGTACAAGTGAAGGTTCTGCTCATAACAGAACGTGCAAGGTTCTCAGAAGTGAGACATTTAGTGAGTCAAGTCTGTGACATTTCATGTGAGAATTACTTCCCAAGTGTCAGACATACCCATCTCACAGTCATCACAAGAAATGTCACTTGCTACTTTCCCCTAGGCTTAAGTGGCAAGTTCTAAACTTTGCTTAAGGTAACAGAGGTTGTGGTTTAATTCTACCAAAGTTACTTTAAGATTCTTTTCAGTGAGGAAACGCCCTGTTAAACTCTGAGGTCTGAACACACAAGAAGCACCCACTAAACTCCTCCATTCCAGTTCTGATTCTCAATTCCAAGCACTGAAATGCACTCAGGATGACCAGTGATACTGGGAACAAATACTGTGTGATTGGTGTCCCTCAAAAGCAAATCAAAAATGTTCTAAGTTATGTAAGACTCCCAAAGGAAGCCACCCTTTCCTCAGCTCCTTGGTGGTTCCAGTGAGACCAGTTGGAAGGGAAGGAAGGATGGATAAATCAGTTCTCACCAGGGCAAGCAGAGGCAAACATTGGTAAGGCATGTTCCTCCTGGTTCCTCCGTTGGTACCGCTGCACAAATTCCCTCTGGCTCTCCAGGATACTGAAATCTGCAGCTATAGTGGTGTCAAATACATAATGCACCCCTAGGGAAGCAAGCAGAAACATCACTAGAATGTCTGCAACCTCACAAATCCCTTTCAAACTTCCAGGCCTATGAAAAATCTTGAAGGATCAACAGGTATATTCCTTCCCCTCTGCACATTTTCACAAACAGCAGAGTCATAAATGAAAGCCATACACTGCAAAAACATCTTCTACACCCTGAGTTTAAAAGGGCCACCAAGAGGCTAATGCTGCAAGCAGCACTGCAAACATTCTCTGCTTTTTTCTGAGCACTTTGCATCTATCACTTTTAGCTCAATTGAACAGGATGTCACGACTCCTGGGTGACATGCAGTGACTCTTGCAAAGCAATGCTCTTTTCAAGACATGCTGAAGTCACAAAAAATCATATCCACCTAAGAGGCATATCTGCCATTGCTCAGGTTGTTTGCAGAGGTACAGGAGCATATCACCAACACAGCAGAGACCTTCTGGCTGCTCATTTGGCAACACACTCCCTATAGGCCTACGTAACACTGAGCACATCCCCACAGAAGTGAGGGTAGATAATGAATGCATTCTAGGAAAACTGGGGCCCACCAGAACTCAGGAATGCTTTGAGATGAATATACACTGGGTACAGAGATGCATCAGAAAAAACATGAAAAAATAATATATATAGATACAGATGGAGGAAACAGTTTATAGGTTTATTACTGTTCTTTTTCTTTCTTCAAGTAAATGAAAAAAAATCCCAAACTTACAAGGAAAGTGGCTTTTGCTTCTTATTTAAAACTTTGTATATAACAACCAAAGGAAATACAGCTTTAACATAAAATAGGCAGATACAAAAGTTCTTGTAATTTCAAAATACAGGAAAAAACCAGAACTGAGAATCTTCTAAAGATACAACATGTCAAAAGTGAAGGGAACTTAGAATAAGAATTACCTTCTCCCTCAAGTTATAAAATAATGGGAAGCTTGTGACTAAGCCCTCCCTGATTTCTTGGTAGCCAAGGTTTTGGAGGCAGCTCTACAATGTCCTTCTGTTCTGTGACCTTTCCTGTGAGGGAATGTCCCCAGTCTGTTTCTCACACTGCTGTATGTGGCACTGGTGCCTGGCTGGAACTTCACAGAGCGTGGAGTTCAAACCCTGAACGAGCTCGTGCAAGGGCACTTTGGGACTGCTCAACAAAATATCATGGAATGGAATCCCACCATTGGTTTTGCTTGGGAGGAACCTTAAAGCTCATCCAGTGCCACCCTTGCCATGGGCAGAGCCACCTTCCCCTGTCCCAGGCTGCTCCAAGCCCTGTCCAAGCTGGCCTTGGGCACTGCCAGGGATCCAGGAGCAGCCACAGCTGCTGTGGGAACCTGTGCAAGGGCCTCCCCACCCTCATTTCTTCCTATTATCTAATCCAACCCTGCCCTGTTTCACTCCATGCCCTTGTCAAAAACCCTCTTCAGCTCTCCTACAGCCCCTTCAGGTACTGGAAGGCTGCTGAGAAAGCAAAACCAACCAAAATGATCCCTCCATTTCTGCTTCACCACCTTAACAAATGCAAACTTACCAAGACTTTTGAGGAAACCACAGAGTCTCTTGGCTGCTTCATTCACAGAGAGATTGAATTTAGCAGCAAAATAAGGCAATGACTGAGGGCAGAGAGACACTGCCAACACTTTGTGTTTTGAGGTATCACATTTCTGATAAGTGAAACAAAGGAAAAAAAAAAGTCATTATAACAGGGTAAGGCTCCTTGCTTTCCCTTCCTTTCCCATTCCCGGAGTTATTCCTTAGAGTCTCATGCTTCAGTGGGCCACATCATTAAAAACCCTGTGAAACAACCCTCAAGCTGCAGCAGAACAGGATGTTCTCTGATCCCCACAGTGTTCATCTCCAGTCATCTGTAGATGTTTCTTTTATGTAACTCAGGGGAAATCCACCCCTCCTAGGACAATTCTGTGGTTCGTTTCCATGTGGCGTAAGTGAAGTTAAGGGACATTCAGCACCTCTGATGTTCTAGTAGGATGAAATATTCTAGCAAATATGAAAAGAGCTGTATGTTTAAACATTTATAAAGAATGTTTACAGAAGCAGGGACGTTTTAAGCTATAAATAAAACTACTCAGCAAATTACACATCTGATTTTTTGTTAAGGCTCCTGTGTCTTTACCACTGCAGTTGTTGAGGGAAAGTGGCAAGATGGGACTCCCAACAAATCAGCACTTGTAGGCACTGAGGAATCCTATGAAAGTACCCAGTGTATGGTGTGGAACTGTGCAGCTCTAATGACTGCGGTGTTTAGCTGAAGATTAATCTTGTGTTTTAGCTGGGACATTTTCCACACCAGTGGAACCCTTGGAAGACAAAGCAGGACTGTGTTACAGACAAGTGTCACCCTGCAAAGGTCAGAGCCCACAGTCTGTACTGATCCACATGCTGGACAACGACCCTTCAAGGAGAGCTCCTGACTCAGAGCTCATGACTGCCCTTGGCTTGTGTTTGGACCCCTGGAGCTGTGATGAAGGTACCTGACTGCCTTGCTGTTGTAGGATTCAGGCCCTCTTAACAGGACCCATGTGACCCAAAAGATTATTTTACCCCCCTTCTCTTCTAATTTTCTCCTGTATGACAACATCATTCTGTACGGACAGTTAAACTCCTTCTAAGAAAATGTAAGTACTAGGTAATTAATCCATATTTATGACACACATGTACAGATCAAGAAGAAGTTTCAATTCTAGCAGCTTTTGCACAGAAGTCTGGAGCAGAACTAAAATAATTAATTTAATATCAAGTTCTAAAGATGTGAGCACTACACACAGCAACTAACTTCTAGAAAAAAACAGAACTCAGCAGAAAATAAGACAGCAATAGAGCACTTACAAGGTTTGCTAAGAATATGGACAAAATGTAGTCAGGTTGAATGTATATTAAAAAGAATGCTAATTTCAAAAACACATCTTTATAGGTTTGTACCATGTGGGTATATTAGAACCAAAATCACCCAGAACAGTCCTAGCAGTGAAGGTATGAATATCTATAAACACTGAACTACAGAATAATTTGTTAGTGCAGTAATGAAATCATCACAATGCCAATAAATTTTCCTTCTGCAGGTGCAGTAACTTTCCTCTGGTGTTTACATTAAG
Source organism: Ploceus nigricollis (assembly GCA_013399945.1). Lineage (NCBI taxonomy): Eukaryota > Metazoa > Chordata > Aves > Passeriformes > Ploceidae > Ploceus > Ploceus nigricollis. Next base: position 146,672 of record VXBC01008930.1, on the reverse strand, counting down.
TGCTGTGACCTTGCAACTCCAGTACAAAATTATTTTAAGTACTTTTAACGTTTCTATTGCCTGACTTCCTCTTTGGAAAAAGCATATCCTGACAAATCTTCATGTTATCTGCCTTGGGAAACCGAGCTGCTTAGTCATTCTGTAGCTGCCTCCTCCTCACAGAAAACAGTGGGGTATTGTTTGGGTCACTTTACCTTATTAAGGTTGAGAATACGAAAGAACTCCTTCTGATTCTGTTGGAAAACTCTGGCTCCTTCTTCCAATGTCATGCAACTGTCACAAGCTAGGCAGTCGCTAAGGAGTATTTTAGCATTAGCCAATGTATCAAACTCATTTTTCTGGTGGCAAAAAAAGAAGTAAACAAGTATTTAATAATGCTCAAAAGATTTTCAAGATCTCTGCAGTGAGCCAGATGAAAAGCAAACACAGTATTCCTATTTGGTTTAAAGCAGGACAATCCACAACACTTGCATAACATCCAAGATTATTTACAGGTAAACAAAATAATATGTTCCATCCCAATCATAGCTCTGCTCCTCCTATTACTGTGAAACTGCAAAATGTTTAAGTGTAAACAAAAATCTAAATTTAGCCCCTAGTCCATATGCTAGTAACTTAATTTGCACTGTGCTTCAGAGCTGACAGTCCCCATCAACTCACCAGGCAACTGAGAAAACTTTCCCTTGAACTATTAAAGCTCTTTAACCAGATGTCCCTCTAACAGCAAGGTGGCTTAGGCTTTGTAGCACGAGGTAAAACAAAGAGAACACAGTCCTACAATAGCACTGAACATATTCTGTGAGATCAAGAGTTTCACACTATCTGCAGCTCACTTGAGAAGAATGAATACTTGGATATAAAGAAAAAGTATATATTTTGTCCACTTGTACTATCAAAACTCTTCTTATAAGCTCTGTCTCTGTTCTGAGGACTTGATATAAGAGTTTTGGCACTCCAAATTTTTAGAACTTAGAATTTGTGTTTGCATAGTAAGGGCTTCTATTGCACCTTTTTACAAGATTTTTGATTCACATATTAAAGGATGTCTACAAGAGCTCATAATTGCTTTCAACTGCTTGTCGTTTATTGTTATACTTAATAATGGAAAATTGTCTCCTTATAACCTCTAAAATAATATAGAGTCTAATACAGGTTTTAAAAGGAACATTACCTCTTCAGAGCCATCATTTGAACTCAATGCATCAACAGATGTACTTTGTGTATCATCATTTTTCTGTTTTTTACTGCATTCCTGAAACAAAACATAAAATGCATGGATTATACAAAGCCTGTTCACCATTCTGTAAGAACACTTCTGCAGAACTGTTGATATCGTTAACCACTGACAGAGTTATTTACAGTGTTTTGGAACACATGCAAGACCCTGTGCTCAAAGTGCAATTGCTACGATGGAAATAATTTCTCCGGAATTCCCCTCCTTCATCGGTTTGAGAGCTCTGGGCGGTTCGTTAACCCGAGGAGCTGCCCCGCGCAGGCACAGTGGAAGTCGAGGGCGCAGGCACGGCCACACGCCGGCGATAACGCGCTCGGGGCTCCCCCGGGAGCTGTCACGGCCGGGCCGCGGTGAGGACGCAGAGCTCGGTGACCTTGGGGCCGGCGGCCAGCGCCGCTCGCCCTGCCGGGGCTCCGGGGCCGCCGGACGAGGCCGTCCC
>VXBC01008930.1:113465-143871 GCA_013399945.1 Ploceus nigricollis | reverse complement strand
TTTTTTTTTTTTTTTAGTTTGCAGAGTATAGGTGAATTATCACTGAGGCCAGAGAAATCAAGAATACCTTAGCTTAACCATGATGAAGGCAAACAGAAACATTTTCATACTTACCACCTAAGAAAAGTAAGCTGATGCTGCTTTACATATACCCTGGAAAAATATCACTAATCCTGGCTTGAGGTAAAAATTGTAATAGCTTTGGTAATAATTTTCTGTGCCTCTGCTCTCTTCATTCAAAATGCTCTCACATTTCATATTAGCCCAAGCTTTTTACAAGCACCACAANCAAGCCCGGTCCAGCCTGGCCTTGAATGTTTCCAGGGATGGGAATCTCTGGTGAACTAAGTTAGTCATCTCTTACAGGACTCGATTAAACACATTCTTCTGCACATCATCAAAGGGCAAAAGACTGAATTTTCCCCCATATTTTTTTTGTATTCACAATGAAAAACAGAGAACGCATAGAAATGGAAGCATTTTGCAGAAATACTGAGGACATCTTAGGTACATACATTAAGTATCCCTATGTCATCCTTCATCTTAGGAATACTTGGACTGAATTACTTTCAATTAAAAAAATAAAACAAGAAGAGCTAAAACTTATACAAACTGAAAAATGTGCAAGGAATCTCTGTTTCAGTGCACAGTATAAGGTTATATTTGTGAAATCATTAGATAATTAGATGTCTCATTTATTTTATTGCCAAGAGCACTCTCTGCTTCCCATTAACTATGGATGCCATTTTCCCACAGAACAGTGGATCTCTGATCAACCCTCTTGACAACCTGAGACAAGAAAGCACCATCCTGCTTTAATCTGGGGATAGTAACACTTACCACCTTTGCAGGGCTGTTTCCCAAAAGCATCACTCTTTAAAAGCTTTCCTATGCCAGCAGCAGGTAGCACTTAAAGGCATCACTTCTTTTATGGCCACTGTTGATGTATTTGGCCTCTGTGGCTCCATGTAACATTTATCCCTGCACCTGAAGCATTTACACCCTGAATGAAATGGAGAAATAACAATTTCCCTGTGAAAACAGCGTGCTGCAAACAACTGCAAAGTGTTACAGGCTTTGCATCAGTCCTGCAGGGCAGTGCCAGCTGTAAATGCCTCCTTGCCACAGTGACAGCACATGCCACTCCCCAGCTGTCAGAATTGGGCAATAACTCTTGGCTACAGCTGGTGAACATGTATTCCATGAAATCTGTGCTCTGCAGGCTGCACACACACTGTTCCCATCGAGGTCAGGGGCAGCACAGAGAGCTCCTTCTGTGGGATGAGCTCATTTCTAACAGGACTCGCAGCCAATTCTGTCCAGCCAAAGCATTTGGTGGCTGCTTCCAAGCAAGCACTCTGGGAATCTATCCTGGCATGTCAGTAAGATCACATGCTTATTGCATAGCTGAATTCCTAACTTTAAGACCTTAGAGCAGAAAAAAAAAATATAAGGAGTTAGAAAAGAATATTTATGAAAATGGTCTGAAATAGGAAAAAGCACCAGAATTACAGACATGTCAAACTAATTCAAAATAAAGGCCAGTTCTGTTCTATCTGCATGTTCTTGGGTTTAGGTCAATGACTTAAAAGTTACAAGTGTGTTTACTACACAAATAGAACATAAACACTTCCACAGAATCTATTTTTACATTGTTGAGGAAGAAGTCTACAAATAGTCAGTAACATATTCCTGAATTGTTTATTTTGGAAAATAGTTTTTATTTTTGCAGCAGTGGTTTGGAATTCATGCTGTTCTTTAAGTCTAGGATCAAGCTTTCAAAATGTTCCTTCTTCCTTTTTCTATTGGTAGGCATAACAGCACTCACATACTTCAAGGAGCTGGTGTAAAAACCCCAGATTTTAGAAAAAATGCTGTAAGAATCATTCATGGATAGCAGAAGCTTACAAGGATCCTTGCCATATTTGTTTTGATTGTGTATGTATGTGATATTTCCCATGGTTGAAAAAAGGTCTCTGTAACTTCATAATGAAATTAAGTCATATCAGGTTATCCTAGTGTGACCTTTGAAGAACTGCAGAAGTAGAGAGTTGCTGATATTTTTGCAGTTAGTAACATAATAATAAAACATATGCTGTGTGGTTTATGCTGAGTGGAGGGGACAGATTAATTTCTCGCTTATTTCCCTCTGCTCTAGACACAAGAAACCTTTTGTCTTGTATCAATCAAAACAGCTTAACATTTGGTTTCCAGAGAAACCAGTTGCTTATAAAAACTGATTGACAGCTAATTAGACATAAATTTCTTCCCAGAAGACTCAGTCAGCTGCTTGTTTGGGTTGAGCACACGTGATACTTATTACTTCCTATTTTTCATCCAAATCCAGCAGCTGGTACCTTGTGACTCACAAGCAGGCCAATTCATTCTTGCAGTTCCTCACTGCCTTTTCCCATTAACACACTTACACAGAAACTACACATCAGCTGGTATTTTCCAGCACTTACACTTAAATGTCTGTACCATGGACTCTGGGGTGGTTTTTCCCTATCTTCACTCTGGAATGTTATGAAAATCACTGATTAAAATCTCAGTTCGCCAGACAAGCGTTGAGAACAGCTAAATAAACTTCTATCATGTCATGGCCCTGAGCAAACACTCCAGAATATATTCATGTTGGGAAAAAAGCCAAAAATTGAGGATTTCATCCAGGAAGGACATTCCTGTGCAACTGAGAGAAGACCAAATAAAATTTGTAGATGAAGTTACACACAGATTTAGAATAATTTAAGAACTTAAGCTAAGCTACAGATGTCTGCACTTCACCCATCCTGCCTGACATAAGCAGTTGCTCTAATGGATTGAACAGGAACAGCTTTCCCATGTGAATGGTGTTTGTCTGAAACATGAAAGATTTTCCAAATGCAGCCTATTTGTCCACAACAGGAAAATTACTCTGTATTTCAAGTGAATTAGAAACTTTTCCTCCCCAAAAACAGATTTTCAAACCCAAGCCTTCAGCTGATGTACAATTCAGAAAACTCATGACATCAGTGTTGGACCTGTAAGATTATTGCCAATATTTCTGCTTTGCAAATGTAAGTGATGTCCAGATGTTAGAAAAAACAAGATATTTGTTGGTGAAAGTGCCTTATTAAAGTCTGTGGCTTGATAATGCTTTAACGACCTCAGACCTAGCAGAGGTTAACAAAGTCTGAAAGAAAAGGATGCCTGCTGGCAGGGGACACAAAGAATTCAGAATTTAGGGGCCATCTGGCAAGAACTCTCAATATAAGGAAGAAACAAATGAAGCCAACTCAGCAACTGTGCTGAAATCAGCTCCAGCTGGGTAAAAGGTAATTCTGGCAGGTGGAATCTGCAACCACTGACACAAGAAACCCACCTACAAGAAGGAAAGACTGCGCATGCAGACTTATTAGCATGACAGGTGAATCATTAACCAGTAGAAGACAGAATACTAATTATCAAGAGAACTATGTAACTTGCAGCCAGCGAACACTAATGGCTTTGCTAAAATGTATAAATAGTTAAAAGCTTTGGTGTGCTTGTTCTGTGGAAACCTTCACCTTGCATTCTGTGCAGAATAAACGTCTCCTTCCTAAACTAAACTCTGTGTCTGTGTTTAGAGAGCTCCTAAAATCGGCAACACCTCCCTGCAGATCTTCCAAACCCACCTGGACGCGTTTGTGTGTCAGCTGCTCGAGGTGGGAAAGCAGGGGTTGGACTGAGCGATCTCCACAAGATCCTTCCAACCCCAACCTTTCTGTGATTCTGCCAGAGCCGAGGCACAGCATCAGCGCTTTTGTGGCAGTGGTGCCCCAAGTGCTGCCATCGAGAACCCAGAGATTTCCTGGCCTCCGCAGGAGCTGCCCGAGCCTGGGGACAGCCCCCAGGGGAGCTCTGTTCCAGCGAGGGGCTCCCCTGCCCTCCCCGACCCCCTCAGGCAAGGGGCCATCTCCACCTCACCCATCGCGGGTCGGTCCAACTGGGTCCACTGTGGCTGTCCCACACACCCTACAGCAGCTCATTCCTCCCGTCACGCGAGGTTTCTGCTCTTTCCAAGCATCGCTAAAGTAAAACAACCAAGGAAACATCGACGCTCTTACTTCAGCTGTCTCCGCGGGCTCAGGCGCCATGCTCAGTACTGGCAGTGCGCCGCCATCTTGGCGCGGCGCTGCCCTCACGGGAGGGGCAGGGAGGCTCATGGCCCATCCTCTGCCCTCACCCAAAATGGCCGCGGGCGCCTCCGTCCATCCCTGAGGCGGGACCAGCGCTGTGGGCGCGGGACGCGGAGGCGGCCGCGGATCCCTTTAGAACGCGGCTGGAGCCCGGGCAGGTACCGCGGGCACGGGGCTGGGCGAGGGTGAAGGGGGGCCTCGGGTTCCCCACGCGCGGGGGGACAAAAGCCGCGGGTTGGGTGGGTTTTGGTAGGGCCGGTCCCGGCTAAGGAGGGTCTTCCCCTCCCTGAGGGGGAAACCAGGCTGGAGTGGGAGCAGGTGCAGGCTTGGGAGGTAAAGAAAAATGAGCTCTGTAAAGAAAATTCAGCTGATGTGTGGTCCTGACTTGATCGCTGCTGGTGGTGAAGATTTCACGGGGTGAAAATTTCAATTCTTCCAATGGGTTTTGCTGGCTCGCCTTCAACCGAGAGCTTGGAGGAAGCATGAGAATGTTATTTTGATGCTGGATATCAGTTCAGTGTCAAACCAGACAGTTCAAGCAACACTGAATTTTGGAATTTGAAATGAAAGAGCAGCACAAAAATACCTCTTTCTCTGTGATCATGCCATTGTTGTACTAAAACTTCAGTATTTGCTTTAGGGCGTGTTTATGATTTATTTATTAAATGTGACTTTAGAAGCTGCTTTGGTGCTTTTTATTCCAAGGTCTATCTCCTGCAAGCAACAGCCTGTGAGAGACAATACACTGATGTTGATTGTCCAACATTAAACCAAAACTGGCATTTGCCTGCTTGAACTTCCCTAAATTATTATGGGTGGAGAGATCATAGTTTGCATTAATGGACTTGACTGATAATGTGTGAGAATTATGTTCTAAGTAGGGTGTAATATTTGTTAAATACAGTGATATTTCTGCAGTGATCTCAATATATTTTATAACTTGGATTTGATAACAGGCAGGAGAAGGCGTTGTACATGCAGAAGTATTTTCCGGTATATTGAGAGCAACTCACAGGAGTCATTTGAAAATTAAAATTTGATGCTTGACATCCGGAGGAGATGGAGCGTGTCTTACGCATAAGTGCTTTTGGCTCTTTCGGTTTCAGATGCTCTCAGATGTGTTGCTAAGAGATTAAAATCAAAGTCGTGGGTGCTTTTTGTTTAACTGAAAAGACCTGGCTAAATCTGCTCCCGTGGAGCTTTGTATCTAAACTACCAGAATTGCAGGAGCATCTTCTTGTATCCAAGAACAGCTGGGTAACTAAAGGACTGAAAATCACATATTTGCCTTTTGTGAGAGCTTGGATGTGCTCAGACTTGTTCTCTCCGTGTTTTTCATGGTTATTCAAAACCTGATGAGTGTTGGCATTTTCTGGAAACCTGTTATCATGGGCAGCTAATAGCAGCTTAATGCCAGCCTCCTTGAACTGGTTGTTGTGGGACAGGGAAGTGGTGGAGTCACCATCCCTGAAAGTGTTCAAAAAACATGTAGGTGAGGTGCTTAAGGAGATGGTTTAGTGATGGACTGGGCAGGGCTGGGTTAGTGGTTGGATCTTAAAGGTCTTTCTCACCCTAAGTAACTCTGATTCTATGCTGTAAAACAGTAAAAACGTACTGAAAATGCTGCATGGCATTACCCAGCTCTTACTGGTTTTAATTAGTACCTGTCTTTTTAGTCTCTACTGTTTCTGCCTAGGCTGAAGGCATGGTCTTGTTGAGGACAGACAAACATACTTGTTGTTGGAAGCTCCTGGTTGTGTTCTTGAGGTGGCTGGGAAGATGGGGACGCCGTCTGTAGCATTATGGGATGCTGGCAGTGCTTGGCTGTAGCCCTTCCTGGGATGAGACCCCATGTCAGAGGTGCAGAAGGCTGCACTGTCGTGCCCCAGCTCCCAGACTAGCCCTTCACACAACCCTTTGAGCTCAAAGGAAAAATGCTGTCAAAGCGATTTCCATTCCTCTTGCTGTTTTATCTGTTTGAAGGGCTGCATGAATTAGCAACATTGTTCCAGATTCTTGTTTTTCACATTTTTCTTCTGGAATCTGATTAAAATAGGAAGGGACTTTTACCCCTGAAATGAGAGCTTTCTTCCAAGAGTTCAGATTCCTGTTGTTGTTATGCAACTCTCAACATGACAGTTTTACTTTGTGGTTGTTTTCAGTGTACATATTGCTCTTCCTGTCCAAAAAGACTGTGTTCTTACCCTGGAGTATCTTTTATAGTCTAGATTAAGACTTGGTAAGTCCTGGAAGGGGAACTAGTGAAATTGTCAATGATTTAAAATTTTTTTTTCCTTCTTTTTTTTTTCCTTCTTGTTTTTTTTGGTCCAGTGAGGTTTCATGAGTCAAACTGGGCTGTTGGGAGTTTCTGTTGAAGATGTACATGTTGGTTGAAAAGCGCACAAATTCCCATCTTCACCTAAAGAGGTCACCTGGCATCCGATCCTGGTCTCTCTGTGTTGGTAAGACCACAGCATTCATTTCAGAGCTTGCTTTAAGGGAAGAGGGTCACAATAAACTCCTGAAAGAGCCCCTAGTGATATACCTGCTTTCCAGGTGTTTTCCTTTCCAGAAGAGGAATGATTGTGCTTTGAATTCTTCCTTTCTCATGGCCACTAAATGAGTCTGAAGCCTCAGCGTGGCAGTTTCACTGTGAGACTTTCAGTCTCATCTGGAGAAGCTCAGAAGCTCATGGATGGAATTTTAAGAGTCCTGAAAGATCAAGAACAGAAGGTTTATGTGCCATGCAGTAATAGAAATGTGAAGCTTCTGAAGGAGTGGAAAACTGCAGTGTGGCCATGCTGGGGTTGGATTGTGCGTGGTTGGTGCTGAGCTCCTAAGGACACTGTATGAAATGGGAAGTCATACAGGATATTCTGAAAGGCATCTTTATAAACACTGCTGAATATGCAGGAAAAATAAACTTGTTAGGATTGTACTGAGAAAGCTGCTGGGGAAAATCTGGTATATCCTGCTTTCCAGCTGAGCAGATCCCACTGCAGTAACACCACGCTGTCATTGCTTTCAGGGATGTTGTTGAGAAGATCTTTGCAGTTGCAGCAGCCTCTGGGGCATGGGGCACTCTCCAGCTGCTTTCTCCTCCCTGAGAGAAAGGAGCTGGCAGTTTCTGACACAACTTCACTGCAAAAGTTGTCTTTTGGCTCCACAGAGCACTTAAAGGGGAAAATAGCCATTGCAAGGTTTCTGTGAGCACTCCAGGTTGTACTGTGCTGAGAGTAGTATGTGTGGTGTAAGTATGGTTTCATGGTTAGATTGAGTCCCTCTGAGGTTTTGTTCCCAGTTGTGTCACAAAATTTTCATTTCTGACCCCAGCCCCTGTGCTTTTAATGCCTTTGCAGAATGGAAGTTTTTTTAATACTGAGAGAAAAAAATAACTTGACTTTCATATAGTGATCTATGTTGCAATCACGTTTGTCCTGTTTTTCATCAGGGAATTTTAGATGTTTTTTGAGCTGCTTATTTGTCTTAATTCTCTCCTCTTTCCTCCTAGGAATAGCCTCCATAGGTTTGGCTGCTGCTTATTATAGTGCAGGTAATGGTCTATCACTTTTTTAGGAGAGTTATTTCTTTCCTGTTGGTCTGTTTTTCATGCTGATGATTCATCTGCAGCTTCTGTCTGGCCCTTCAAAGGCAGTGGAGGTTCCTCTCCCGCTTTGTGGTGTGAATATTAAAACCAAAAATAACTGTTGCCTCTATGGCTTACTGTGCTTTAGTGCTCTATTTCTTACTCAGCCTCCTTTTCCATTTGCAAGTATTTTTAGTAATGATATTGGTACTCTGTGGCATTTTGTACTTTCAATGTTTTACAAATGTGATTAGCTGGTCCTCACAGCTCTCCTGGGAAGACATGTAATGATTATTTGACACCATAATGAAATGATTACTTTGCCTGTGATGGAAGTTCTCTGTTTCTCTGGAAACTGTCAAATCATCACTAGCAGAGATTACTCATCCAAGCACCTTTAGGGATGAGACAGCTTCTGCTGCTTCCTCCCCCTGCAGTACAGCAGACTGCACCAAATGCCAGCTGGCTTTCCATCCATGGGATTTGTCCTGGAAGCTGCCCTGTGATTCTTGTGCTGCATCCTCTTAACACAAATGTTAAAACTTAATGGTGTGTAGGAATGTGCTACCAATAGAACCTACATATTTTTATTTAAAGAGAAAAATGCAGTGAAAGCTGCTTGAGCCACCAGCTAAATCAGCCTTTTTTCTTAAGGAAATCAGCCTGTTTTTCTTAAGACATTGCAACAAAGTTTTCTGAAATCCCAGCACAGCTCTACTGTGCCTTCAGTTAAAAGCCTGAGTGAGCAAATTATTCAGGCTGTGACATGTAAACATTTCCAGGACATGAAATGCAAATGTTTGTTTGTCAAGAGGACCAACTGCTTCCTTTTATGCAGAAACATGTTTGCTTTATTGAATTTTCATTGTCCTTATCCTTGTCCTCTGCAGCACAAATATTTGGTGTTTGACAGCAGGTTGGCAGTTTTGTGGATGCCTTTTAAGATGTTTTTGCTTGTACAGAAGAGTAAGACGTGATGTTACAACCTTGCCAATAATACATATGCTTATAATTCTGCATGGTTTCAAGCCCAGCTTGAATGAAGTCTCTGAAAAGTGTGAAGACTTTCTGTATTTTCATCCTGGGAAAGAGCTGTAAAGTAGCTTGTAGTACAACTAAAAGCAAAAATGTTCCATCAGAGAAACCTTTTTTTCCTTTCGTTGCTTTTAAAGGGAGCATGTTGCTTTCAGGATTGTTTGAATCCCAAAGAAGGGGGGAAAAAAAGCTAAATTTGTGCATTTTTTGCATTGTTCAGACAGCTTGGCATGGAAGCTCTTCTACATGGCTGGGTGTTTCTTTGTAGCAGCCCAGAATCTGGAGCAGTGGGAGGTAAGATGCTGAACTCAGGAAATGAGGGTCTGTGAGTAGGAAGCAGTTGGCAGATGCTGATTCCAGCAGCCCCACGCGCTTGCTCAGTCCAAACAGACAAGTTATGCTTTTGGTTTTGAGGAAACCCTCTGGGTTGCTATATTGGGACTAGAATTAGGGCAATAATTTTTTGATTACACAAGCATAAAAATGTGAAGCTAAACATATGGGTATTTTTAAGTGGAGACTTGGCCCAAAATGTTCTCTTATATAAAAGAGGTAGGATGACCAGGACATTCAGCTGTACCACATGATTTTGAACTTAGTCTTCAAGCTAATGACAGAGCAACCACTAAATAAGGGAGCTCTAAGCTTCCAGGCTGCTCAGCTGTTTTCCTCTGGTTTAAAATTGTGTGGATGTTGATTTGAGAGCAATAAGGCACCTTGTCACCCTGCTGACCTGAGTTGTGTTAGAATGAGCAACTCACCTAAAGAGAACGAGATCCTCTTTTCATTGATTAATATGAAGTATCCCATTTCATTAATATCTCATATCATTAATATCAATTTTCATTGGGATATTTGAGGTCTGTGTAAGCCTGGCCCAATGAGTACAGCACTGGAATGTCAAATTCACCAGAAGTGAAAATTATAGGAGTTACAAGTTAGTGCTCAAATTTTATTCCAGGCAAAGGTTTTATTACGTGAGGAATGTGGCAAGAAGGACAATGAACCCACTTTTAACTTCCTTCTAGAAGTCCCACAAGAAATATGGTAAAGTTTCTGTTAAAACCAAGAGCAAGATTGTGATTTTCATGGTCTAGTAATAAAGGAATATCTCTGAGCTAGCTGAGTATTTCTCTGTTATTTCTATTATTTTCCTGTAGAACTATTTTTATTTTACTTTGAAGCATAGCTAGTGATGGTGTTTTCAATAAAATCTTAATTCTTATTTTTCAATTTTACAGGAAGCTGTATTTGATAAGAACAAGGGAACAATCTGCCTGAAAACATTCAACCTCTACAAAAAAATACTGACCTTGTCAAAAGGAGGCAATGAACAAGGTGAGAAAGCAGCATCTGTAGTAAAAAATGTGGTGAGCAGCAGAAGAGATGGATGTGTGCCCATTTAATAGCTTCTCTGGAGTTCTGTACTCAAATTAAGTCACATCTGCTTCCAGATCTGCTTTGTTCCCAAGCAGCAGATGTAACAATCTGCCTTTCTGGGCCAAAATGCTTTTTCTCAGTGTGCTGAATGCATCTTGTTAATTATTTTAATCCAAGGTAAGTAGGCCTACACATTGCTTTCCATAATAATCTTAGCCATTCCTTTGGGATGTTAATGTGTTTACCTTGCCCTTGGCTAGCCTGCTTGGCAGCTGGGACTGGTGGAAAAACTTCAATTTTGGATCCAGAAGTTGAGATTCCTGTAATCTCATCTGCTTTGGGGAGCAGGCAAAGGTTTGGATACCATATGGAAGCAGGCATGCTACATCCTGCAGGTATAGAATATGCATTTCAAGCAGCCTGTTCAGGAGGCTCAGTTTCATGCAGGATCTGATGGCTTTGGGCTTCCTATTGGATTAACAGAAGTTGCAGTATGGTCTGTGAGTTGGTTGAGTCATGGTGGTGAGTTGGTAGCTTTATTGCAAACTAGGATCTTTTATTCTGCTGCAAAAGTAAGATCTTCTTCCATGTCAGAGTTTTTGTTCTACTTCCTGATATAAATAGAACCAGTTCTCAATAAGCTCAGAAGAGTGGCCAAATTCAGAATGCCCTTAAGCTGAATTTGTTTTTAAAGAGTTCGTTTTGGAGATGGAAGATAAAAGATGTGGAGAGAAGGATGTTTAATGTTTCTGAACTTTCCTTTAGGATACATGTTTACAATGGAGAGCTGAGGGTACCTCTTCTCTATGATAATATCTGGTTTAGGTACCATTCATGTGAGGATCCAGAGATCAGCAGGTGCTCTGAGCAGTTAAATATTTCAGTATTAGTTCAATCTCAGTAAACTGAACACCTGTTTGCCTATTCCTTACAGAAGAATAGGTAAAACTGCCATTAAAGCAAGTGGGAAACATAAGTAATACTGGGTTGCTCCCCAGTGCCTGGCTGGCTGTATCTTTTTCCTTAGAGCCTGTCCCAGCTACAATGTGCTGCAGTCACACCCTGTACATGTTTCTTTTGCCTGAGCAGCTCAGCAGCTGTTTTGATACCTCAGGTTTTAGCTTTTATATTTTTCAGATTCTGTGCTGCTTTAGTGCGTACTGCTGCTTTATGTGTGTACTTCTGAGCTTCATATGAGGGGATGGTGAGCTCTCTGCACAGAGCAGGGAGACAAAACAATTCCTTCTCTAGCTGGGGACCAAGGAAAATGATCCAGATCTTAGGCCCAAGAGCATAAACAACAGTAGACTGAAGAGAGAAAAACAAGAAGGATGAGACTTCATAACCTAAAAGCTGTAATTAGACAATGAACTCCAATATGCAAATGGAGCAGAACTTATAAAAGTGCGAGACCCCATGCCCGGTTGTCCATTTCGTGACCCTTTTGGTTCATCTTGGGTTTGTCCCTGGCTGGGCTCTTGTGCTGCCCAAGGTGGATCCATTGAGGAGATCCTTTGAATAAATCCCTGCTTTATTCTTTAACTCTGTCCAGCCTCTGCTCTAGGTCAGCCTTCACAAGGCACCAGTTTACTGCTGCAGGACTGCCCTGGCTGTGAGGGGTCACAGCAGTGGTGCCCAAGAGCAGGGTCCTTGTCACCCTGTCCCTGTGTCACCAGTGGCAGTGCTGAGGGCTTGCAGTCATGCTGACAGCTGCCTGTTTTGCCCATCTTTGCAGTGGTGGCCGTGCTGAACGAGATCCGCGATGTGAACGTGGAGGAGGAGGCCGTGCGCTATTTCGGGAAGGGTTACCTGGTCGTGCTGCGCTTTGTCACCGGATTCTCCCACCCGCTCACCCAGAGTGCAGTGCTGGGCTGCAGAAGGTGCAGTGGGGACTTTGTAAAATTAGAACGTGTAAGGTGGGAAATGCCAATCGTGTGGGTCAGTAATTGCCAGCTATTATTGATGCCTCAGGTTTTAGCTTTTATATTTTTCAGATTCTGAGCTGCTTTAGTGTATGGGTCTGGGCTTCATATTAAGGGATGGTGAGCTCTCTTCACAGAGTAGGGAGACAATTCCTTCTCTAGCTGGGGACCAAGGACAAATGATCTAAATTTCAGGCCCGATNTTTTAAACTCCATAATGTTTTCATTTGCAGACATTTGGCTAACACCATCTGTCAGGATTGTGTTTAAATATCTAAGATCCCTTTAGTGCTGCATGTCTGCTGGAGTTGCCTTCCTTTGAGCTATGCAGTGGCAGAGGGGATTAATTCTACTTTGCAAACATTTGGTGCATTAGTTAACAGAAAATTTATCTTATGCATTGATAATAAGGAATCTTGCAGCAGGCACTGGGAAAGGACTGATTTGTTCTGATGCGGAGGGAATGGCTTGGTGTGGCATGCTGTCAGCCAAACCCTCTGTGCCCATATGACTTTCTCTCTAGGCAATTATTCTCAGGAATTAGCATGCCTGCTCTTGTCTTGTCAGCACTACAGTTCCACTAACTCTTCCATTGTTTCTTCTTTTCCACAGTGATGTGGAAGCAGTTGCCAAACTTATTACGAGTTTTCTGGAACTGGACAGAGTAGAGACCCCACAAGATTTCTCCCAGAGCAGCGAAACAGAGGCAAGTGATGCAGATGAACCACAGGTTAAATACTGATAGTCATTGTGAACTGAAGCAAGCAGAGGCTTTCACACATCTGGAAAATATTCTGATTGTTCTTCAGAAAAAGAAACCCCTCATAACCTTGAGCTGGGCATTTCTCAACGTGTGCATTTACAATGGGTGGAATCTGTCATAGTTTAGTGCTAAACTGCTTCAAGACCCTGCATGTGGACACTGCTGGCTTTTGAACTTTTGTCAGCTCATGAAACTTGTCTAGGAATAGTTATTTATTAATGAATTGGTTTGAAATAATTGCTTTTCCATTAATGAAGATACAGATGTGAACTTCTGTTTACTGCAAACATTTGCTGCAGGTACAGTATATGCGATGTAGAAGAGTTGAAATTGTAATTCATAACACAATGCTTTGAGGTTTCCCCTTTAATATATGCAATTAGGAGATGCAGAGTAGTGGCACTTTTATGTTCTCTACTACTGACTTACCATTGGATATCTGTGGAAATTGAAGTCTGAGTGCCTCTCTTGGAATTTTAAATATCAGGTTGATGAACTTGTAACGGTGTCTTAACTTATCTCAGACTCACCAAGGAGCCATAAATAGCAAAGGAAAAATGATCTTGAACATCTTTGGGATGTTCTACCTTAATCCTGTTCTGCTTAACTTCTGGGCAGGACAGAGCAATCTTTTTCTAGACCTCAATGTTTACTATTTAAACTTTGTATTTAGAAAGGAAGCAGGGACATGTGTAACTTTAGGTAGGGAAAACACTGATGTCAAACAAGGTGGTAGCTTAGAGTTGTTGAGTATTTCCTCACTTGAAATGATACCGAAGTGCTAAATAATAACTTTTTTTAAGATAGGTAGCATAGAGTAAATGTCTGACTTGTATCTGTGTTTTACTCCAGGTGTGTGGCGTCCTCGGTTCTGACCAATGGTTTCACAAATAGTTACAATATAATTTTTTTCAAGGTATTTCTAAAGTAAAAGCTACCTCTGTTAGTCAGCATATTCTGTCTAGATCTAGAACTCCATCATGCTTATATTAACATGTCAGTACAAAAAAAATTTGTAAAAAGCTGCAAGTTCCTTCAGCATGCTACAGCTGCTTGTACTGAAGTTCACTAGGTTTTATTTAGGAATCTTATGGTCTTTAGACCTGATTTAGAAAATACTTACACAGTTACATCTAGGAGATCTGAACAGGGTACGAGGTAACTGTGTTGTCTGCTTTCACGGTTGGCCAGCAGCAAATGTCTCCTGGCAGCAGCTTCTTCAGAATTTAGAAGAGCCTGTGTTCTTGTTTCCAATCACTCTACCTCTACAGAGAGAAGGCTCTGAAAAGTTTTTGGTAGAAGGCACATCCTGTTGTGTGTTCCAGTTTGGTCTGAAGCTGAGCACCTGCTCATCAAAGATTTCCCTTCCAGCCCTTCAGACCCAGGATGTGAGCAGAGGCAGAGCCTGGTGCTGTCAGTGGAAGGTACTCACACTGCAGCAGGGTTGATGGCTGTTGATGTAGCTTGCCTGCAGCACAGAATGAGGTCTGTTTCCTTTTAAATAAGATAAAAAACTTGTAATCATGTCAGGTATCAGTACAGACCTCTGCCAATACACATTCCTGAAAGTCCTCTGAGTTGTTGGGGTAATCATGGGGCTTTTGGTGCCTACTCCACACCACTGGAACTGGGAAGCTGCTGTGTATAAATGTGGGAAAAGTAGGTTGCAGGCAATTAGCTAAATTTGCCTTTATTCTCCAGCACAGCTGTAGGCTAAGCATAATCATCAAACCTTTTTAAAAAATATTGCAGGGTGTAACACTTTATGTAGAGTTCCTCATTTAAATCCACTGTAATGTATACCCCAGGTGATGCTCATTTTAGAGAGAGGAGAATGAGACTGGGGATTTGGAGAACTCTTTTTCCCCCACAGTGTAAAATGAGAATGGTGAGTGTTCTAAGGACTTCCAGTAGAAAGTACTGTCCTAGAGTATGTAATGGTACAATGTAAGCACAAGGGCTCAGCCTGTGGTAGCTGCTGCTTTGTATCAAGGATATTCAGAGGGCATTCATGGTGTGCATTGCACTCACTCTGAGCCCGTGGAGTGGACCGTGGGTAAACCAGACAAAACTACCTGCCTTCAGTCTCAGCTCTGCTGGCTTTCATTTGTATTCCCATGAGAGCTGACATTCCATGGAAGATATAAACCATGCTGCAGTTTCCCAGTTAAAAATCAGCTTTTGAGAGGTACATCTGTGGGTCTGACCCTGCACTGCATCCTGTGTCCTGCTTCTGCTGAGCTGCAGTGCTTCCAGCTTGCTGTGCATTCATGGTGTTAGTCATGTGTGCACTTACAGACTATGCAATATCTTAGAAAAAAACAATGTAAGGAAAATTGAAAATCTATAGAAAGGGGAACAACCTATAGTAAGGTACAATGTAACTCGAAATACATCCTGTGGATAAGTTGCATGTTGGGTTGATGTCAGTGATCATCTCTAGAGGTGTTTTCCAGTATCATCCTCATTATCCTGCTGTGTTAGGCAGGAGAGGGATGGCTGCTGCCATGCACTGTGTGTCTAGGAGGAATATTTTAACTCCTCAGCCTTTCCCTTGGAGTAGCTGGTGCCATCCTCTCATGCCATTTCCATTTTGTATTTGGCAGCTGTCGCTATGCCAACAAGTCCAGTTTCAGTGGGAACCTGTGTTCTGTAGTCTGTGCTAGCAGGATGGGGCCCTGAGGACATTCTGGCAGGCTGTGGGTGCTGCCTGTGGGGATGTGTCAGGCACTGCTGGCTGATCCACCCTGGCTTCCTGTGGCACTGATCCATCTGAGCCTGGCAGTGGGACACTGCACCAGTGTTAGCACAGGCTGATGGGGTTTTATCTTGTGTTTCTCTTGATCCACACGTGGAGCCTCTTGCCCTCTAAAACTTGTATAATTTTTAGCTGGAAGACATGGCCAGATGCAATGCATCTGTGTGCATGTACAAGGAACTTGCAATTGCTGTTCCCATGGATTTGGTTGTGGCAATGTCTGTGCACTCCTCAGCAATGGGATCAGCTTGAAGAACTGAGGAAAGCAGGTGCAGCTCAGGACAGGGCCCACTCTTCCCTCTTTGGAGGAGTCCTCTCTCATCCTCCTTTTCTGCCACTTCTCACCATTCTGCTGAAGGTTTTCCTGGGTGGTTTTCCTCACTTCTCTTGGGCCCAGCAAAGTCAAAGGCCCAGTAAACAGAGCCTTACATGTGCCTGCTGTGAAGTGACTGGACTCGAAATGATGTGAAAGACTCGTTTTGGTTAGGAAATTAGGTACAGATGTAGTCAGTAACTTTTGCATCTCAGGCTATCTAGAGACTTGTGCCTGGACAGCTGTAGTTTGCACGACTTACAAATGATTTAAAAAGCTTCATAGCAGACCTTAGATTAGCTCTAACACCCTGACTCCCAAACCAAGCCCTTTTGTCATGTCCTTCACTATAACTGTATGGTAAGTGCCACTTAGCAGGTGCTCCAGCTCATGCTTGAGCAGCACAGTGGCAGTTCCTCGCATGGCTGTGGTGGGATGGGATTGGGGCTGTGGCTGCTGCAGTGAGCAAAAGCCAGAGTGCATCTGTGCAGAGGGAGAGCACTGCTTTGTGTAACCTTTGTGTAACCTCATATTTCAGTACTTCACAATGAAATCTTCCATACCTGGCATCAATTGTGCAGGTCTCAAAGAAAATCCAAATATTTATAACTGAGATCTGACTCTCGGGCTGTATTTATACCAAAACCTCAGCTGGCTCACATAATAAATAAAGAGTGCTAGTTCTGACAGTGTCATAGATGGCTGGGAGGCAAAAATACTTCTGGAAAATGTTTGGAAATTGCCTTTTTTTTAACTTTAAAATTGCAAGTAGAATTTCAGCAAGGCCTTGTTGTGTTGTCTTTTTTTAAAAAATGTTCATTGATAAAATCAACTTTGATAACTTGTTTTGCATCGCTGTAGTATTTTGTATTGTTTTTAATTAAAATTATTAAAATATTAATGGCTGTCTAAGTTATTATTGGGAACAGATCTACTGAAGGAGTAATGAGGGGGAGGAAGAACAGAAGAAGCCCAAATACCTGCTTAGAAAGGACCCTGCTGACACTCTTGCAGCAGTCCAGCTTTTATTTCCATATAAGTTGATAGATCCAACTCTCTATTGGTGAATATTTCCATTTTCCCTCCTTTAAACCAAACCAACATGCTACACACACAAAAAGCAACACTCTTGTACAAACACTTGGAGTATCAAAGGTTTTATTCAAGTAAAATAAATTAAGATCTTGTTTAATTCAAGCTATGTGACAGGTATACACAGCAGTTGGGTTTTTTTAGATAAAGATCTGCATGTGGACCTAGTTACTGAGGCTCTCATTGAGTCACTTGAAGCTTGTCTTATGCTGTAGTTTTACTTTCTGTATGTTAAGATTTGTTCCAAGAAAATTTCAATACTGGTGCTTCCAAAAAAATTAAAGGAATAAATGAAGCACAAAAATAAATATTTTGAATATTCATGCTGGAGTAACATACTTAACTACCATACTTCTGAATTATTTCCATTTAATGGAGAATTGGGAGAATCACCAAAAGTCCCCAAAATATATTTCTATACATTATGACAAGTTTGACATTAAAGCAGAATAAACCAGCATTTTTTCCTTATATTTAGTAGTTTTAGTCATGGCTCAAACTGGAACAAACCTGGAAAGTGCAGGTTGCAGTTTCAGGTTTTACACAGCTAAACAGATGCCTCAGTGAGTGGGGTGGTGCTTTTCTGTGGGGATGGGACTAGGCTGAGCTTTGGTGGTGCTCTGGCAGAAAGTGAAGCAGCCCAGTGTGCTAAGGCATTTTCCCTCCAAGCCCAGGTGTCACTGCCTCAGGAGCTCCCTCTTGCTCCTGATTCCTCTTGATGGAATGAATGGTAGGACACAACTCAGAGCACAGCTGACAGGTGAAGGAATTATGGTACAGAACATAATGACCCAAACATTTTTAAAGTATCCTAAATATTAGGGTAGAACTTTCCCAGGTCATTGTTATGTAAGAGTCTGTTCCTACAAATCCTGAATTTGGAAGAAACTGGGTTTTTCTCCTGCCTTCTAGGAGAGTGAGCTGTGACTCACTGCTGCATTCTGTTATGCAAGGGCAGCAAACCTGACTTACAGGCAGGTGAATTAAGGCTCAGCATGTGTTAAGACAGGAAAATTAAGTTGAAGTGTTTATGCTAATAAATTCTTTCATGCCTTCAGGTCACTTTTGTTTAACCACAGTTCATGCTTCTACTCTCAAGATGACAAACTCCAGCTCAAGGGCTGGTTGCTGATTTTCACTAGCCATGTTTTCCCCGGGAATGAGTCAGACTAATTGAAATGCCCCTAATTTTGTGCTCTTATTGCTTCATCTAAATCATCCAGCACCTGCTGCAGCTTCTGTAGGCTGGGGTGGACATTCTCCTCCATCCATTCCTCTATAGCACACCTGTGGAAAACTTGCTCCATGGCTGCTTGCAGGTCTTGTGCCACAGCATTCCACTTGGAGAAGAGACTGAGCAGAAATGAGAAGGAAGAAACAATGACATTTGCAGGTGAGCTCTGCCTCAGGGGAGTGTTGGCTTACTGGCCTTTGGAAGGGAGTACTGTCCTTAAAACCACTTTACAGGAAAAGAAGCAGCTATTACAAGAGCCCAAAGGACTTGATTTTGTTCAGATGGCAAAAGCTTGATGCTGTTTCTGTTTAAGTTCCATTAATCTCGGCACTTTCCTCATGCCAAGACTTTTAAAGTACCAAAATGTGAGCTCAAAAAAAACACTATACACATTCTAAGTGTAACTGAAACCCACTGTGAGACTTGTTGGGAATTTAATTCTGGGTTTTATCGGAAAGAACAGATGAGGTTGGGTATTCACCTTATCACAGGGAAAAAAAAAAGTATAAATGAACCTTTTAGTATGAATTGGCAAAATGTCTAGGACAAGTTCTGAAAAGCCCGTGGTGATAGGGAGCAGGGGGAAGGGCCTGGCTTTATTCCAAGCCCTGCCTGCAATCTGGCCCAGGATGAGCTCCTACACCAAGGCCAACCACTGCTCAAGGTGCAGCAGGGCTGTACAGGAGTAACAAGGGAGAGGCTTTTGGAGACCAGTTTTGTACTTGTTCTCAAAGAATTCATTCAACAGAAGGCAAAGATAAAATTAGAATCATAGAATGGTTTGGGTTGGAAGGGAACTTAGAAGATCATCTAGTTCCAACCCAAACATGTTGTATAAAAACATATTATGGATACTTTGTCTGATTCCCACTGATGTTTCTGAGATAATTTTAGAAAGAGGTAAGGGCTCACAACTCTCTGTACCTGAGTGCCCAAAATATATCAGACTTAATTTCCCCTGTAGTGCAAAACAAGTGCTGTTACCTGACTGCATCTGGCTGGAAGTGGTGAATTACGATAGGATGAATAATCTTCCTTTTCCTGTGGTAGGGGCTGAACCAGCCTGTGACATACCTGAAAATGGATGTGGGTGGGAGCAGTGATGAAACAGCAGCAACATCTGTTTGTCATTGCCAGGGAGGCTTTAGCTGAACTCCTGCACAGAGATGATGCTTAAGGAGTAAGTTTATTTCAGTCTATAGATCTTTGGAATTAGCTTGTGAAAGTGCTCCTGGCAGATGATCACCTGATCATCTGCTGCAGTGTAAGTTTTATTTCAAGCTCCTTTCTTTTGTAACAACACCATTCAAAATTTTCATTTTAACTTTAAATAGCAGTAAAATGTAATTAAGGAAAGAACTGTATGCTTCAAATAAGGCAGCATACAGTATTTAGGAACTTTGCTAAAATATTTTAAATTTTGATCTAAATATTATGTTCTGCCGAGGTGTCAGTGACACCTGAAATGCAGAGCTTGATATTTAAATCACTTTTCTGGAGTTGTGCCCCGCTTTGAGATGATACAGCTCCAACACTGCTGCAGCCAGGCAGAGAATCAACAGAAACCTCATTACCTGTTCCTTTCGAGAAGTTCATCCACTGATGACTTGAGGTGGAAACTAATTTGTGTCACAAGGGTGAGGATACTGCTCCCAGGAAAGGTCTCCAGACATGGGCTGTCCAAAGAGGATCTGTTAGTTTCTGAACTTACCACACAAGGAGAAACACCTGAATTCTGCAGCTGGAATGTTACCTCATGAAAGTATCAATTTCCAAGTTAGGCATTCCCAGGAGATTTTCCACATTTTCTTTAATCTTTTCAGAATAGCCACCTGGCAGAAGACAGTGGAAATGAGTAAAGGAGCCTAAGGAACCAAAATGTTCATACAAGAGGGGTTTTCTGGAGTATTCTGCCTTGGCTTAGTAGTTCCCCTTTGGTGAAGGATTTTTTAAAAGGTAAAATGGAAATAAAAGAAGGAAAAAACACTTGTGGGTGGGAGGAGCAGCTCAGTGTCTTTCACACAGTTGTCTTGTGCAAGGTGAGCACTTCCTAGCTCTGAGCTTTCTGTTCAGGGTGCTGAATATTTCTAGTGCCTTAATTAAAAATCAGTGGATTGTGGGGGTTTATTTTGAAAATAAGAAAAATATTGTTGGCAACTGCCTGTAAAGAAAGCAGAAACTACAGGAGGTATTTTACCAGACAGTGTCCTCCCTAGATCCATTTTAAGAAAAACAATTAGTTAAAACAACTTTTACACATGAGCATATTCTAAATCTAAACGAAATTAGGCTCATTTATATATCACTATTGTTTTAAGTGAGTTTGAAAAGCAATTCCACATCTTAAATTTATTTTTTAATATAAGCATGAAGTTTTTGACCATTTGTGTGTTAGATCACAATAAATGAAGAGGATACAATGGCTATTTTTAAATACTTAGGTCAAAAGGCTTCTCTGCTCCCATACTGCAAATTGTAATTTATTGTTTATAATTCAGACCATGATCAATTCAGAAAACCATCTCAAAATATAAGAAGCCTGTGCCAATCTTAGGGGAAGGTCACTTCACTCCTGTGCTAGGCATTATCTGAGAGAGAATAAAGTTGTCGTTGTACCATTCTTTAGTGCCTGCAGACACACAGCCAGGGATGGAATTGCCACAGGGAGAAGCTCACACAAAACAGAGAAATGATCATACCTACATAAGAAAACATCCATTAATTATACATTTTACTGTTAGAGCAGACAAGTGGGACGTTTTAATATGTCAATCAGTAAAATTCAAAGAGCTTTAGAAACATCAGTTTCTGTCTCAGAGAAGAGATCACTTATCTCTGAAATGTGAAGTATTCCTGTTTTACTAAAAAGAACAGATGAAAACCAAATTCTCTACTCAAGGCAAATTAGGGTCAGAAATTGGACATCAGCTCTCTGATATTCCCTAAGACCTCCTGACTGCATAAAAATGTTTTAGTCCTTCATTACATTAACAAATTCTCGTCTCTTATGTGATTTCATTGTTTTAGAGATCCCATCAGACATTCAGATAGACACACCATGCATGAACTACAGTGTCTATGAGCAGTTCAAGGTGGCACAAAATCCATTCAAGCCTTCCAACCCAATCTGCTGGTGGTGGTGTCCCCACGGCCATTGTTCCTGCTGGTTAGTGATGTAAGCTAACTGCAACTATGAAATCCACCCTTCATAGGCTGGAGGTGAGGCCCAGCAGTGACAGACAGGAAGAACTGCAGGGTGGCAAAGTTCCCTTCTAAATCCCCAGCTTCCCTGTAGCTCTCAGGGAGCTTTTGGGTGGAAGTTTGCTTGTCTGTGACCCTTGGAAGCACACAAAGGCTGTTCCTCACCTCTGCCAGCCGGTCAGCGCGATACCTTCGAGGACATCAGCAGGGCTCCTGCTGGCCACCTGCAGCCACTCCAGCTGGTTCCTGAGGTGGTGCCCAATCAGTGTTAGAGACTGATTCACTCCCGTGGCTCCCTTGAAGGCACTTGCAAACCACACCTTGGAGAAGCCACACCTGCGGTACTTCTCTATGAGCTGCACTGCAGGGAGACACAAAGGGACACACACAGGATGAGCTTTCTCCAGTGTCAGCCCTGACTGCAATGCTGCAGTGAAGGGGAACACAGCTCCAGATCCAACAGGCTGCTGAGCCTTTTCAGGCCTGGAGCATCAGCAAGGATGGGGGATTTGACACCCTCTCTGAGCAGCCTTTTGAGTGGCTGTCCTCCTGTTTTCATGTGTCAGTTACTGTACTCCACTCCCTTGTACTGCTACCATGCTAAGAGCTGTGAGATTGTTACAAGCATGCACAACATCTGACAGCTGATTGTTCTGGCAACAAAGGAATATTTCCATGACTGTTAGATGCCTGACAGGAGCCTTTAGGAGCTTCCCTCTGAATTCTATAGTTGTATGAAGCCCTGAAGCTTCTTTTGCTTCTTCTTTCCTGCAGAACTGTTCAATACAGAATTATGTGCTCCTACTGGTGTTAGTGCAAGGAGAATTAATGTAACAGTGCTTGTGGAAAACCTCTGAATCTCCTACCAGTGATTCCAAAGCTCTGCTGAAAAGAATTAAGCAGCCTACAATGCAAGACATTCATAGGGGAAACAGAAAAAGAAAATAAGTAATAGCAACTATGATGTGAAATCAAACAAGGGCTGTCTTTATGCTATTAAGGAAATAAAAACCAATTCAACAAAACCAGAATGTTTTGGTGTCCAGCTAAGGCAGGTTTTAATGACAGAATTTTGCTTTGGCTATTTTGCTTCTACACAGCTCAGCAGAGAGGTACAAACCTTTGCCCGGCACGTCGATGTCTACTGAATAATCCCAGATCATGGGCTGCACCAGCTGTGGGACCCCGGACTCTGAAAGGAACAGAGCTTTTCTAAATCATGGAAAACAGCTGCCTAAATGAGAACTCAGTACAGGTTCCTGGTGCAGCAGCATGTGACCACAACTATGGCTTGTCACTTACAGCTGAAGTGCCCCTGGGCATTTCAGCCTGGCCAGGATTTGGCACATGCCCAGGGCCACTGTCCTCAGGCATGGTGAAACCATTAATATGGAGGAGCAGTGACAAGTTATCAGAGATCCCATTCACCCCAAAACCACCCCATTCTTAGCTCCTTGCATCTCTCTGTGTACCAGCTGGATTCCACTGGCAGAGCCACAAGAGGGGATTTAGCTAAATTCAAATGTAACATTTACCCTTTCCCTTACAGAGTACCTGGGTTGTGTCTGCACAAAAAGTAGCTTTTCAAGTATAACTAAAGATACAAATTTAGCTTTAACTCCTTTTATAACCAACTCCTCAGCTAGTTTTAAACATGTGAAACTGACCACTAGAGAAACTGCAGTAAATTGTGCAGAAATTCAGTATTTTAACTCCATCACATTTTCATTTGTTTATTCTGTTTTTGTAGCAGTAGAGTGCACCAGATGCTGTACTGTTCTTGTGGAAACTCCATGGGTCCCACCTGCATTTTTGGGGATGATTTCCCACTATCAAAGCCTTGACTAGGATGAGCTGCACACCTCCTCCTAGTACCATCTAAATCTGTTTACAGCAGCCATGTAAGGTGGCTCTGAAAATGCTCGAACTCCATCTGTGCTCAGACTACTCCAATTTTAGCAGTGCTTTGATATTTTTCCACAAACAAAACTTGTGATGTCAAGTTCTTGGAGCTACCCCACAATTCAGTGTCAAAGTCCTCATGATGTGCACCGTGATCACAAAGATGCTCACAGGGCTGCAGCTTCTCTGTGTGAGTTTGCACCACGTGGGATCAGGTGCTGCAAAGGGCAGCAATGAACATCAGAAGGTGGTGAGAGGCACAGAGATTTAGACTTGGACCACAGATGTTAACAGGTTGTTGTTTTGTTTTAATGTTGGTTGCTGTTTTAATGTATAAGGAACATAGAATTGATGGCAGCCACTGCAGGGTGAGCATTTTGTGATGGAAAACTGAAGTGCTCAAACTGGCCCACGCTCACACAGGGACTCTGTGACAGCCAAGGACTGAGTGCTTCTGTTCTCTAGTCAAACAAACCACACCTCAGCTCTTGCCAGGTCTGTTGTTTTCGTTACATTCAGCTGCCAACCAATCTGTTTTATCTGTGCAAACCTGCCTCTCCCCGTGGCTGCTCACACACCTGCCAGTGTTTCCTCACTCATCCCCCTGAGCATGTCGTCCCACACGATGGGTGTCACCATGGGGTAAGACCAGGCCAAACAAGTGGCAACTGCTTTTATGTGGGATAAGCACAGCTTCTCTGGAGTGTTGTTTTGCTGCTGCAGCCACTGCTTTGACTCCTCTCCTTCGCCAAGGTAGTAGACCTGAAACACCAAGCAAATCATCCTGACTTCTTGTATAGAAATAGAGAAAGTGAGGTAGACATATTCAAAATATTTGTCCAGATGTGACCCAATGAGCCACCTTCAAAAGCACCACTCGTGCTGAAAACACTGCAAGCATTTCCATCAGTCTGCAGGAGACTGTGGCCATGATTACAAGCATCACTTGAGGGAATTTTCCCACAGAAGCTAAAATATCTATATGCCATATTTGCCTTTGGAATGTTTGTCCTTGGAAGTACCTCTCACCACATTTATTCACTTCAAATCCAGCAACCCATCAGGACCTGAGGTAGATAAAATAAGGTTCCTATCTTGGGGAAGATCATCCAAATGTGAGTCTAGAAGTAACCAGGGGCCATGTCCAAGGGTGGCCCAGCATACTTGGTCCCATGCAGAGAGTGAATTAAAATTTGCTGATTTAGAACAGGTTTTATTTATTCTACATAAATAGTATTTTGCTTTATAACAGCTCCCTGTCTAGCCTTCCCACCAGTTTCAACACAACAGAATACAAAATGCTAAACTAATATCAGTACAGTTAAGTGGTCATAATGAATTCCAGGGATTTGTGTGCCATCAGCATGGTTTTAAGAAACTATGAGAATCTTGAGTTTTCTCCTTCTCAAGGAGACAAACTACCAAGGCAAAAATCCCAACACTTCCAACCACAGAAGGGTTTACTTTGAGTAACTTGCCCAGAACAATGAGCCAATATCTTACACCAAACTTACAGGATTCCTAATGAACAGCTCTAATCAGTATCTCACTACAAACACTCACTTGACCTAAACCCAAATGCTGTTAGCTTTAAGAAGCTGCTTTCAATACTTTGATATTACACTTGTATCTATGGAAATGACAACCTGTGCTACTGGAATAATTTATTGTCAAAAAGACCTTCCTACACTGGCTTGAGTGGTGTTTTCTGTCCCCAGAATCCCACCCAAACATGGCCTGGGCACCACTGAAATGCAGAAGCCTCAGCCCTTGCTATCATTCCTCAAAAGAAAAGAAACATTCCCAGCTCAAGAGAAGTCCCACCTCATCACATCCGATGTGAAACCACTGCAAGTCCTCGTGCAGGGCCATGACCTGGTCAATCATGGCTTTGACCAGTGCCAGTGACTCCTCCTTGTGTGGGTTCAGGGCGTTGGGCAGCGCCTTCACCTCCCGCAGATGGGCAAACTCCCTGTGCTTCAGCACAAACTGCAAGGGAAAGGGGAGCTTGGGGGCAGCTGCCACACCAGGGGACAGCAGCATCCTCCTGTCCCCAAGTCTCTGAGGGCAGGTGTCCTGCTAAACCCGGGGTTTGGCTTGGCTGAGCCCCAGGGACAGGCTGGGGGCACAGCTGCTGCTCCATGCTGCTGGGGTGTCTCTGACCACAAAGTACCTCACAGGGTGGGTGAAAGAAACGGGGAGGTCACTGCAGTGTGACCCTGATGTCACATCCTGCAGCTGGATAACCACAGCACCAGGACTTGGATTGGAAATTTCCAGCAGAGAATCCCAGAATGGGTCAGGCTGGAAGGGAGCACAGTGGCTTATCTGATCCCATCTCCTTGCTCCAGCTGGGCCATCCCAGAGCACAGGGCAGAGGGTTGTGTCCAGAGGGCTCTGGAATATCTCCAGTGAGGGAGACTCCACACTCTCTCTGGACAACCTGCTCAGGGCTTGGTCACTGCACAGGGAAGAAGTTCTTCCTCATGTCCAGATGGAACTTCCTGGCCATGGTTTCTGCCCAGAACTGGACACATTGCTCCAGAGCAGAGGGGCAGGATCACTCCCTGCCCTGCTGCCAATGTTCCTCCTACTGCACCCTGAGACTCCACCAGCCTTGCTGTCCCCCATGGCACTGCTGGCTCAGCACACCCGCTCTCGCCCAGCCCAGCACACCCAGCTCACCTCCATGTGCCCGAAGCTCTGCACCAGCGGCACCACGTCCAGGCCCTGTGCCCGCGCCTGGCTCAGCAGCACCCGGAGCTCCTCAGGGCTACGGGAGAGAGACCTGTCAGTGCCTGCTGGGCACGGCCCGGGGCACCTGTGGGCACCCAGAGCTGCCTGTGGGGTACGTGGCGCTACCTGTAGGCGTGGGGGGCCTGCAGCAGCTCCAGTGGCCCCGTGTACGGGAAGGTGTCCTCATATTCCAGCAGCAGCCCGGTGGCACCCAGGGCGCGGAGCAGAGGCAGCACCTGAGGGAGGGAGGGGACACTGGGGATGCAGCTGGGCTGTGACCAGTGCCACTACCCTGCACCCGTCACCTGCATCAGGTATATCCCTCGCCTGAGCCAAATAAATCTGTCACCCATACCAGATACATCCTTCACCTGAGCCCAGTACACCCCTCATCTGAGCCCAGTACATCTTTCACCTGTGCCAGGGATATCCTTCACCCATACCGGCTACACCCCTCACCTGAGCCCAATACATCCCTTACTTGTGCCAGATACATCCCTCACCTACACCAGGTGCAACCCTCACCCGCCTGTAAGAGATGGTCTGAAGTTTCCCTCATTTGCCTCATGATCGTATTGACAACCGTTTTAAGCAGTGTAATGAAGAAAAAACAAGGATAGAGACTCAGACTGTGAAGACCCTGGCTGCAGTTCTGGCCTGGTTGAGGTGGATGCTTGCCAAGTCATTGTTTGCAGGTGTGCTTGCTGTGTCACCACGCTGCACTGCTTCGAGCAGGGCCTGGCAAGGAGCGGCTTGCTCTGTACGCTTACACCTGCCTCACCATCCCCGCTCATCACAGCAGCCCACGAATCTCCCCACCTCTGGGCCCGATGCCACTCGCTTTAACTTTGGTGATCCCCCACGGAAGATCTGCCTCATGACTGCCACCAAGGACGGAGATTGAAGCCCCCTCCCAAGAACTGAGACTGAGACCCTTAAAATCCTAACACGGGGGCACTGGCCTGACTGAAGCAGGATGTCTGCCAAGTGCTGCCTGCAGGTGTGATCGCTGGACCAAGACTGGTTCCCCATAGAAACCAGTCCTGAAACAATGGGCCCCGCTCACTGCTGGGACTGGTTTGTCCTGTTCAGAACTGGACTGTCTGTACTTGTTCTCAACAGACTTATTCTCCACTCTCCTGTACCTGTTCCCTCGATGTGCCGTCCTGCTCCCCTCCCGGCGGAGACTATAAAAGACCCCTGAGTTAACCAAAGATTTCAAGATTCTCCCCGACGTGACCAGACGGATCTATTGGCCGGACCACGAGGATTTCGTCTCTCCATTGGTAGCTATTGCCCCCGTCCCTTTTTTTCTCTCTCTTTCTCTATCCTTTATCTCCTTTCTAATCCTTCTATTGCATTTGCAGTGGGCACTTAATAAAAAGTGCATTTGTTTTGATTAATACTGAAAGACCCCTGCTGTGTGTCTTTTGCACTCTGAGATTGGTAAAATGAAATATCACGATCGCCGCTTGTACTAGCGGATCGTGACATTAAATTGGTGTCACGGACAGGATTCTGACAGACAGAGGGGTTTGCAGGGTTGTGTGTAGTCTGTAACAGGGGAAGGACGTTTCACTCCAGCTGCACCTAGCCTGACACCCCAAAAGGGGTGAGCGGTTGTCTAGAAAGCACGGGGGTTACTCGAGTTTCCTGCAAACTGCAGACGCCTAGGTGAAAAGCACCCCCATAGTCAATTGAGGGCTCTGTCTTCAGAATTTCACAAAAGATCTCATAGTGCAAAAGGGGAAACTGTTTTGTGTATGTGTGAATCTGGACTGTCTGGGAAGCGAAGGGACAACCAGGAGTAACTAAGGAGTACCTCCCAGGCAGATTTGGTCTCTTCACCCACCCAGGGAAGCGAAGGGAAACACAGCAGAGCTCTGTGTAACTAAAGATTGTACCTCCCTGTCGTGGTTTTGATCCCTTCACAAAATGACCGAAAACTCCAGTGCAAAAAGCAAAGCTGCATTTTATGCTCTACTAGCGAAACATAATGCCAGGCCCTCTTCTGGAGATGAAGAATGGGCTCAAAATAACTGGTTTAATTTGGAGAGTGTGATTGATAGAGTATGTTTTTTACAACATGAAACAAAATTTAGATTTGGCCAAGATAAAGCCATAATTTGTTCTGTTTTAGGGGCCTGTCTTTCGGCCGCTACTGACAACCGTTTTAAGCGGTGTAATGAAGAAAAAACAATTATAGATTCTCTTCAAAACTTGGTGGAAATTTTGCAAAAGCAATTAGATGAAGAAAGAAAAGAAAATCATTTATTACAGGCTGCCTTGAGAGATGAATATTTTAAGAATTCACAGAATGCTGATTCCTCAACACCGGCAGGCAAAAAAGAAACTCCTCACATTAATCAGATTTATTCCCATAAGGAACTTGAAGCAGTAAAAACCCTGAAGGAGAATTCAGAAAAAACAAAAGGTGTTCCATTTATCAGGGCTCCTCACAGTGAAAAATCAGAAAAGAGAAAACAGATCTCTAACCGTCAACATTGGTGGTTATTGGGAGTTAAAAGGGGGGTCCCCAGAGAGGTGATGGATGGTTTGCCCCTTGATAAATTACAGAAAATAGTATCTAATTGGCACTATCAAAAACCGAATTTATCTACTGATCCTGGTTTTACTCCACACTCCACCTCCTCACAGCCCCCAGCTTTTCAATCTAATTCACCTGCCAGTGGCCATAAAGTTTGGACATGGAGTGATGTTGCGGCACATTTGATTAATTATAGTAGGCAATATGGACCTGTAAAAACCCTGGAGGAGAATTCAGAAAAAACAAAAGGTGTTCAGTTTATCGAGGCTCCTCACAATGAAAAATTAGAAAAGGGAAAACAGATCTCTAACCGTCAACATTGGTGGTTGTTGGGAATTAAAAGGGGGGTCCCCAGAAAGGTGATGGATGGTTTGCCCCTTGATAAATTACAGAAAATAGTATCTAACTGGCACTATCGAAAACCGAATTTATCGGCTCAATCCAGTGCACCCCTGCCTTCTCAGAATCCGGGCAGTGAGCGAAAACAAATCCTCTCCAAGCCTCTCCCTCAGAATTCAGGATGTGAGCCAAAGCAAACACAGAACCAGGGAAACTAGGTTCTCTGCCCCTTACAAGTGAGCAAAGGGATGGAGCATGGGAAGCTTTGAAAGGTGTGAATGATAGATGGGGGGTAAATGGGTGTCTCAAAATCACTGCTTTTTGCTCGACAGCTCCAAGCATAATTCCCTCACTACGGGGACCAGATGATTTCAAGAATCCAGCACATTACCCTGGACAACCTGTTTTGGTGGACCTCTCTGCTGTAGGGGAAGTACCACTAGTGCTAAAACCCTCTCTGAATAAATATTCATGGGTAGCCTCTGATGCTCTAGGGAAAGAACATCGGATAAATACACACTGGATAATTCCATCATTCTAATTTTTTCTGCCTCTTGGTGGCAGGATTCTGTTGTGTTTACTTTTACAGAAGAACTCCGAGGGACATGAAGACCACATAAACCATGATAAAACTGGTGATACTTTTCTGCATCCTACCACAACACCATGGCCAGAAACCAGCTGAGTGGTTGTGGTCTGAAGCTACCATCAGGTACACTGGTGTTCTAGGATCACATCCCAGGGATTGCCACCCGAATTTCCAAGTGAATGGGGATGGGATCAGAAGGATTGGATTAGAACCCTAACTGGAACAATTGGTGAAATAATTGTGGTAGCATGCAGAAAAGTGGAAGGATCTCTTTATGAGAAAGCCTCCTTCATTACAATTGCTGGAAATTTTTTAGAACCAGATGGGAAAAACTATTTGCACATCCCTACAGCAGAACTGTGTCCTACAACGAAATGGGAGTGTACCAAACAAATTTTGTCATCAGGAGTATGTTGGTAACTACACTTTAGACCCCAGAACCAACAATGTTGCAATTACAAAGGATTGTAAAAATGAATCAACTGATTGCTGGTATAGTTTTACTTTAGCCAAACCAACTTATGTGACATGCCATTGGTTAAATAACTTGACGGATCCGTTAGGTTTAAAAGGCCTAGTTTACAAATTTAAGATAAACACTATAACAAAGCCCACATTGAGTACAGCAGTCACATCCCAATGGGTAGAAGGGACTGAGAGCACCCTTAGTCAATATGATACTGAATGGCCTTGGTCCCAGGCTTTTGTTCATTTTAGTGGATCCATGGGAAACGTGAAGGATTTAAACCTATCAACTGTTGTTATGCATGAAAATCAGATAAACACTAGGCAGGAATGGGAAAAACAAAAAACCTGGCAGCTTCAAAGGAGAGTGGGGGAAAAAATTAGTA
>VXBC01008930.1:74720-110292 GCA_013399945.1 Ploceus nigricollis | reverse complement strand
AGTATCGGCCGGGGCGGTCCCTCCCCGCTCACGGGGCCCGTTCTGTGCTCCCTCCGCAGCGCCAGGAAGGGCAGAATCCAGCAGGATCCCCGGGGAAGGTGGCTGAAGGCAGCGATCCTCCTCCTCTCCGCCGCGGCCGGCGGCGGCCTCGTGGTCTGGAGCCGCCTCCGCACCCAGGATGGGGTCCCCGAGGGTGGAATCCCCGCGGATGGGGTCACCGAGGTGCTGGCACATCACAGCGACAACCTGCAGGACAAGTTCATGGAGATCCCCTGCTCGGAGGACTACGAGAGCCACAAGCGGTTTGCAGGTACCCGGGCAGGGCTGGCCGGAGGGGGTGGCCGTGCTCGGAGGGCAGGAGCAGCTTGGCCGCTGCCTGGGCACCAAACTTGGGCTGCAAAACTCCCGTGTTGGCAGCAAACTCCTGGTCACTGTCTCTTGCCTGAAGCCCCAAACGTTCGTGCCCCTCGGGCCAGCCCAGAAGTTGACTCAGAGGTTTTTCCCTTCTGGAACTGCTTTGCAAGGGCTCTATGAAATAAACCTTTTGCTAAGTCTGTTTCTGGTTTATTTTCACACTCTGTTGATTCCTGTAGTAGGTTTGTGAGTGAGTTTCAGTACCATACAGGGTATGGAGTGGCACTGATGCAGGACACTGTGCCACCAGCGTGTGGTGACTGCACAAGTGCCAAATTATGACACTTGTTCTGACATTACTTCAATGTGTGTCTGCCAGTAGCTTTGGGGGATGCCTTCAAAGCACTTTTCTGTCTTTGTGTCTTTCAGCTGAGCCTGTTTTCTGTCAAATTGGTATCTGTTCCCGCTGGCACTTATTTCTTTGAAGTGTTGAGGTTGGTTCTTCAAGAGACATGGAAGATTTTAATCTTCTCTGACAAAGAGCAGTGAGAGTCTGACTTGCAGCTTCCATGGATGAGCAGTGCTGCTGTTCTCTTTCAGATTTGCAAAGTGTGTTATGATGAACATTTTTAGTTGGTACAGCTGCCAGAGAGCAGCTCTGCTCTTGGTTTTTGTCAGTATGGCTGGCTGTGTGTTGACTGATAAGCTGTTGAATCTAGAAAAACCAACTTCTGAGTTAGTTTTTAGCCAAATTGGTGGTTGTATCTGCTTCATGATGTGGCTGAGAAAATGCTGACACAAGGCTGGAAGCTGGAAGAAGCTGAAAAAGAACAAAGGTGATCAAAGGGCTGGAGAACCCATCCTATAAGGAAAAACTCAGGGAGCTGGGTCTCCTTTCTTTGGGGAGGACTCAGGGAGAGCACATTGCAGTATTTCAGTGCTTAAAGGGAAGCTACAGAGGACAGAAGCTCTGCCTTTGCCAGGAGCTGCCCAGAGAAGACAAGGCACAGTGGGTGCAGGTTGCATTGGGCAAGGTTTCATCTTGTTATTAAAAAAATTTTACAGAGAGAACACTCAGTCACTGGCAGCTCCCCAGGGATGCTGTGCAGACCCTGTGGCTGAGGCTTTCCAGGGTGTGACTGAGCACTGTGCTAGATAATCTTATCCAGGCTCTCTGGACCACAAAAAGCTGAACCAGATGATGTTTGGAGGTCCTTTCTCAGGCTCTTCTGTGATTCTGCAATTTTTAACTTTCTTCCATGCCAGTTCTGATAGAAAATGTTTGACAAATTGCAGCCCTCTGTGTTCTTCAGGTGGCTGGTCCTGGTGCTGTTGGTCAATAAGACCTGTAACATAAAAGAAAATTATTTGTGGAGTCTGAGGTCACATAGTTTTTCCTCAGTGCTGCTACTGTAGCATCTTTTTTTTGAGGATTCATCCCAGATGTTATTTAGGCCGAGAAAACTGATGTCAGGAAGCTACAAACAAAAAAAACTGTCTTGGTAAGGTAATTTTTTTTTTTTTTTGACATGAGAACACATGTTCTGTGTAACTTTTCATAGTTATTATAAGGGGAAACTGCTGCTGGGTGAATTTGTGTAGTGCAAGGCCAGAGACAACTGCAGCTGGTGATTTGGTTATAATTGAACTGAGGCTAAAAGTCTCTGGATTGTGCTACTGCAGTGTTTGCTTACCAAAAGAAAGCCCCCAAACCAACAAAACCTTACTTTTCTCATCTCTGGTTTGCAAGAGCAATTTTCTGAGCATGTGGTCTGGGCCATCCTATCAGTTATCCTTTTCATTGTTTTCTTTCTATTCCTTCTTTTTTATCCTGTTCTTTGCACTGTAAGGAAGGCAGGAACTTGAAGCACATCTCTCTAGGAACAGGAATGAAGGTGTTCTTTATTTTGGGGTGTCTGAGGAGCAGCAGCAAGTGCTGACTGCAGGGTGAGGTCTCACTTCTTGGCTTTTTATGGTGACACTTGACTCACCTTTCTAATTAGATGTTTGCTTGGTGGTGCTGCTTAAGTTCTGTGATTGATTTGGGTTTTTATGGGGTTTTTTGGTGGTTTTTTGGTTTTTTTTTTTTTTTAATTTTATTTTATTTACATTGTGACTGTGCTTTTGAGGATCCAGCTGTTGATTGGTTAATTAAAGCTGAGCTGTGATAATTTTCCCACGAGAGGGTGGTGATGAGCTGTAGAGAACTTTTTGTGTGTCCCATTCCCCACAGCAGAGCCAGGCAGAAAATGTGGATTATGGATCAGCTTGCAGCTTTAGGCACTTGGGAAATAGGTTTTTGTCACTCAATAGCTCTTCATTCTCAGTCTTTAGCCTGGTTTGGCACCCTCAGCTGCGGGCTCTGTGTCAAGAGGAGACACATTCCTGTCACCACTCAGTGTCTGATGCTCAGCTGTGAAGTTTCCACAGCTAAAATGAGCTTTTTATTTATACACCTGTCCCTGCTTCCAGCTGAACTTGGTGCAACTGAGCTTCCAGTTTGCTTCAAGTGATTTGGTAGCTGGTGTCAGAGCAGGATTTATTCCCTTAGCACTGCCTGCCTGTAAACATACTTCATACCAAATAAAATTTGCTATTTTTCAGGGACCAAGCACTTGACTTAATTATATTTGCAGAAGGTAGAGTGTTATGTGAGCACAGTCTCACCTGCATTCTAAACTCTGCGGGCAGATCTTGGCCATTTCTGCTCTCCTGAGACACAGTTAAGTACTTCAGCCTACTGTGGCCACTGTGTGTGGTGAAATCTTATTTCTGCTGTGTGCTGACATTCTGTGTCGGTGCACAAGGCATCCATGGTCACTGCCCAGGGGACAGAGTTAAGATGCTTTTCCAGAGACAGGGCCAGGGGATGTGGAAAGCAGAGATGCCTGGAAAGGTCTGACAGCCTGCTGTTGGGATGGCAGCTGTAAATCTCTGCCTTGGAGAGGGATTGTTCCCTGCCCAGGGCAGGAGGAGTGAGATGATCTCCAAAGTCCCTTCTAACCAAACTGTTCTGTGATCCTGTGCCTCAGGGGAAAATCTTACCAAAGCTTTTTTCTCCTGTGAATCCTCTCTGTCTCAGCAGTGAGTGGTTCTTGGTTAAACACCACTAAGTAGGAGACACAGCTGCAGTTTGGGCACTTGGTCCTTTGTGTTACATTCTGGTTTTTGTGCTGAATGGGAGCAGGGCCAGTACTTGTGTTTTACATGTTTTGGTATGTTCCTCCTTTACCTTGATTTACCTGATAGCCAGAGCTGGTGGTGCCTTATCAGATAAAGGGATGGTTTTGTGTCTACTGGGCACAAATTTGTGGAAGCTACCAGGTACTTGCAGTACTAATCTGAATTTCTCCTGAGATTCTCCAGGTATGCCTTTGACACTTCCTTGCTCACATATGCCATGGTCTCTGAGACAGAGAGGACACTTTTCTTACTGCTGAAATAATTTTCAAGCAGACTGTTCTGATTTTTCCTGAGCATTCACCCAGTGTTTGTGCTGTACTGTTGATTCCTGACTGACTTTATGCTGGACCACATTCTTCTGTTTGTTGGAGGTTTTTCTCCATTTGGGGAAGCTTGTGCTGTTGCTTTCAGAGCACCTACTGCTTCCAGTTCTCTCTCAGAGACCCTAGATATGTAACAGTTTTCTGAGGTAACCCTGTAGTTTTGCCAAGCCTGGACTCTCCAGCCCTGGCCTTTACAAAAGGGTAAGAGCTGTGCTGATATTTGCAGCTGGAAAAGGAACAAATCTTGTCTGAAATCAGAAATCTTTGCAGAATGTTGTAGAAAGGAAGCTCTCAATAGCCAAGTTTGCCCTGGAGTATTGAATTTCTCCTTGAGTTTACTCCTTCCAACTCTACTTGAAAATCAGCTTTCCCTTGCAGCCCACCTGACAATGTAGCTGGGGTATCCAGTAATAGGAAATGGAAATTCCTGCAAAATTCCTGGCAAAACTTCTCCCATCACCCTGGTCATTGTTATGAGTTGCCTTTGATCAGAGCATGGTGATGCTTTTGTCCTCCATGGGTGAATTGATGGATTTCTTTCCAGGAATTTTTTGTTCTGATGAATAAAAAATTCTTGAAGTGGCACTCAGTTCAGGAGCACTGAGTGTGTTGGCAGTGACAGAAACCACATTCAGCCCATCTCTCCTGGGGCTTTATATCTGTAACTAGATCTTCCTCAGAAAAGTGCCACGTTTAACATGCCAAGGTCTCTGGTGGCTCAGAACTGATTTTATTTCTTCTTCTTGCCTGAAGATTGTTGTCAACCAGACTTATAAGAACTTTCATATATTCTTCACCTGCTGCTGACTTGTTATTCCCAGGAGCTTTTAAAATTTAATGTTAGATTTCTTAGCAGTGAATTTTAGGAAACTTTTTAAATGTTATATATCCAAGCTGTGTGCTTCAAGAGTGACTTCAAGAGAGACTTCTGTGCAAAGTCTCATTTAAAAACCTGCCCTCCAGGTGGCTGAAGTGGTTTCAATGAGTTCTTTTCCTCCTCTTTGTGTTGCAGGTTGCACTCCTAGGAAGTGTGGAAGAGGTGTGACAGATGCTGTAATCACAAGGGAAGAAGCTGAAAGAATTCGTAGGTAATTTTTCTTTTAGCTCTAACTTTTAAAAGCACTGACTTTAATGACATTATGCCAATCTGAGGGGTAGGATGGGTGAGCAGGATGGGTTAGACTGATTAAAACATGAAATTTTTGTTACTAAAGCCATTTTCCATTTTTACTGTAGTGGGGGCAGTTCTTTCCCACAGAATCTGCCTGGCTCTGAGAGGCGTGAGTGCTTCACAGAAAGAAAGGAAAATGAACTAAATGAGTTTTAAAGGATTTTCACTTGGCCTCCCTTTAAAAGCAGAACAAAACAATGTGAGCCTTATTGCAGCTGTGCCTCTGTCTGGGTAATCACCAGCAGATTAGCAGTAGTCCTCTGTGAAGGGACTGTTTTTAGGGTATTTTTGGGATTTGTGGAAGGGAGCTGCAAGCTCAGAAATGTTCTGCAACACAAATACTTCATTTTCATGTCAGGCTGGAAGGTTCAGTTTCCAAGAAATGGGAGCTGCTGTTAACTCAATTGGATTATACCTGATACATCAAATCCTACTCTCTGAGGAGTTACATGTTGTAAATAAGAACATTAAAGGACAAAGTAATCACACTCCAGTTCTCATCTGAGATTATTGTTTTGCCTGCAGAATAGCAGAGAGGGGACTGTCCTTGGGAGGATCTGATGGAGGGGTGAGCAGTGTCCTGTTATTTTCTACATTCTTTTACTGCCAAGGCAAGATTATAAATGCATTTTTTGGGGCTGAGGTGAGGAGATGGAGATTTTTTCCATCTGTTCAGACTTGGAAAATAATTTATTTGGAAAGTTATTTTTCATTAATACTTCTGCTAGTAGTGTAACTCCTGACTTCTGCAATACAGAATACATTTACAGAATACATTAATTATTTCTAGCACCTCTCTTGAACTGGTTTTGTCTTCATCTGGAAACAGTTGCTATAGCAGAACTGCCAAAGTTTGTCTTCTGAAAGTAAATTACAGTGATTCACAGCATCATGTAAAGATTGGTTTCTTGTAGTGACAAAAAACCCATGTAATGTCTTAAGTAGTCCTTGGAAAAAATTCTTTAAATTGAAATAATCCCACTTCTCTTTAACAAGCACATTCATTTTAATTTCTTTCCTTCATCTTTGTTCTCAGAATGTTTTTGTGTGTGAACAGGAGCTGTTTCTTGAGTATTTGTAAACACAGCCACTCCTTTAGGCCTCTGCTGAATTAGGGCATATATTAGAAAAAAAAGAAGGGTTTCAGTGGAAAAAAATAAGAATTTATTGTCCTTGTGATTGCTGAGAAAGATGTGTAAAAAATATAAACCAAGAAATTTAAGCAGTGCTGCCCATCTCAAACAATGTGTTTAAAAGATTTAATATTCTGTGTTCAGTTCTGTTAGGATCCCCTGAGTTTTTTTCAGTTCTGTGGTTGCATAATTTGCCCCTTTCCCTGGATTGCTCTGCCCTTTGGGACCCCCAGTGTGGCTCCTGGGGCTGTCACCTGAGTTTGCTTTCCTCTGCTTTTGGGGCCCACGTGGGATTTTTCATTACACTCCCACAAGAGGGGTTAGAATTGCAAGGTGGAACACACAGAGCTTGGATCTGGAGATCCACAGGAAGCTGTTGTCCAGCTGGGGGTCAGGAACTGGGGAAACTGAGGCAGAGAAAGCTGGGA
Source organism: Ploceus nigricollis (assembly GCA_013399945.1). Taxonomy (NCBI): domain Eukaryota; kingdom Metazoa; phylum Chordata; class Aves; order Passeriformes; family Ploceidae; genus Ploceus; species Ploceus nigricollis. The sequence continues at coordinate 103,700 of VXBC01008930.1, read as the reverse complement.
AGAGATGAGAGGGGGAGCTGAACTTGCTGCCCAAAGGCCAGAGCTGGGCAGGGGAGCTGAGCTGGCTTAGTTGGGCAGCAAGCCAGAGTGACAGACAAATACAAATCCATCATCTCTGTTATTTTGGCACTTGGCCTCTGCCCCCTTTTTTCTTTATTTTTTTTTTCCTTTTGAGGGGAGGTAAATGAGAGGGACAGGAAGCTGCTTCTCTCACTGCAATAAAATAAATCTGTTAAAAATCTGATGTCCATGGAGAGGTGTGGGCTCTGAGCCAAGCCTTCTCACATGTCTCATCATCTGTAAATGTGAGGAAGTTCTTAATCCTTAGGGAAAGGATCAAGAAGAAAGTGTAATGTTGTAGTGAGCACTTAACCAAAATAATGGATAAAAATAATGGAAAGATGTTAGAAACAAGAGCTGAGCAGTGTTTCTGGGAAATTGTAAGAGTCATAGAATGGTTTGGGTTGGGAGGGACCTTAAATCCCACCCAGTGCCACCCCTGCCATGGCAGGGACACCTTCCACTGTCCCAGGCTGCTCCAAGCCCTGTCCAGCCTGGCCTTGGGCACTGCCAGGGATCCAGGGGCAGCCACAGCTGCTCTGGGCACCTGTGCCAGGGCCTGCCCACCCTCCCAGGGAAGAATCATATTCAGGAGAATATGATTTTAAATACACACTCCTTACCCAGTTTCTAATATTTTTAATATATTTTAAATCATATTTTTAATATGATTTAAAATACACTCTCCTTACCCAGTTTCTTTTATTCCTGTCCTGCCTTTTTCCTCTTCCTTTCCCCATGTGCCAACCCATATTCCTGGTGTCATGGTGCAAATCTTTTCCTGGCAGTGCTATCCTGGCTCTCTCACATACCATTGGATCCTGCTGGATGTTTGCTGATGGGCTTTAGATGAAACTGTCTCTGTTTGAGCCTTTCATCTTTTCCAGTCTCTTACCCACAGAGCATAAAGAGTATTTCAAGCCTTACTCCATCCAATTACATCTGTGTGCTCCCAAGCTTCCAGCCACTTGGAGTAGGTCTGGCTTGTTGCTTTAAATTTCTTTGGCTTTAGAATGTTTGGATGATTCTGTCCAATTATGTCTGCTGTAAGATTAATTCTTCCTTTAAAATATCTCAAAATTACTGTTGCTGTTTAATGATTTTTAATTCTTACTTTAGCCCCTTTGTTCTCTTTGCTAGTCTTGAACAGGTTTCTTTTGGGATTCAGACTTCATTTTCATTGCCTGGGGTTTCCTCTTAACCCCTTTGTAAGCAACATGTCTGGGTTTTTTTTTTTTTTTTTTGCCTGTCATAGTTGCTATATTTTGAATTCTCAGAAGGATTTGTGTCTGTGTGTCTAGATATAATTTATTAATGTAAAGGTCAAAACTTGCAGTTTGTGACTTTGTCAATTCTCTCCTCCCTTTGTTTGCTACCCTTCTCTGGAGTACTGGAGCATAGCACCAAAATTTGTTTCCCATTCCATCTTTTTATGTTGAGAAAGTCTTGACAAACATCTGAATTATTGAAACCTCCCTGGGGTCATGCCCCAGTTGTCATGCTGAGCTTTCTTATCTTCCTTTGTAAATTTTCCTGGGTTTATATTTATTTATGCAGACACACACAGAGTGAAGCTAGAGAGGCCATGGTAATCTTCTGCTCTAACTTCTGCAGAATCCATACAGGAATATTTTCTCCACCAGCAAGCTGCTTTTCCTTGTACATATGTCTCTGTAAAGTAGTTTTATACTCTGTTCCTTATTCACAGAATGGGAATTGCATTGGTTGTCTTGATGTTTGCCTCAGCTTTTTTCTTCTTTGTATAGATAATGATATTAACCTTTTCAATCTTCTATGATTTTGTAATTCTTCCCTCCCTGATATTTTCCTGCACGTCACCCCTGCTTGTGTGAACACTTCAGTCCTGACTCATTCACTCAGGTCTTGTAGCTGCTGCCATCATAGCAACCCTCTGGTGTAAATGAGACAACTCATTTACTGTCATGATGCCTCAGGTTTTGGCTTTTATATTTTCAGATTCTGAGCTGCTTTAGTGTGTGGGTCTGAGCTTCACATTAAGGGATGGTGAGCTCTGTGCACAGAGCAGGGAGACAAAACAATTCCTTCTCTAGCTGGGGACCAAGGACAAATGATCCAAATCTCAGGCCCAAGAGCACAAACAACGTGGGCTGGAGAGAGAAAAACGAGCAGGATGGGACTGCATGGGCTAAAGCTGGAATTGGACAATGAACTCCAAGATGCAAATGGAGCAGAACTGATCACAGTGAGAGCCCCCGGGAGCGGCCGTTCATTTTGGGGCCATTGTGGTTCATCTTGGGTGCAGCCCTGGCTGGGCTCTTGTGCTGCCCAAGGTGGATCCATTGAGGCCTTTGAATAAATCCCTGCTTTATTCTTTAGCTCTGTCCAGCCTCTGTTCCAGGTCAGCCTGCACAAGGCATCAGCAGCATGTTTGTGTGCCCATCTGGAGCCTCCATTCTCATCCCTGTTCTCAGCAGGAGTGTGGAGCATTCCCTCAGCAGCACTGGGGGAGGTTTTGGAAGCTACCAGCTCCTCTAGAGACAAGTAGAATTAAGATTTTCTCATTTTCCTTCTTTGGGTTGTGTGGCAGCTGCTTGCTTTCAAAGTGTCACATAAAACCTTTTCAGGCTGGAGGAGCTGTGTGGATGTGAACAGGTATTTAATTGTTGGCAATCCCTTTTAGTGAGGAACAAAGGCAGGGCCTGTCAGATGTCACTATTCCCAGATGGGAATAGTGATCCTTTTTGCCATAAGCTGAGAAGTGCTGGGTACTTGAATATTCTTTTTGAATTCTTTTAGCAGCAAGAGGGTGGAGAATATGGGACTAACAGTCGTGAAGGTCCAGAAGAACATGTTTGTGCTTTTTATTTTTTTCAAAAAGTTCTATTTCACTTCTTTAGAGAGTTCTGTAAACCAGGATATGGGGTAGTTCTGTCAAACAGTCTCTCAGAAATAGGAGTGTGAGTGTGTGTTTGCCATCTTTAGACAAACTTTGTAGGCCTTTCAGCCTGGGAACACTGTCCTGAACTGCAGGCCAGCCCTTGATCAGAGAGCAGGACTTGAGGTAATCAAGATTTTATTCTCAGTGTCAGAAATTATGCTGAAAATGTTTAATAATCTGAAATGACAGAGGCCAAAATAAATGTGTTCCTGTTTCTTTCCCAGGTAGCTGTTAAGCAAAGAGCCCTGTGCTCATGTATATGAAAGTTCCTGTCTTGGCATTCAGTTGTTTTCCCCTGTCTGAAACAGCCCTGAAGAATATTCTTTCTTTTTCAGGTTCCCTCTTCATCCTTTATCTGGCTTTTCTAGGCTTTATGTTGTAGCTATTGCCTTCTCAGCTATGAATAACTGCAATTCTTAGGGGTTTGTCTTTTATTGATTCATTTCATTATTTGGATCTTCTGAATTGTAATCATCTGGAGCTTGGGGAGTGAGAAGAAATGTGTAAGAGAAGCATGTGGAAAGAGTTGGAAAGGCAATTTATTTTTAAATTAAATTAATCTTCTCAGCCGTGTTGTGCTACTTCTTATAATCTCCTTTAATATGGTCACAAACATATCTTTAAAACTTCACAGGAGCAGTTTTACTTCTTTTAGCTGTGGCTTAAATTTTTGTACAGAACCAGAAACAAATAGATGAAAGTATTTTGCTTCTGAAGCTTGAGTAGAGCTTGATACGAGAGCTGCTCTTGCATGAGAGTGAGATGACTTGTTTCCTTAACAGTCCTCTGAAGCTTTTGGAGAGCAGTGGGAAGGGCAGATCTGAAAAGCTTATGCTGTGTCCACTCCAGTAACTTGTTACTTTATGTATTTTTCAAAGGGTAAATGAGGTTATTTGTGTAGGTTTGTTAAAAAAAAAAAGTTGTTATTATCTCTTGTAGTAAGAGTTAGTGGGGTTCCCCTGCACAGAGCAATTGAGGCTGCAGAGATTTTCTAAGGGACTGTGATGAGTGTGTTCCCCTGTCACCAGTGGTACTACTGCTGGATTTTGTTAGAATGATGTGAATGGTCTGTGGTGCACCAAAACAATGGCAAATTCCAAGATGAGTGCCCAGATATTGTTCATCAGAGATGTCATTACTTCAGTGCCAGTCAGGTTAATTAACTGTTGCTCCTTGATATTTCCAGTGTAAATAACAAAAAGACTTCTATTACACAGTTCTATTTTTAAATACTTTAGACCTGATGCAGAACAAACATGTTTTGTGGACAGCAAGGGACATACAAAAGTGTACTTTATTCAATTTAGAGAGACATTTTAGAATGCTCTCTTCTGGCAAATCTGAATACTAATCTTTGCAGCTTATTGGGAGCTCAGCAGAAGAGCTTGTCTTGAATTGGATGAAGAAATGAATTGAATTTTCCTTTGTGAAAAAACTTTTCACTATGTAGTTTTCTTTTATAGCAGCTTAGAAATTGAGGAAAAGAAAGTTTGGTCCTAGTAAGCCTTGGAATTCTAATTGTACTTTTAAACAGACTTTTTAATGTCTGTATTAAATATGGGAAGTATACAGGATCTCATGGTGAAGGAGAAGTTTTAATAACAAATGCAGGGCAAGATAAATATTAGTGCTGCTACTTGAGCATACAAATACTGGAAAATGTATGTGGAAGGGAAATGTCTTCAAGAAGGCATCCTGGAGCAGAGTGATTTACCCTGAACCCATGGGGGGAGATTGGCAATTCCCTGTCAGATCTGAATCTCAGAAATAGCAGTCCTATGCTTTTTTTTTCATAATACCTTAATCATCTCTGCAGGGATCTGAGGGAGGTTTGTAGCTGTAAAATAAATGTTATATTGTGAACCCAAAGGCTGGAAGCTGCTTTTACTTGGGAGGCTGTGGAAAGTGAGAGGCAACTTGGGACAGTTATTAAAGGTCATAGTTAAATAATGGTAAAACCTTTTCATGCTCATTTCTCCTTCTTTGTTTCCTTTTCCAGGCATCAATTTTGGACTTGCACTCTGGAGCTCTTTCCCTGGGGAAGCATTTTGTTAATCTGTACAGGTAAAATGAGGCTGTGGCTTCCTGCCTGCTGTCATCCCACCCCTTCCCTGCCCACAGTGTCTCCAGCCCCTGGGCTGGGATTAGTGATGAGGAATTATGGAACTTGGCTGGATCCACCACAGTTTCCATGACCAGTTAAAGAGCTTTCCTGGCATGAAAATGGATCTTCACTTTGAAAGCTGCCATTATCTTTATTTTTATGTTCTTGCATAAAAGTTGCAGTGATTGGCAGCTGGATGGGATGGAGGAAACTCAGTTAGAAATTGACTGTGGATAAATCAAATCTAGAAATGTGAACATCGTAAATAGTGAATGATTGACATAAAAGATTTACCTTTTAAAAGATTTGACATAAAATGATTGACATAAAGGATTTACCAGTTAATCATAGTATTTTTTTACAGTTGCAGTTTAGTTTATTCAGCAGTGGAAGAAATCAAATAGCCTGAACCCATAAAAACATGTGCTTATTTCATGATGTGAGAAGGGATTTTTTTAATGCCTGAGGAATGCCATTGCCAGTTGCAGCATTTCAATCCTTTAATCTTTTAACATTTGATCTTTTAGCATTGCTTTTGGACATCATGCTCAAAAGCATTTGTAAGATTTTTTTTTGTGTGTTGTGTTCTCACTTTTTGCTTGTGGGAGAAGCATGGATGGGGGTAAGGAGGTGTCTTGTTGTTGCTCAGTATGATTCAGCAAATCCTCTTCTAGACTGTTGTTTAATTTTTCAGGTACTTTGGGGACAAAATTCAAGACATCTTCACAGAAGAGGATTTTGCATTATACCGGTAAGGATTTTCAGTAACTGCTGAATGAACCACAAACCAGAACTTTTTATGGTTTTGAGTTTTTTGTGGAGTGCAGGCTGGGAGGGGATTGCCCTTTACATTCATACACTGGATTTTGCAGCTCAAAATAGTAATATCTGAGAACTAATATGACTCGAGGAAGAGAAGTGAAAGGATTTTTTGGTGACTGATAAATAACATCAGGTGCTTTGAGCTGCATTAGCCACATCAGGACAGTTTTATGGTGTGAATGTATTTAGGGTGATGGCAGCACCACACATTTCCCTCCCTCCCAGCAAGAAGAGCTGTTCCTCTGAGCTCTGTGGGGATTTGGGATGGAAAATCCTCATTACCTCCTCTTTCACACATTATCCAAAGGGTTGTGTGAGATGATAGACACAGTTCTGGGCTATTATTACATCAGGAACTTGGGGTTTTTTGATGCAGAGTGTAGCAAAACATTAAAAATGGTAAAGCAGGAAGTGGAAGGACTTGAGATGACTCATGTTCTGGCTGGAGGAGCAGCCAGAGGATGAAATAACTGTATAATGGAACAGCTCTGGCATCTGATGCTCTCAGCTTTCCTGCAGCCCTGCTCTTGCATTAACAAACACAACAAACCTAACGAGTTCCATGTGGCTGGCAAGGTGTGTGGCCAGAGTTTAGGAACAAGCATTCTTTGTTGACTAGACACAATAAGTCTTTGGTTATGCATTTCAGTTGGTTTCTCATAATTTAAAATGTCCCTGATTTGAATATTTGAACTCTTTTTTTTTTTTTTTGGTCTTTTTTTCTTGCCTGTGTGAAGGAATCTGACCTCCCTCTAGTGGTGGAAGGAATGTTAAGTAGCCAAATGGGTTTATTAGTTTAATTAATTAATATAATCCTAAAATATTATTCACTTCAAGCTTATTTCTATTTAACAGCTGTTTTTAGATGTCATTGTCATTACAGATAAGCTTCTTTAAAATGCTTTTACTTCTGATCCCAATATTGCAAAAATTAGATGATTCCTTGATTATTACTGAACTTTGGATAAAGAAAATGTATAATTTCTGTTTCACATGAGCAGAAGCATTCAATTTTTTCAATAATTTTATAACTTTATGCTGTGAGATGAGACAGCTGCTCGGGAATGTCAATATTCCATTGGGATTTCATGCCAGTATAGGGGATGTTTCAGTCTACTGGATATGAAGCTAATACAAAATATATTATTAAATGCTTCTGTTCCTATTAATGGCAGTGCTTTAGCATGGACTGTAGTACTTTATGGCCTTAATGGATGATTTTATGCTATTTTGGGGAGCATTTGTCTTCATTACTTTCCCTTACCTACCAAGGTCACTTTAAAAATACACTCTTGAGAGAAATAACTGAATGTAATTCATGTCTAAGTATTACTGATTGCAGCAATAACGAATCTGAGAAGGCATCCTGAGCCAGGGGGCTGATTTCTAAACTGTCTCTGTCAAAATTACATTGCTTCAGACTCAATTATGGTTTCTAGGCTGATACTTTAACCACCATCTGCCAAGCACATTACAGCAATCCCTCTTGTTCCACATAATAAATGAAATGTTTATTTAGAAGGGAGACCTTTAATCAGGGTGGTTGGTGGAAGGGGTGAGTTGAGCAGAAAACAGCACAATCAAAAGATTTATTCCCAAAACCTTACAGCTTATGGAGGCAGAGACACAGGAGGAGCAGAGGAGGGGCTGTGAATTTGCTTTCTGCCTGTGTCTGCTGTGTGTGTGATTGCTGTTAAAGCTCCCTGGCTGCAGGAGGCCTTTGCTTTGTCAGCTCCCTGGGACAGTGCTGACAAGTGGGATCATCAGGAAGTGCTGTGGATTGAGCTTTGAGCGTTCTTGTCACCATGACTGAATCACACTTTGCAGTGGCTCCTAAGTGCATTTTTTTGTGTTGGTCTGGCAGAGCCTGTGTCTCAGAGAAACTCTGCAGTGGCACTTTCAGCTCTCTGTGCTGCTGCTACATTGAGCTGGCAGCTTTGCAAGCTAGTGAACTTCCTTGCTTTCAATGTGTGTGTTCCTTGGACTTCCAGCTACTTCACTGGCTTTTTTTTTTATTTTCTTCCTCATCACCCTAACTCAAAACAGTGACTGTTTTTACAGAATCTGGTGGTCATGTGCTCCTTTCAGGGAGTTCTGGTCTGCCTTTAGATATTTCCCAGTGACTCAGTGCAAATGGACAAGGACTGCTGCTGAAAGGTGTGGGGGGAGCATTGATTTGGTGCTGATGCTGTTGACTGATGCTGTTCCTGGGCATTTCTTGCCCCTGCAGAGCTCTGTTATTGCATCTGCTCAGAGCCAGGGTGCACCTTAGCAGTCTGAATGAGACAAGAGTTGCTGTGCTTATGAAAATAAATGCTTCTCCAGCATGAAGATATATTTTATTGTAGCCATAATCCACCAGAACTCTCCCAACAGTTGTGAAGAGCCAGGAGCAAAGAGGGAAGGGAGGCTCCTGCTGCTTCTGGGTCATAGAGGCTGAGGGAACAATGTGGCTCTCCCAGTTTTGAGCTCATTCATTCTTTTCTTCTGAGCTGAAATTTGGCTTCTCTTGTCACTTGGTTTACACATGAAGGACAATGCTTTTGTCTTCCAAGTATTTTGCCAGTAGGTTGTGTTTGGAACAGCAGGGCAGGGAATGGAATGAAAAACCTGCAGTCATGATATTGATAAATGTTGAAATGGCCTGGCCAGCAGAAAACAGACTGTACAGAAGAGTTTTTCTAGGCTAAAAAGTGACCTTATTCTGGTCTTCAAACCTGTATTTGGCATATTGAGTAGGGCTTTGCATCCTGTTTGGTTTGTAAAACACACATTGTGCCCAAAGCCATCACACATCAGTCTCCAAGAGGAGTGAAGCTTTAACAGAGCCTTCTAAACACCAGACAGCAAACCTTAATAGAAAGCTTTTAAAAGTGAAAAATGAATCAGGCTGAAAGAAGAGGGAGGACTCCTTGCAGAGCAGGACAACTGCTGGAGATTTAGTTATGTCAAGACTGTGGCCTGACTGCTTGGGAGGGGATTTATTCCTGGCTGGTGCAGGGGCCAGGGAATCAGCTGCTCTGGTGTTTGTGGCCATGAATTATTGAGCTGGCTTGTTCAAAGCTCTCCATTCACAAAATGAATAATTGCATTTAATGCTTTCTGGGAGCCTTTCCTGCATCCTACTCCTTGGAAAAAGCAGACAGCAAGATCAGCTTCCCAGAGCATGAGAGGAAGGAGCTGTAGGTTCTTTCCTGGTGTCAGTTTTGCAAACTCCACCACTATGTAGCTCTCAACTTGAAACCTCAGTTCTTGCAGCTGTATATATCCCTGAAAATCCCTCTGACTTCATTTGATACTTTTTATATTTCACATATAAAATAGCTTGAATTGACCCCTAAAAATGTAAAGAGAGACAAGTTAAAAAATCAAATCTGTGTGTGTTATTTCTGTTTCTCGTGAGGGACTAGGTGTGAACAGAATGAATATTTAGTATTTTTTAGTGCTTGTGGATTTTAAGAGATGACTTTCACAGCCTGTAGGCACAGCACAGGTCTTGTTTTAATTCTGCCACTTCTTTTTAGTCACCATTTAAGTTCCTTAGAGAAATACCTGGGAAAAACTTTCTTGAAAGTTATGCTGAGGTTCAGTACTATCGAGTGGAGAAATTAATGGAAGATACAAACCTACTAATATAATTTCATGCACAACTACAGGAATGTGTTTTCTCACATTATCTTGTTTGTACACTGTAATTGCACTGTGTCATTGTGAAAGACATCTTGCATTCATTTTAAAAAATCTGGTAATAACACCAATACATATGTTGACCAAGAACACTGAATTTCATGCTGCCAGGGACTTCACCAGTTGCTTTAAAAGTAGTTGAAGGTTCTTCAGAGGCATTCCTTTTATGAAGGTGCAACTTTAACTTTTACCTGCTTTGGATTAAGAATATCTCTATGAAAGACTTTAATGAACAAACAGTGGAATAGGTGTGGAATTACTCAGGAAAACAGAAATTTTCAAACCTAGGCCACAGGAGACATAGTTTCTATTCCTTGATATTCTAACAATTTAAAAAACCCCAAAGAAACAAACCCCAACCAAAACCATTGGGGGGGGAGGGTGTGTCTCTCTTTCCCCCTCTCTCTCTTTCCCCCCTCTCTTTCTCCTCTTAATTCAAAATAAGTTGTGGCTATGTGTTCCCCGTGTTTCTCAGCTGAGGAAGAAGCAGCAGGAGGGAGGTGTCACTGACTGAGCCCTGGGTGTTCTTTGCAGGGATGTGAGGCAGAGGATTCAGCAGAGGATTGCTCAGGTGTTTGGTATCAGCTCTTCTGCCATGTACCTGACCAAGCCAACGTTCTTCTCCAGGATGAACAGCACAGGAGCCAAGACAACACATGATGAGTACTGGCACCCACACGTGGACAAGGTGAGGAGGGGGCTGAGATGGGATGCAAACATCTCCTGTTGTTGTTGTTATTAGATCACCTTGAAATCATTTTGCATTTAAACAATCCATCAAACAGGTTTGAAAACTGGTGCTTCAGGGGATGAACCTAATGGGAGATAAGTGAGTTTTAGAAACACAGGTCATTGCATCCAATTCATTTTTATTTTCTCTAATTTAGTTTTGTTAGAATTGGTAAACTGTGAGAAAGACTACTCAGCAATCTCTTTTGTCAGAAACATTGATTAAAATGACCTGAATTGCTCTTTCAGCCAGATCTAGAAGGAGCTGTTTCACAGTGGTCAGTTGGTCACTGTTGTTATTGATCTAAGGCTCTTCAAAAAGGCTTAATATTTGTATTTCAGCTATATGTGAATTGAAGCTTTTTGTGTTTCAGTGGGGATGTGGTACCTGGTACCCTCTTTCAATAACTTGGTGTTTTGATCCTTTTAACTGCACAGTCTTATTTCTAGGCTTATAGCTTAACACTTGGCATTTCTCAATGGACTTAAATGATTTGGTATTGAGTTTATTTCTGAGTTTCACTGAGTTCAAGCATTCTGTGCAGAACAGCAGAATACAAACAATGGAAGAATCAAAGAAAAAAAAAAGAAAAAAACAAACCCAAACAAGCAAAAAACCACCTCCACAATACCCACATTTCATGCCTTCAGGATCTATAAATTAGTTACTCTAGAGTCATGGATTACCCAAAATGAAACCAAATAAAATAATCCCAGCAAAATCCAAGTTATTCCTTAGGGCTCGAGTCTGTAAGTGGGCAGTGTACCTTGAAATCTATGACCTGAAAAAATCAAACAGAAATATTCCTTGCTTTAAAGTATTTCCTGGAAAAAACCAGTCTGAGGGAAGTGTCTTTTGTTGGTCACAACACTGATGTGAGTTCCTATGTCCTTGTTCCTGTGGGCAGAAGCAGCTTAAATTTAGAAAAGGTGGTGGTAGTGATGACACAGCTTAGTTTGGAAGCAGAAAGTCCTGTAGGGTGGAATCTGCCAGGTTTTGGGTGCCTCTGGTTTGAAAAGCAGTGATGTAACCAGTGAATAGGAATGGCTCTGGACCCAGGGTGGTAGGGATGGTTTTGAGGTCCAGATTGTTTTGATTTGTGTTGGTAGGAAATGGCTGTAGGGAGCAAATTGGTGGGGTTCACAGAAATTCCACCATGTTATGCTCAATTCCTGTGGGTTCTCTGCTTCCTTTTTCTACTTCTGTTGGGGTTGGGATTGAAGGCACTTGAGACAATAGTTCACATTCAGACCCAGGTGTTTATTATTTCTTATCTGTGTTACAGCCTCCCAGCCATGAGTTGTGCAGTCTTTCATTAGCAAGGCACAAAGTGGCTATCTCTTGTTACAAGGCATTTTAAGGATAAACTATCCAATTAAGAAATGACACCTCAATTATTTTCACTTTTAACCCAATAACTGATCACTCAAAGCCCACAATGCGAACTTTTCTGTCCAATTACAAAATACCACCCAAACCCATGAAGAAGAAGGTAAAGAACAACCTGTCTCCACCCTAAAACCTCCATCTTGTTTCATATTTATTTCTATATTCTAAAACCCCAAACTCTAAGTTTTCCACCCTGTGATATTACACACTTCTAACCAACTACACACCCAGTAATCCCAGTACTATCAATCAATTTTTAAAGTCTTCTCCACAGCCTCAGGTCAAATGCAGTGTTCTCTTGTGGGTCTGTGCCTTTCAGCACAGAAAGTTTAAAATTCTCAGCATCCAGGGTTCCAACAAATTCCAAGAGACCCTTGGGAAGAAGGAAACTGGTGATTCTGCTTGTGTGAAGTGCAGTGAATTCATTGGTTCCTTACAGTTTTTCCACAGTTTCAGAGAATCAGATTTGATTGCCACAAGGGTGGGAAAAGCAGTATATTTCAGCAGTTTATGCCTATTTTCTCCACTCTTTTATTTCAGCCCCAAAAAAGCCTATTTTAGAATTCCAGACTCTGATTTATTACTATAATGAGATTTGTGTCTGCCCAAGCCCTGCTTGCCAGTATTCTCTTTATTCTCTGCATGTGTTTTGCATTGGGAAATGAATAAGGGGGTTGGATAACCTTTCAGTTAAGTGTTTCCACCAAAATATCTCCTATAATGTACAAGTTATTTTGTCATTTACATGTAAATAAGTTTACATGAAGAGAATTTGTGGAAGCTGCTTTTCTGTCCTGTCATCCTGAGAATGCCTGAACGTGATGGACAGCAGGCTGAATGTTTTCCTGGTTTTATCCTTCTTTTTTGTCCATGTTTTATTTATCTTGCAGGCTGTCTGTTCAGAGAGCAGATACATCAATTGATTTGCCTTGGCTTTTTCTAACCCATCTCCAGCTTCAGAGAAAAACCAAAACAAGCAGGAAAAGTGCTCTCTTAGACCTGGAATGCATAACCTAGACCTTAGTGGTGTTCTATACTGAATAATTGAGTAGTCTGATTTCTGACAGTGGTTGGAGTCAGTGATCTTGGTGATCTTTTACACAACCTAAATAATTCTGAGTCTGTGAACAGAATTATCCCAGTTGGGACAGTTGCCAAACACCTTTTTCATAATCATAAATAGACTGAGAGGGATTAAATAGGATGAAGCTGTGCAGCTTCCCAGGTTGCCTCCAGTGCAGTCAGCCTGGCTTGTATTTCACTTTCTCCAGCAAACTTTTCCACTTCCAGACTACAGTTGAAAGCAAGGAAAAAAAAACCAAAAACATTTCTATTGATCTGAGGTAAGAAGTTCTTCCCAGAAAAGAGTAATAGAGTTCTTATGTGGCCTCCAAAGCAAGTGTGAATGCTGGGAAGTTGAAGAAAGATCAATAAAACTTGCTAGTTTCTTGGTTGCTTTAGTGTTGGATCATTATTTACGCTTTCCCCTTGGAACAGAAAAAGCCACTTTAGGTATTTCTCCATAATTTAACAGTGAAGGTTATTCCTAGAAGACATCACGATTTTTTCCTTGCCTCCTTCCAGAAGAAAGGTAAAATAGAGCCTTAGCAAAAAGAGTTCACTATATTTTGTGTTTCAGAGTGACATTGTTGTTAAAAAGATGTGGCTTCTTGGAACATATGAAAACCCCTCTTGCCTTTTTCCTGATGTTGCTGGGTCTCCTGAAATCAGATTTCTCAATCTGAATCTCCCTGAAGACTTTTAACAGCATAATGGAGTAGTACAGATTTATTGTGTTTATCTGAGGCTTTGTTTTTTTTCCTCTTAAAATTTCCTTGGTTTGTAGTTACATAGGAATGGAAACCCTGAAATCACCCAAATGACTCATTTAATCTTGTTGAATTTATAAGCCTCTAAGTCAAATGAAGAAAGTGTTGTTTTCAGATGTGGAGTTTGATCTTGGATGGAATTTGTTTGGAACTGAGGCTTCCAAATGTCAAATACCTGATTTATAATGGAGTTGCTGTTGCACACTTCACACTGTCAGCACTGCAGTTCTTACAGCATTCTCTGGTGGAAGCAGTGTGGGACTTGGAGATTTGTGAAGTCCCCTGCCTGGGCACAGATCCTCTCATCCTTCACAGAATTGTCAGGCTCTGCCTTAAGATAGTTTTGGGTTTGTTTTCCTTGAATTTCTTCTATCAGAGCTAGTCCAGCACTTCAGTGCACATTTCCCAAAATTGGTTCTGGGTTTTTTTTAGCCTAAACATGTCCATGATCAGTTTATAGCTATTTTTGTTCCTCCTCCCAGTTCTACATCCTCCCACCTCCATGTATTTATAGGTAGGAATTATATCCCTTTTCAGCCTTTATTTCTCTGAGCTGAACAAGCCAAACCTTTAATTCTCCTCACCTGCAATGTGCTCTCCATGTCCCCAGCCCTCCCCTGTGCCTGCAGCCCTCTCTGCCTGCTGAGTCTGTCACTGAGAGCAGCTGTGTCTCTTCTAGCAGACTTTTCACCCTTCTTTTCGTCCCCTACATTTAATAAAACACATCAAAAGATCCCATTTCTGCCATGGGACAGCATAATCTCTGAAAATTGAGGAGGTTGATTCTTATTTTTGCTCAAAACCATCACCTCAGCTCACCTACAGCCCCTTGCAATTCAGAGATGTGCTCTTTGCTCTTTTATTGCCTGCTAATAGACACTGCCAATAAACAGCACACTGGAAGTAGCTGTCAAGGCTATTCTGGTGCTTATCTACACAGAATTAGGAGAAGGCTTACAGGAGAAGAGAAGTTTTAACTCCTTTTCTGCACGCTAGACCAATGCTGATTGCAAAGTGAATTTTCTTCTGCACTGGAAAGCAGAAGATGCTGTCCTAAATATCCTCAGTAACTGCAGACCTCTTGCATGGTCCTACAACTGTTTAGTTGCTTAGAAATGTGCAAAAAAACCCAGTGCAAAATTAGGCTGGCTAATTCTGGCAATTAGTTCTATTTATAATAATAGCCTTTAAGGAAGTGTCATATAAACATCATGATGAGCATCTACCATTAAATATTATCTGTGTTTGATTTTTTGGATAAGGAGTGTTCAAAAAGAGCACACTAACCATATGACATAGCAGGCTGAATGGAAATATCTGCATTTTTTCTCTTGAGTTTTTTACAAGGAGCTGTAGAAATTAGATTTGCAGCTCTGTGACTTTTAATGACAGCTTTTCTCACGTAGTTTGATCTTTTGCTTCAATTATTAATCTGTCTGGTACTGGAAATCATTACCAGGGTAACAAATATATTTGATATACATGGAGGCACTTCTAGCATTTTAAATAACTGAGTTTCATTTAGTGCCTACTTTCCATAGTGTTGCATTTCTCAGGCCTGGATGCTTTCTGAGAGGGAGTAATGAATAAGGAAAGGAAGAGAAAAGCCATTTTCCCTTGCACACTTCATTCCCCAAATTAGTCATCTCTAGAAATCAGGTGTGTTTGGTTAGGCTAAAATGGTTGGTAGGTAGTTCTTAGAAGTTTAGAATTGGTAAAACCACCTTGGAGAGGAGGGAGAATGCACTGAGGGAGCAAAGATTGCTGCTCCACTGAAGAGTTGATGAAAACAGTTCTAATGCATTAAACTTGCAAGTATGAGTTGTATGAACTTCTCCACTGGTTGGAGACTCCCTTAAATCGATTGGAAGTTTTTATCACCAAGTCAGTCAAGTGGAAAATAGCTTTGCAAAGCTGATTTGCATGAGAGGGGCTGTCGAGTGGTTGGTTTGAGGTGCTGCACTAGCACTTGCTCATTAATTCCCATTTATTGCCTTGTATTGCTACCAGAGTTTGGGAAAATATGGGGAGAAGAGGATCACTGTAATATTTCTCTCATTTTTGTGGTTTGGCTTTTTTCCTTTGAGCCCTTATGGTCAAAATAATAACATGAGTATGAATGGAAATGTCTTCCTATTCCATCTGCTGTTATGTTCTCTCTGGTCCTGCCCTTAAAGAAAAATGTGTACAACTGCTCCTGAGCCAAAATTTAACTGGCACTAATGAGTATAACTTGAAACGTGACTGAAAATATTTAGAAAACTTCTAAGTTGGGAAGTAGCACCTACCTCTGACGGTCACCAGGTCAGTCAAAACACTCTGCAAATTCTGTGTATTTATACAGAACTACTGTGCTGCACATTTCACTGTTTGACAGTGTAATGCTGAACTTTTGAGTTGAGATACACAATGAAATTGGAGAACACAGACATTGATTTCAAGTATTTTTTTAATTGCTGGTTACATGTAGATATGAAGGGAAATATTTCCAGAATCAGCTAAACTCAATGTTAAATATTTAGATAGCTTCACTCTCAGTATTAGTATGCAGTATTTATTTTCTCCAACTTCATGTACATATTGACCAAAAATAATGCTTTAAAAGGAAGGAAAAAATCACCTTGCTGTACTTCAAAGTGGGATGTTTGGTCTGTAGGCTGAGAAGAAGCAGAGACTTCCAAAGTTCAGTTTCAAGGATTTTAAACAAAACCTGTATGGAAAAGAGTAGAAGCTCCTCCAACAAATGTGTATTACTTGGAAGTTCTGATTTAGTTTTACCATGCATCTCCTGTGTGGTAGCTGGTGAAAGAATAGCAGTGAGGTATCCAGAAACCTTATACCCAAGATTAGATCATGGGTGGGAAATCATTAGTCAAGGGCTGTTCTTCTGCTTATTAACCTCCTGGTGAAATTTTATCTTGGAATAGTATAAATCCTGTCTTTTTGATACAATGCACTTCTGACACTATGTTGTTTTTTGCTCTTGGATGATATAAATCAATCAATCACTTCTCTAATGATGGAAACTGTAACAATGGAACTAATAAACATGACATGCTGGTCTTGTAATGTGTGTGTAAGCACAAGAGAATAGTCTAATAAACATAGATAATTCCTAGAAAATGGTGTTCTTGGTTTTCAAAGACCCCTTTATTAAATGCATGAAAAACTGAAAATCAGAAAAACTCACCAGATCCATCTGCTCAATTAGCTGTGCTCTGCAGAGATAAGATCAAGAATTTGGTAAATTTTGGTAATTTTGGCTTCCCCCACAGGTGACTTATGGCTCTTTTGACTACACTTCTCTGCTCTATCTCTCTGACTACTCCAAAGACTTCGGGGGTGGACGGTTTGTGTTCATGGATGCAGATTCCAACAAGACAGTGGAGCCCCGAGCAGGTACGAGCCAGGCTGGCTGCAGGTTGTGCCATTTATTGACTTTTCTGGGCTGGCAGGTGGTGTGGGATGGTTTTTGTGTCAGCAGGAATAACGTGGGGTAGTGTAGCATTCTGTGTTCAGATTGATGACATCAAAAGTGATGATTAAAACAGGTTAAAATACAGCCACAGTTTGTAAGATCTGGTGTTAAGCCACAAGAAGTGACTTCCTGGAAAGCTGTAGGGCTTAGAAGAGGTGGCCAGTTCTGACAGCTTAGCAGGTCAGTGTGTGTGGGAAATAGTAATAATAGTAATAATTTCAGATTATTAGCTTTAAGACATTTACAACATAGTGTAGCTAAAGCTGATAGGCCAAGAAACTTTTATAGTAGATTATAATTAGGAAATAGTTGGCTTCTGATTGTGATAGCATGAATTATAACATCTGTATTATCTCACCCTTCTCATGAGACTGAAAATAGAATAAAAGTTTTTAAAACACTTCTGAGTTGCCCCATCTCTGAGTCAAAAAAGAGCTTAGTCTGACAACTGTGCAGCAAGAGCAGAGCTAACTGTCACTGCAGCAAATCCAAATTAAAGCAATTTATTCTAGACTGGCCTGAAATTCCTTTGCTGCTCAAGGTGGTGCTTAATATCCTGTAATGGCTGAGGGTGGGTGTGGAGGTGATTGATTGCCACAGCTCTGCTGACCTGCTGGAGCATGATGAACCATGATTACTTGGGTATAAATCCATCCCTGCTTCCAGGAGGTCTGACAGGGATGAGCCTTCTGATGGCTGTCAGTTATAAATAAAGAAAAAACCTTTAAGGCTGGTTTGAGATTTTTTTAATATGTGGATAATTTGAAACTAGAATTACTCTGGGACTACCTAGAGAGGAGCTCAGCCTCAGCTCATCTGTCTGGCAGGTGAGTGCTGAGCTTCCAGCAGTGTTACCTTTCATAATGCAAGATCAGCCACACTGCTGCAGGGAAAAAGCAAAAAAGGACAACTTTATATTCCTGCTGTGTTCTGTCTTTTTGTTCCAAGACAGAAAAGATGGAAATTTGCTCATTTAAAGAGCCTCAGTAATTGTCTGCTGGCAGTTGTTACCCCAAGCAGAACTGGCTTCAGACTATTGCTGCCTGCAAATTGGGATGGGTGTTCTTTGAATTCTGGATCATAGTGATCCACTCACCTGCAGTGATGCTGGTTTAGATAAACTCTGAGATTACCTGGGTTTGCTATCAAGAACTGTGTGTTTGATTATTTTGTCTTTTATGATTGGAAATAAACCCTAAACTGAAAGCTTCATCTTTTGCAAAATGCTGCTGCCAGTATTTTGAAAGGGAACACATTAAACTATTTTTCAGATGCAATTCTAAGATTACCAGATAGCTGTAGAAATCACAACTGAATTCTAGGTATGTGAGGAGAGCTGTCTCCTCAGTGCAGGGGCACTCAGCCTGGCTGCAGTGTGCAACATGCCCCTGACTTAATTTCCAAAAGTCTGTAATTGTGAAATTGCTTCCATTCAGCCCCACCTATTCATTTTCAGGTTTTCTGCTGCAAAGTCTTTGCTCTTGATGTCATTCTGGGGGAAGAAGGGGAAGCTGATGAAATACAGAATTTTCTTTTTGGCTGTCCCTTTGCCAGGGGTTGTATGGGCAGTGTGTGCCACAGGACACCCCTTCTGAAACAAAACAATGCACAGCTCCTCAGGAATAGCACAAATGTCCTTCATGACACAAGAGAAAATTAATTACACTTTTCTAACACATCTCTGTTATCACAGTTGTCAGGGGTCCTGTGATTGTGTCACAGCCTCTGGTGCACAATCCCCACTGACATCCTGTGAGCAAAGGAGAAAAGCTTGAGAGGTGAAGCACAATGTGAAGGCATTTGCACTTGTTTTTCCTCTTGCTGATAAAATGTGTTTTGTGAAGGAATGACCCCAGGCTGTTTTCTGCTGCTGGTACAAGTTGATGTATTTTTCATGTTCATAGTGTTCCTCTGCAATGTTTTTTCTCTCCTTCTGTCTTTTTGGCTTTTCTTTTGTTTGTTTTGTTTTACGCTTCTTTTGATCCTTTGTGCTTCTCTAGTCACTCCAACTCAACTTTTAAAACCACATGTTGATGAGCTTTCATGGCTCTCATTTAGGAGCTCCAGGCTTTTCTAGGGATGACTGTCATAATCACTGGTTCAGTTTTCATGCCTGACAACTAATTTACTTTTCTGTATTGCTAATGCCACTGCAGTCCTAAAACCTGGTACTTGGGGACTGCATTTTGGGGGACCTGATTCTGTGTGCCAAAATGAGCAGGTTTCTTTTCCTGTGAGCAGCAATTTGTTCAAGTGTCAGTGGGGAGCAGGAAGGCATTGTTAGTGATGCAGCAGAGCAGAAAAGCAGTAATTGGAAATACAAGAAAAAGCAATTAAACCATTGTGGGATGTCCTGTGTTTGTAAGTGCTGCCTGGGCAGGTCCCAGTGCTGCTGCAGATGCATTTGCTGCACTGCTCTGGTGAGGATCAGTGTCAGCCAGGCAGCTGGGGACAGGGAGAACTGTTCTGCCAGGAGTGGAGCCTAAATTAAAATGCTTTTCACTTCCCTCAGTGTATATCACTTGCAGATTACCTAAGAAGTCTCTAGGTCCTGACTCTCACATAGTTGACTGAACAACTCTCTAATTTATAGGATCATCTTTAACATCCCCTAGTTTGGTTGTTAGCAAACATTAGCTTTAAGAAGGAATTGTAATTTATTAACATTGAGGCTCTTTAGATTATTTTTTTAACAGAAATGAACAAGTCAGCACCAGTTCAGTGTACAGACCTTTGGCTAATTCATAACCAGATGTGGCATGAAGGAACACATCTTTCTTGTGCTCTGATGGGCTGCAGAAGTGAATATGTGTCTTTTGACTTCAGTCAGGACCTCTCTCTGCCACAAGAAACTCACTGTACCATGAGGAAGTAAATTCTTAGTGCCAAGGGATATACAACTTGGAAAATATATTTTTTTTGTGACAAAGAAATAGATCTAAAGTAGTATCTGTTCCTTTTAAATATATATGGAAATTCTGTTTTCAAAATTGTCATACTGGGATTTTTTTCCATCCCTTTGCACCAGGATTGGCTCTGTTTGAGAGACTGTAAGAAACAGAGCAACATTTTGAAAATGAGGCCCTTCAAAACTAAGCCCTTTCAATATTAACTCTTCTGAGACATGTTTTAGTAATCTGCAAGACATACACGAGGAATAAGAATAAATGGCAAACATCAAGGCTTTCCTTTTCAGTCACAAAATTGGTATACTTTCTTCTGCTACTAAACTTGTCAGTGTATAAAGTTTCATATTATAAAATTTCATTATTTTGCAGAGTCTTGTGTGAATTTGGGGTCTGGCAATATTAGGCAGGTCCCAGACTTCATTTGATCATAAAGTGTAGATGAAACTGCTGTTGGAGTGAAATCCCAGTACTGGTTCTGTGTTCTTTATTTGCATGTGCATTTCTTGGTTTGAAGGTCAGCTTTGCTGCACTTATTTCCAGCTTACAAGGGAATTTGTTCTTCATACAAGTAATTTATTATACAAAGGCAGTAGGAAAGGTCACAATCACTTCTGTGTGTTTCTGGAAGAAACTAATCTGTGGGGCAAAATGAATTCTGTACACTGGAGAGTGCAGTGTGACTCTTTAATCTCAAACTTAGTGTATTCTTAGTGTTTCTGGAAGTGTAAAATATTTGATTTGAAGGTCTAAGATATTTGGGAACTCCCCCCCATACAGACAGTCTCATCTTTCTCTGTGTTCAATCCACATCCTCCAGATTCAGTCATGCTAATCTGCCAATTCCAGCTTTAGTTTTGCTCCAATCAGTAAAAAACTGGAGCACATCTTGAAGTTAAATCAGTATCAGCTGAAAGCTGAGAATAATTTCTAAAAAATCCACAGAAGTAGCTGTCAGTCCTGGTGAGGAACAAATGGAGGCAGCATTAGCAGCTGCAGTAAGCACCAGCCATGCAAAAGACAGCAATTCTTACTGATTTACAATGCTCATCACAAATTGTGCCAGGGACTGGTGAGGTGATTGCAAAGAGCGGTAGGAAAAGGAGTGTCAAAAAGACAGAAAATCCTTATTTCTCAATAGAACTTGCTTTTGGTTTTGTTACCTCTGGAAGAGTAACTTCTTCCAGGCAGGTTTTGTATTATGATGATGTTGATGCCAGGTTATTGATGGCATTAAATGAAACACTGTTTTAACTGGCAATAAAGCAATAAGTACCTGGGAGTGCAGGTGTTATTTGTGGTGTTTTTGTGAGTGACTTCTGATAAATCCACTCATTGAGGCAGCTGTTACTGGGGGTAGCAGTGGTCACCTCACATTTCCTGCAGCACTGGAAGGATGGAGGAGTGCTGGGGGAAGAGTTGTCCTGTGTTAGTGTTGCACAGAGAATTGTGAAGCACTGCCATATTCAGAATTAGCCTCTGAGGCTTTCCCCTGCCATGAAAACTTGGTATAAATGACCACATGTCCTGTTTGTGCCTTTATGCAATGCATGTGCAGCCCAATATTTCATGAATTTGATACTGGTCAAGAAAATATGCAGCAAAGCTGAAGGCAGAAAGCAGTGGAAAAATCAGCTTCAAAGAGTTCCTCCATGAAATTCAGGTAATGTAACAGATGAAATAAAACAAAATACCAAAGTAACTGCAGGTTCAGCTCTGTGGTTCAGTAGTGAGAGTTGATTTCTTGGTTCCTAAGCTGTGTGAGAATGTCAGAGGCCACAGATGCTCTGATGAAGCCTCTTTAAATGCTGTTTTTGGAATAATTGAGCAGCAGGAGTTACCCTTGTGCTTATGCTTCAGTGATTTACTAAATGTAAGGATGAATTCCTTCTTATCAGAAGTCCAAAACCCAGAACTTGGGCATCCATGTGATTTCACCACAGCTCTGCTGGACATGCCATGTTTGGTAAGGTCAGTAAAAGTCAGATAGATGATGCTGAGGTTGTTTAATGGGGTTGAAGTTGCAACACTTTGTTCTTAGTGAGAACTTTTTGTAGGAGTCAAATTCTGAGCCCTGGTGCAGCTGCTGTGGTGGGGGAACAGAGCAGACCTGGCAGCACTGGCTGGGTGAGGCTCAGCCTGGAGGGGAGAACTGGAAAATATTCCTGCCCTTCTCTTGGCTCCAGGGAGGAGAGATGGAGCCAAAAGGCCTTGGGGACACTCAGAATTGATATGGAGAGAGCAAATATTCAGTTTTCACTTGTAAATACTCCCCAGGGTTGTCACACCTTCAGACAGAGTGGAAGCTGCTCTGATTTGGAGCAACCAACTGTGCTGGTAGGAGAGAAGCAGGCAGGGATTCTAAAAATCCAGCAGCTGATATATAGAAATGTTCTTGTACTTTTAGCAAGAAATAAATAAGTTCATTAATTTTCTTTAAAAACTGTAATCTGGAAGATTTCTAGACCCTTCTGAATTTAAAGTAGAAGGAACTACTTTTTTGAGAGTATTGATACTACAAATTACAAACTGGCTGTGGGAGACTTCACTGTGTGAACCAGTGATTTTATTGATAACAGCAAGAAATTTCTGTCTAGTAACTAAACATGGGACAAGTTTGTAACTAGCATTTGATACCCATTGCAGGTAGTTCTNTGTTTTAAATTTAATTTGATTTTATTCTTCTGTGCTTGACATAAATGTAGCAAAATGATTCAGAGAAGCTTGTGCCCTCTCTTCTGGGGTGCTTTCTTCATCCCAGATCAGGGCACTTGCAGGCATTGTCAGTCCAGGTTCCTTTTGTGGGATTTCCTTAAAACACTTAAATTCTCCCAGTTCAACATTTTTAAATAAGTAATTGAATTAGTTAACTAAGTTTTAATGTGTGCTTGCAGAAAACATTATTATCAGTTTATTTGCCTAATGATATGATGGGGTTTCTTGGACACTCTACATGAGAATGAATTGGTGATTAATCCTCAACAGATGCTGAGGATGAGAAGACAACTGTTGTGCATTTTCCCTGGCAGTGCTTCTGTCTGGCTGTCACTCAGCAGCTGAGATGCAGTTTTTCCTTCTTTCCTGAGGAACATTGAGAGCTGATAAATGTTAGGCAGAGAGTGGAAGCTGTCAGTGCATGAGATGAAAGATGCTGAATAGATCTGTGGTGCCAAATAAACTGTTCCTGCTGCCCTTTAACCAGACAGAGGAGTTGCTTCACAGAATTCACAGGATTCACAGGATTCACAGGACTCACAGAATTCACAGGATTCACAGGATTCACAGAATTCACAGAATTCACAGGACTCACAGAATTCACAGGATTCACAGGATTCACAGAATCTCTGGGTTGGAAGAGACCTTCAAGATCATCGAGTCCAACCCAGCCCCAGCACCTCAACTAAACCCTGGCACCCAGTGCCACATCCAGGCTGTTTTAAGCACATCCAGGGATGGTGACTCCACCACCTCCCTGGGCAGCCATTCCAGAAATCACTCTCTCAGTGAAAAACTTTTTCCTAATATCCAACCTGTATTTCCCTTGGTGCAGCTTGAGGCTGTGTCCTCTGGTTCTGTCAGTGCTGCCTGGAGAAAGAGACCAATCCTAGCTGAGCACAGTCACCTTTCAGGGAGTTGTAGAGAGTGATGAGGTCACCCCTGAGTCTCCTTTTCTCCAGGCTGAGCACCCCCAGCTCCCTTCCTTCCCTCTGAGCAGCAGCTCAGTTTTCCCAGTGCCCCCAGCCATGGGCAGTGGATGGTGGTGATGCCCTTCCCATTCCCCCAGCCCTGCTTTGCCTCCCTCCCCTGGTGTCCAGGGAGGAGAGCAGGGGCACAGATGGGATGGGAATTAACATTCTCTACCCTCTTTCTGAACATTTATACTGATAAAAATAATGTACTGTGGAAAGAGTGTGCTTTTGCTTCAAGAATATTGTAAAGGAAGTAAGTTTAAAAGAAATTCTTCCCAAGTGAGGAAAAAGCATCTTTGAAAACTGACTATAGCCTTGTTCAGTTACCCAGAGAGCCCAGTTGATGCATATGGGAGCAGATTGATACCATATATATGAAGACATATTTATTAAAGAAAGAACTTAAAAGACATTCAGTATAGCCAAAAAAAAAAAATCACTTTAACTGGCTTAACACACTGAACCTTGTCTAGCTGTGAATTACTACTACTTCTGGTCAGAGATCAAACAAAACAGCTTGAAAGTCAGTTTAAGGCAAAGCTTTGAGTGAGCAGGTGAAGGACCAATAATAATGTACTTTAATGAAGTTGAAATACAGTTTAAAAGGGAAAAACAAATCATGACACAGGGGTTTTGTATGGAATCCTTGAGGGCAGCACTGTTCATTGCAACACTGGTAGGACAGGAGCATGTTGCCTTCATTTAGCCTTTCATCCAGAAAAGCAGGACAGCGAGGTGGGAATGAGCTGTGCACACAAATGGATCTGTTCTTTACATGTCTGTGACTTCACCCATTATTGAGGTGCAGGCACAGAAGGGGATGAAATTGTTATGAAAGACTCTGAACTGCACTCTGAGGATTAGATGTGAGCTGCTGCAGCTGAACATGAAAGGGACTCAGGGATTAGTGGGTAAACCCAGCCCCATAAAGCCAGTCTAGTTTTGTCCAAATCCCCCATGTGTGCTGCTTAGGAGGATGCAAGCAAAGGAACTTCTGGATCTTTGGGATCCTTTGAGAAGAGAAACCCAGTGATGTGCCTGGTGCCCATTTTGGCCATGGAGGTGGGGTAAGGGGTGGAATAGTTCATGTTGTTGTTGTTGTTTAGGCAGGCTTCAGCTTTTAAACAAACTCTAATTTGAACAGTGGGGGAAAAGCCTGAGCAGGAAAACCACGTGCTGTTGGGGTGAGGGAGCTGTGCAGGTGAGAAATTTTGGCTTCCTCAGGAGAACTGGAGCAGTCCCACGGAGCTGTGTCAGTTCAGAGTTACCTGCTGGACATCAAACATCAAACCTGTACATTCTCAGAACAGTTTAACAACGTGGCAGTGCAGAGGGCTCCATTCTGCTGTCTCATCAAGAGGGATGGCAGTGTACCTCTGCTGTCAGCATCAAAGTCACTGCATTTCCATCTCACCTGGTGCCACCTGAGGCCCAGAGTGTCCCCAAGCAGGGTCGTGATGGTCAAGGCTTGGGGCAAGCACACCACTGAGCACTTGTATCTATAGAAGAACTGCCAAGCCAATGCATGGATGGAGTGGCTCTTTCTAGGGAAAGTGAATTTGTGCATGGCTGATCCGTGACTTTGTAACCTGCCTGAGTGGGAGTGATCAGAGCAGGCACAGAAAGTGATAGCAAACACTTGGTGCAATGCTGATATCTGCCACAGCTGCTTGTAAACCTGCTGAGGTTTTGTCACTGAAGGCTTTTTTTGCCACCTCTGTGGTGCTTCCTCCTTCTTTGGTCTAAAATCAGCCAGGACTAGAAGGAGAGCAGGGAGGAAATCAGTAAACTTTGCTGACAGTCACTAGAGTTGCACTTTTTTTTAAATGAGGCAACTAAGAACTGGCTTCCATGTTCTTGGCTTCCTCCTGCCTTTTATAAAGTAGCTTTGGTGGGATTCTGTGGCAGCAGCTCTCTGGCCACAGAGAGAAACACACAACTTTCCCAGGCATTGCCTGAGAAAGTCTGGGAGAAGATCAGAGAAAAGAATGAGAA
Organism: Ploceus nigricollis; assembly: GCA_013399945.1. NCBI lineage: Eukaryota > Metazoa > Chordata > Aves > Passeriformes > Ploceidae > Ploceus > Ploceus nigricollis. The sequence continues at coordinate 78,091 of VXBC01008930.1, read as the reverse complement.
ACAATTCTTATCTTCACTTGCTGCACCTGTTGTTCTGAACATGTGGAATGTGTCATGGAGATTTGTTTACCAAAGGGTGGTTTCTTAATTAGCCAATGGTGATGGGGTTTTGATTGGAGGATCAATCAAGTCTACCTGTATTGTAACTGTCTATAAAAGCAATGGGTTTGTTAATAGAGCTAGAGATTGATCAGCCTTCTGTGAATCAATGCTAATTATTACCTGGCCAGGGGTCTGCTGCTATGACAGGATTCCATCTCCAGCTTTGTGGCACGAAGGATTAATGTATGTTTTAAAGAGTAAAAAGCTGTCAGAGGGCAGTGTAAGCTCGTGGCAGTTTGTCTGTGATCACCTGTGGGCTCCCAGGTCACCGGGGAACAGCAGAGCTGTGGAGGGAGAGCTGCAGCCGATGCAAACTCCTCTGATGGGTTAAAACCTTTGTCTTTGCAGGCCGGGTGTCGTTTTTCACCTCAGGATCAGAGAACCTGCACCGGGTGGAGAGGGTGCAGTGGGGCACTCGCTTTGCCATCACCATCTCCTTCACCTGCGACCCGCAGCACGGCATCGGGGACCCGCTCCTGCGCTGACTGCCCCTGCCACAGCAGCTCACAGCGGGGAGAGAAGCCCTGCAAGAGGAGAGGAGAAAGGGAGAAACCAGCTCTTGTAACCTCACATAATGTTAGAGCTGCCCAGCTGTGGGAACATGCTGTCACACACTTTGTTTTCACAGCTCCTTTTCTATAAACATTGCAAATGGTGGCTGAAGGGCCATCCTAAATTTGATGCGTTCTGAAAATGGTTTGTCTTCGTGTGCCACAGGGACAGGCTGCAAAGAAGAGGGGCTGGGCTCCACAAAGAACAGAGGATGGGCTCCACAAAGAAGAGAAAGTGGGCTCTTCATTTTTTAAATTTTTTTTGGAAGTTCTTCAGTTTGAAAGATATAAACAACCTTTTGGGCCATGCCTTGATCTGACTCCCCAGGCCGCTGTTACCCATTCCATTCTTTAGTCTCTTCATTACTAACGTGGTGTAGAAAGTCTGACCTAAGTTAATTGAGACCTGAGTTAATTGAATGTTACTCTCTAGAACACACCTTCTGTTGAGAGGGATGGATTCTCTGAGTGTGGGATCAGTGGGGAATACACCTGGGACTTGAACTTTTTTTAAAATTTAATTACTACTGATTCAATATTCAGGAAGTCTCTCAGTAGCTATTTTTTGATTTCTCTTTTCCAGTTTAGTCTGAAGACTTTTTCTGTTAATGAGGACCCTGAATATTAAATTGCAGGGACTTCCAAGAGGAGCTGTGTGCAAACACATGCATAATCTTGCCAAATACTTTAGGGTTTTTACTGCAGTCAAAGATTTCTGTGGGTCAGGAGGTTGATAAATAAATGGTAGAAAAACCTAATTTCTTTTTCTCAATCAAATTCTGAAATAAGCATGTTGATCTGGTTTATTTCCTGGATGTATAATTTCTGTGAAACACTGAAAATCTGGGAATGTGCTTTGATTTTTTTTTTTTTAATTTTATGCATACAGTTTGGCCCTTATAATGTACCCTTTTATGGAAATAATAAGTACTGGGGGGAATTACACCTGAAGATCAATATAAAGAGGAATAAGAGGACACTTGGACTTGTGAGGGCTCTCATTGGGCACACCAGCAAGATTAGTCCTCTGTAATTTCATTTCTTTGTTCTGAAACTTGAAAAAGTCTTCCTTGCCTGTACTAACAAGGGGGAATTGTTAAATTGGCTGGATGCAAAGAAATATTAAAGTCATTTGGGTTTCATATTGAAATACTTGTCTTAAAGCCTGTTTATTCCAAGGAATTTGCATTACACCATGTTTTAAGTCTGTCTGAAGGCAGACCAAGATCACCAGCAGCTTTAGTGGATTGAACTTGATTCTTGTCATTACCCTGAGATTTAAATGTAATTTTTTCCCCCCAAATACCTGATAGGAATCTGAACATGAATGGCCCTGTGTTTGCTGGTTACTCCTGTCATGCCAGCTGTGAGTGGCACTTCTGGAGCTGCCCTCTGTCAAATCCTGCTCAACAAGATCATCTCAGCCCGTGGGGGAAATCTCAGCTCATCTCCTCTTGGATTTTTATATTTTGAAGATCCTGTGTTTTGTAATAACTGCTCCCCATGGAGCATCTCCTGCTGGGAACTGATGGATGTTCAGAAATAAAATCAAGCTGGTTTTTGTCTTTTGGAGTCTTTAAGCCTCAGTAATCTGGGCAATATGATGACCAAACCTGTCACCTGTAATTTGTTGGGAGATTGTGCACTGTGCATGGTAGGAGAGCTCTTCTTTGGAAAAAAGCCAAATATTTTGTATATTTTAGTGCCTGAGATTCTTCTATTTAGAGCTTCAATATCCAGACTACTAAAAGCAATGCCTAGATCTAGGGAGAATTTAAATGGCAGATGAGGATGTAAAGTGCAACCTAAAAGTTTCTGAAGGTGGCCTCCAGCAGGAAGCAGTAATTGCAGAATGTTCCTGGGGCAGAGTGGAATTTGAATTCACTGCTTAATAGGAACAAACTTGGTTGAATTTATTTTAGGCCACTTAAATACCCTGAATAACTTTTTTATTAAGGGTCTCTCCAGATAATGGCATGTAACTCTGAACTTGAAATATATTAATTTCTGTGCTTTTTGAGGCTCAGCTGCCTGTTGCTACTGGGAACTGCAGGGCTCTGATTCTTACAACTCTGACTATTCCAAGGGCAGAATTTCTTCAAGTAATGAAGAAATATTCAAGTAGCATCAATCTGATGCCAAACTGCTGCAGAGAAGTGCTCTTAATTGAACAGAGGTGATGACAGAAGGTGGCTGATGTGTCCCAGCTGTGTGAGGACCTTTCTGAAGAGCCCTTGTAGTTAAAACAAAGTCAGGAAAGGTCAGTGCTTGTGCACTGGGAGCTGGGGCCCAGTCCTGATGTTAAAATTACAGCTTTGCACCTGAAAGCAGACTTGTTACAAGTATCTGGGAATGCTGGTTTGTGGTTTGAAAGGAAATTACTTGAAAGGAAAGGGAAAGGCTGCTGGTGTGAAAAGTCCCAGAGTAAAATAGGAAATGCAGCAGGAGAGCAAGGCAGATTTGACTCCCTACAGTGAGACTGAGTGAAGCCTCCTGAGGACTTCTGTGAAGTTGTACTACTTTTTAAACCATATTTCCACTCCAATGTTTCGTGGAACATCAGGAACTTTTGCAAAATTGACAGGTTTTGTGGTCAGATTAGGTTTTTAGTGTACATCTCCCTGTCAGTCCTGTAGCATGCATTCAGTTTTAAATTTTTTATCCCCTGTGATTCTAGGAACTCTAGGTGGACTTCTTGGCATTTCTCATGGATAACAT
>VXBC01008930.1:52897-74199 GCA_013399945.1 Ploceus nigricollis | reverse complement strand
AAAATAAAATAAAATAAAATAAATTAAATAAAATAAATCTCAGCTCCCTTTTTTGAGTCTTTTGTGGAAATCCAAGCAAACATTCCAGGAGCAGCAGAAGAGTTATTTCCTTTCTGAACCACAGGTGGCTCTGGCACACATGGATTGTCTCAGCCTGGGAAAATCCAGCTAAGGCATCTCCTGGAGGGTGGGAATCCTCTGCTGAGTGCCCACTGCTCCTTGTGAACANCAAGGGCAGAATTTCTTCAAGTAATGAAGAAATATTCAAGTAGCATCAATCTGATGCCAAACTGCTGCAGAGAAGTGCTCTTAATTGAACAGAGGTGATGACAGAAGGTGGCTGATGTGTCCCAGCTGTGTGAGGACCTTTCTGAAGAGCCCTTGTAGTTAAAACAAAGTCAGGAAAGGTCAGTGCTTGTGCTGGGGCCCAGTCCTGATGTTAAAATTACAGCTTTGCACCTGAAAGCAGACTTGTTACAAGTATCTGGGAATGCTGGTTTGTGGTTTGAAAGGAAATTACTTGAAAGGAAAGGGAAAGGCTGCTGGTGTGAAAAGTCCTTAAATGTAATAGGAAATGCAGCAGGAGAGCAAGGCAGATTTGACTCCCTACAGTGAGACTGAGTGAAGCCTCCTGAGGACTTCTGTGAAGTTGTACTACTTTTTAAACCATATTTCCACTCCAATGTTTCGTGGAACATCAGGAACTTTTGCAAAATTGACAGGTTTTGTGGTCAGATTAGGTTTTTAGTGTACATCTCCCTGTCAGTCCTGTAGCATGCATTCAGTTTTAAATTTTTTATCCCCTGTGATTCTAGGAACTCTAGGTGGACTTCTTGGCATTTCTCATGGATAACATTTTCATTTTGTAAGCAGTTGTGGAATAATTCTGGCTTTTATTACCTTGTAAGTCAACTGAAGGTTTAGGAAGATACATTTATGTTGAGATTTTCCTGAATATCTATCATCCACCTGAAATATTCTGCACTCCATCTCAATTTCAAGTCCAGAAATGTTTACAAGGATACCCTATTTACCAAAAAAAGATTTAAATTTGGATTTATAGCAGAAATTCAGCTTCATGTCTTATTTTTAAGGTCAGCAGCTGGGTGCTTTAGGAGGCTGTAGCATCTAATAATGTGCACATTAAAATAAATTAGCTGAAAAGGCATTGATGATAACTGTGCTGCCAAGGAAATATGGTTTTGTTTCTTCAGTTGCATTTCTTAGTATTGAATTGCTCCTTCACAGCTTTCCTTTCCCCAGTAAAAGAAGATTATACTGTTTTTAATGTAAGAGTTCCTGGTGTTCCTTCTCCATCCAGATATCCTTCCACAGTGTTTGCAGGGGATTTTTTCTCTCTAACCTGCCCATGGAGAGCTCTGTGCAATATTTTTGTCTTGTCTAAATTCTAGGGGTAAAACCAGGAAATGCTGCTGGAGGTCAGGGCTCTTTGAGTGGGGAGGAATAAATACAACCAATCTACCTTCTCTGANGGGTGGGAATCCTCTGCTGAGTGCCCACTGCTCCTTGTGAACACCCCAAGAGCTGGAGCTCTGCCTTGCTTTGTGTCTTGGGAACACTCTTAGGAAGCTGAAAGCTCATTTTGCATCCTTGGCTGAACCCTGCTTTCAGCTCTCTCTTCCTGATTGTTAATTTATCCCCAAAAATAAAAAAATGTGGTCATTTTTTATCTTCTGTGAGTGCTGGTAGCTTTGAAGTAAAGTTTTTCAGGGTGGACTGTGCAAAGGAAATAAAGGAAATAAATAAATGTCCAGTTTCCCAAGTATACATCTTTTTGAGTGTGTCCATCATCTCCCCTCAAATTTCACCTCTCACTTCTGTGAGAACCTTGACCTGTCCCCCCTGACCAGGGGATAGAGCCCAGGGCATTATTTATTCATTCATTGGNTTAATGTTTATTAATCTTTATTAACAAGATCCTTTATTAGAAGGATTTCTAACTCAATTTTTGAGACTTTTCATTCCTCAGCATTCAGTTTTTACCCAAATACTCCTATTTTTCTTCTAGCAGAGGCATTGCCCATGTTGAGCCCAATTATTTCAGAAATATTTCTTTCCATCTTGCCTGTTTTCCCGTAAAGCTGAAATAATGACAAGGTATGGATCAGTGTTGTCTGCTTTTGAGCATTTTTGTCTTTCCTGATACCTCCTGGACAACGAGTAGGGAATTTTGGAACAGAGAGAGTGAGTCAGACCTTGGGATCACAACCAGAGAGGCCTTGCTTGAATAATTCTTACTCTGGAATCAATAAAGCAGCCTGGAAGTACCATCTGCTTTATTTTTGTGGTTTTTAGATGCATCTAATTAAAAATATCTTGGTTTACTGCTGAATAATCCTGAGGCTGTCCAAGGAGCCCATAGTGGGTGAATCCATGAGCTGCCAGGTCAGGTTGATTGCTCAGTGTCACCTCATTTCTCTTCACAGAGAAAAGGATTTTCCCAAGGATTTACTGGGAAAGGCACTGAGAAGCCTCAGAGAAGAGAAGACAATTCTTTAATTCTACTCCTTGTTTTCCCCATGTAAAATGTAGTATAGAGATTATTTGCCTACAGTAATTGCTTGATTAATTTCTAGTAAAGAGTGTTTAAATTCAATAACCAATCAAATCCAACTATATCTCAAACTCTCAAACAAAACCACAAACTTATTAAAGTTAAATATAATAAGTTAAAAAGTAAGTNTTTAAATAATATATTAATGTAATATACTATATTTTTAATAAAAAGAGTGTTCAGCATTCTAAAGCCTTCTGATTTGGAGCCAAAGAAATAATTTCTTCCCTCTGGGGTTCACCTGCAAATTACTATAGCTCAGAACGAGCTGCTCTGAAACCTTCCCCTTTTTGAAGGAAATATTCCATTTATAGGGAGAAGCTGAGGTTTGTGGAGCGTTCATGTTCTGTGTTCCTGGGAATTTCTTGTAATAGTCCTCCAGTGTCCAAAAAAGCTCATTTTAGACATGGATACCTTTCCTATTCTTTTGTTAACAAACCACAGCAGCCCCTCCACCCCCCAAAAAAGCACCAGCTGAGTTCCTGAGCCATGATTTTTCTGTTCAGACACCTTGAGGATTTGTCTCTTTCTTGTTCCTCAGTTTATACAATTATTTTCAGCTGTTTATGTAGATGCCTGGACACTTTGCTGCTGACTCCACACAAAAAAAATCTTGCTGTTTTCTTTTGAGAGAGCTTTTCCCTGCCAGGAGAAGGTCTCTGGGTGGATTCCTACCTTGGAGGTGACCTCCTGAGCATATTAACTTGTAACCAGACCATTAAATCTTGTGGGAATAAACAAAGGCAGCTCCTAATGGAGTCATTCTGCATGTCTTGGCTGAGGGTGGTGGTTTCTTCCACTCCCTCTAGCAGGGAATTGTGTTTATTTCTGATTTATGTTCCTGAAGAGCAGACGTGTTCTGGGAGTCCTCCCTGCACAATGGGGCTTTAATTGTGGTTCACTGAATAACCCTGTGAAAAGAAGGCCACGTTTCACCAGGTGATTCAAAACTTAAAAGGCTGCTGTGAAATAAGACAAACTCTGAGCCCATTTAGTCCCCACACTTCTCAACACAAAAGAAATGAGAGAAGTGATCTTGGATTATTTCTGCTTTGCTACGGGCCATAAATGTGTGTTTTCTTGGTTTCTTTATATTAAAGGAAAATAGGAATTAATTTGAGAGTCATTCCTTTCCACAGGGATGAATATGATCAAAATAAACTTTGACTAGCAGGGAAAAAGCAATTCTACAGAAGTCAGCCAGGCAGAGGGGGAAGTGAAATTTAAGATGGTGTTAGGCAGAGAGCAGCTACAGGAGATTTCTCCCACACTGACGTGTCTGTGTCACTTTGAAGTGACATTTTCTCCTCCTCCTCACTCTGCTTTATTGTTTCATTAGATCAGACAACTGGAAACTGAGAGCTTTCAGGCAGCAAAGCTCTTGCTGTTCAAACCTTTTACAAAATTTTCAATAGGACCTCTTGATAACCATTTGTTTCAGCTATTTATCCTGTCCATCCTCTGTTTGAATTAATAATGAACAGTGAATATGCTAAAATAAGTTAAGTGATGCTGCATCCACCTATTTAAAAATGATGAATTATGCTTTCTTCTGCATTTATCTTGTGTGTCAAATGGGCATTTTTTAAGTGATGGTGTCCTCCACGCATAGCTTGTGTCTGTTGCACCTTTTCTGGAGCTGGACAGAATTTAGACCTGTAAATAAGAAATAATCCAAGAAGAAATTAAAACTGAATTAATAAATATACAGGGGTGTACAGAAAGTTTCCCTTTGGGGAAAAAAAAAAGGGGTTGAAATATTTGTGGATTTTGGAGCTGTAAGAAAAAACAGAAAAAAAGGAAAAAAAAATTCATTTATTAATCCTTTAGTGGGGCTGTAGGGAATCTGCACCTGCTCCTCAGTACCTGGAAATCCAGACCCCTCCCTGCCCAGTTTCCCTTTCTAGGCACACATTTTGATGGAGATCTTGATCCCTTCAGACCATGAGCAGGAAAAATCTCCTTTCTCTGCCTCAGCACCAGCAGCACAAGACTCTGGATTTCTTGGGAAGGCTGTGCCCACCTGGAGCAGTGCCCACCAGGAGCAGTGCCCATCTGCCAGCAACTTGAGACCTCTTGACTTTATTTTTAATGCCTTTAGCACCTCCAGATGGGTGTGAGTCAGTGAATTCCAGCGTGCTGCAAAAATGATCACCTTCAATGCAAGTTAAACACGCTTGGACTCTCTTGCTAATTTTTTACTTAAGGCTTTGGAGCAGACTGCTAAAACTTGTCCTCTTCCTAATCATTCTCCTTAAATGAAATAGTTCAGCCATAAAGCATGCACAAAAGGGCAGTAATCAAAAACCTTTCCATAGCTGAGTTGTACAGGAAGATATTTCTGAGATGTTCAGGTCTAAATTAATGATTCTGTCCTCTGGTCAGGCCAGGTTTGTGATTTGCAGGATCTGGGCAAGGCAGAAGTGAAGATGTTTGATGGCCCAGCTCCCCTGGAGTGGGAGGTATAATAATTCTGTAATTGTGGTGCACTGATAAAGGTTTCTGTGTTAAATTTACAAACACGACAGGGTCATTAGGAACTGCCACGGCCTCTTGTTAGACAGTATGACAGAACAAAAAACCAGAAATCTTTGAGCCTTAAAGCCTTGTTTATAATGAGTGAAACTGAGTGAATGAGTCAGTGGATCAATTAACCTGAAAAGCAGATATCACTGTCTGCCTGTCCCCTGAACAGGGTTAGTGACCCCTGGTTTTATTTCCTTCTGGCTGTGGGTGGATGGGGGGCTGGGAGAAAGTTCAGTCACTGCCTGCTCTAGACATCCACAGCTCCCTCCCACGACCTGCTGAGGGCTTGTTTGTACTGCTGAGGAGACAAAAGATATTCCAAACCTTCTAAATTAATAAGATTATAGTTCTCTAATAGCAACACCTGCTTGCTGAATGCATTCTGAGTAGTCCAGCTGCACCAGGCTGTATCACTCAGGAGACATGGATTTTCCAGTTGGGTCCATGGCCCTGGAAAGGGAGGACAGCACATCTGAGCCAGCTTTAGTCATGGAGCATGCCAGGGGTTCATGTTTGCATCAGTGTGACAAGTAAAATCTGTCTCTAAATTAACAGCCTTGAAACTGAAAAATTATTATTTTGCTGGGAAGGACACAGGTGTGGAAAGAATGCTTGGCTTAATGAGCTTATCTAATCTCAGCCTCCTTCATAAGTACAAGCCTTTTTAGAGATAATAGCCAAGAATGCTTCCTAACCACAGGAGCATTTACCATTCCTAAACAGCTAAAAAGCTGAAACGAATCAGAAATATGAAAACTCCATAAAACTGAACATTTTCCAAGATGGATATGTTGGAGCTGGGAGCTCCCTCTGGGCTGGGCACGGGCTGGAGCCAGTCCTTGGCAAGAATTTGTGCCACAGCCTCAGGTGCCACAAACCCTCTGTATTTCTGCAAAATAACTTTCAGTTGTTATGATCCTTGAGGTTTTTCTAGGCTTTCTCCTCCCTGGGGACTGTGCTGTGCACATCTGAGAGCAGGGGAAGGTTCCTGCCAGGGAGGTGCCACCCCTGCAGACCCCCCCGTGTCCCCTGGGAGCTCCCAGGCTGTCAGCCCTGTCTCCTCCTGGAGACAGCTACTCTAAACACTGGGGATGGTGTTTATCCTCAGGGCCAGGGCTCCATCAATTTGCCCAGTTTATGTTGGGGAGAGACAGTAAAACTGAGTAAAACTGGTGCTTACAAGAATTCTGACTGCACCCACCCCAGAGAGGAGACCCTGGTGTACCCCAGCCCTGCACCAGGGGGGTGGTGGGGACCACCCCAGGAGGAGGGTCGGGGTTTGGTGGGGCTGCAGGGTTTGCTGTGGCTCTCAGTCCAAAGGCAGTGAGCAGCTGGGATGGGGAGGACACATCTGGACACTCCAAGGAGGTGGTGGTGGAAGGAGAGTCCCCGTGGGGGGGTTGGGAGAGGATATTTGGGCTCCACTGCAGGTGATGGGGAGGGTGGGAGCTCCTGCTGCTGAAGAGGTGCTGGGAAGGAGCAAATGCTAAATCTGGGTGACATTGAGTGCTGAATGGCAAGGTGTGACATCCCAAATGACAGGGATTGACATCACATGGATGCACAGGATGGGGAAAGGGAAAAGGAGCTGCTGTTCCAGGGACTTCAGCAGAGTCTGAAATGGCTGTTTAGAGACATTTCACCTGATACTGAGGGTTGAGATCAGCCTGCAGCCCTTCTCCAGCCATCCTCTGCTGCCAGGATTCTGGAGCTGTTGACTTTTTGTAGCTTCTTGGGTAAAGAAGGGAGGCTGGTGGGAAAGCAGTGCCCTGGCGTGCCATGGAGAGATGCTTTGGCAGGGACACTTAGCAGGAAGGAAGGACCCTGAGAGCATTGCTGCCATCCTCTTCCCAGCACAGCACCTCCAAAATCCAGCAGAAAACCTAGGGGGACAGAGGCAGTGTGTGGCTGCCTCTGGCCTCCCAGAAACCTGGGAGATGCCTGTGGGAAGTCACTCACCTGGTGTAAGGCAGCAGCTGCTTTATTGAGGTGCTTTATTGTTTAATTGTTTTGCTAAAGCAGCTGCCTCTGCCTTATTAATTTAGAAGACATTACTGACTGAAAAGACTAATTCTAGCTCATACTTTACCTTGATTCTTTCTCCTTTGGGGCAATGAGAGAATATCCCATAACACTTCTCTACCTGGAATCACAGGATCTCTTGGAGATCTGCCTTAAGTTTTGTCCTCTTGTTAAAAAAAAGGGGGATATTTAAAATAATGTAGAGCCCACCAGGAGCTTCATCTTCTCAGCAGCCCAGACTCAGAGTGGGTGAGTTTTGTTAATTTAGAGCACTTAGAGAAAATATTCAATTGAGGACCCAGTGGAGTACTCCAGGAGTTAGCATCAGGTTATTTGTCCTGCCTGTGTGAGAGCTACAACTCTGGACAGGTTTGGATTCCATTTCATTTCACTTCATTCACCAGTTTTGTAACCATGGGTAACAGCAGAACTGACGTGGCTCTGCACTGCTGCAAGGAGGCTGTCAAGACTGTCAGGTTTTAAAATCAACCTGCTTTGATGACTCTTCTGTTCTGCAGCATTTACCTTACAGAGTTTGCCCTGAAAAACCTGTTTAAAAATGATTTTCCTTTTTTTTGCAGCATTTGAACTGAAAGCAAGATAGAAGTTGTTCAAGGATGCCTTTGCAAAAGACTGGTGTGTTGCCAGAGATACAAGATCTGGATTGTTGTAATGTCTTCTCTCTTGCAGGAAAATAAATTTACTTTGTTCTGCAGTGTGTTGGGAAGGTTGAGGGTCAGAACAGACTCTTCCTTCCTTCCTACAGGATTGGAGGAGCCACGACCTCTTGGAGGCTTTGAACATTTGTCACTTTGGATGTGCAAAGGAGATAAATCTGCCCATGGTCTGTAAGGGTTTCAGGGCTTTGCTTTTTCTTTTCTCTCCTTTATGAACATCTGCCACTGGCTTCCATGCTGGGAGGAAAGTCCCCTTTTCATTAGGATGTGCCACATCCCATGGGCAGCAGTAGTTACATCCCCCTGACTGTGCATGAAGAATATAATGCATTAAAATAATCTAGAACAAACTGCAAAAACACTTAAACAACAAGCCCAAAGCAAAATAATTATTTAAAATCTTCTCTTTGTTTAAAATAAAGCTGTACTCATTGTGAGTGAAATGCTGCCTCCCATTTAAGTCCATCCTTCAAAACTCTTCCCAAAAGTCCTCAAACCTTTTTGGTTACAAGCCTGCCTGAATTCACACCCAGACACTTGACATTCTTTGGAAAACAAACTTTGGAAAACAAAGTTTACATGAAAGTAAACTGGAAACACCTTTTTGTCTCAAGCACTGCCTTGAAGACTCCCCACAGCTTCTGGAGGTCAGTCCAGGCTCCAGAAAGCATCCTCTGGATGCTAAACCTGCTTTCTAAACTTTAAATTACCAAACCCCTCAAACAGAAGAAACAGGTGCCCAACAAATGTGTTGGACCAGCAGCAACTCAAAAAACATCAAGGGCTCAACAGATTTTCTGCTGCTCGCCCTGCCCAGGCTCTGTGAAGCACTCAGGCTTTGCTGTTCTCTCTGTAATGTCTGTTTTTAACACTGGATGAGAGTTTGGTCTCAAAAGTACCTGAGCAGTCAGAGGTGAGTTGCTTTTAATGAAATATCTTGCTGGAGACTCGTGGCAGCTTCAGAGAGATCTTAATTCAGGTGGAGCCAAATGTGGGAGGGTCTGAGCTGGGAGGGAGCAGGGACCAAAACCATGGCAAAGATTTCCAAATCTGGGGAAGGTGAGCACTGTTTTGGAAGGCTAAATTTAGCAGTGATTAAATGAGCTCTTAATTAACCAAATAGTCCTCCTGCTTGCCTTTCCAAATTATTCAATAATTGAAGAATTATAACGAGCTCAGCAAGTAATTACTCTCCATTCCTCACCAGCTGCAGCCTTGGAACCCACCAGCTGCTCATGTGCTGGGAAATGAAATCCATCAAGTGGGAGTCAAATAATTGAAAACTGGACAGGAAAAAGCCCCCAGAGGTCCCCAGGAAAGCTGAGTCCCTGAGTGTCCACCAGGAAGGTGAAGAGGGTGGGTTGGAGCTGCAGTGCTCTGGCAGGAGATCAATGCTCCTCATGGTTATTCTGCCTCATGAGGCTTTACAGAGCTTCCCTGGGGGGAATGGGCAGCTCTAGGGGGGAAGCACTGCCTTACTCACTGACCAGAAAGGAGAAGGCAGAAGTAAAGCCCAAACCCTCTGAGAACACAAGATTTTTCCCAGTTGCCACAGAGTAAAAGTTGCTGGGATTGTGAATTTGGCCTTTTACTGGCCTGAGTTTAACTGATATGTTAAACAAGAGCAAGCTCAAGTGCACTGAATTGTTTTTAAAACAAATTGGAAGATGCTTCACATGCACTCCTTTTCAGGCCCATCAGTTTTATCAGTTCAGCTGCCTGGGGGTGGGGATCAGGACAAGAAATAATTACTTTTGTCTTGATTGGGAAAAAAAAAAACAACCCTCAACCCTATAAAGTAAAATTCCTTAATCTTTTAAAATAGAAAACTGCAAAGATGTACCAGCCTCAGTGAGGGGACAGAGGAGGTGGAAGGTGGAGCACCAGCAGAGGAAAAGCTGCTGAAATCATCCTCCTGTCTGTGCAGACATAAATGGAGCTGAAGGATTTGCTGATAGAATCACACTTGCAGGAACTTTCTGATTAGGTTGTGGAAATCATGAGAGGCTTCTGCCTTCTCTGTGGGCAACCTGAAACAGCTCTGAAATCCAAGGGGTGAGAAATGTCCCCAAAGCCTTGAAACTCCCACTGGGGTATCCCAGAATGTGGTGGTTTTAGCTGTGGAGCAAAGCCAGGGTGGAAGCAGAGTCCCTGGGAGAGGTCACAGCTTGCTGCTGAGGAGGAAATGTGCCACAGAGAAGGGACAGAACAGAAAAACAAACCCCATAAGGTTAAATAAGAACAGCAAAGACAGCAACGTGGTAAAACCAAACACGTTTCCACTGAACATATAAACATCTAAAGACCTAAACATATAAACATCTAAAGACCTAAACATCTCCTGTGAGCCATGCTCAAGCTCTTCTCAACACAGGATTCCATCCCTGGTGAGCACTGGGAATGGCCATGGCCAAGGCAGGCCCTGGGGTGGGCTCTGTAATTATCCAGACCCTCCACAGGCTGTCTGAGACACACCTGGGAGCTCTCCCGACAGAAACATTTACTAAAGAATGTGTCAGAAGACAAAAATCTCTACTGAGATGCTGTTTTGATGCCTTTTTGAGCTCTAAGCCAGCGAGCTTCTTTCCTTTCTGTGCCCTGACACCCCCAGAGGGGCAGGGACATCCCACCCCTGCTGCCCCACGCTGCCTCTGTGACTCCTCACCCTGCACTGGGAGGGTTTGGGGTGCAGCTGGAGGCTCCAAAACAAACGAGGTTTCCTTGTGAGCCCAGCAAACAGGGCAGGAGGGCTTGCAGGAGAAGAGGCTTGGACTTGGCTGCCTCTGCAAGGGGCAGGTGGCTGTCACAGCTGGTTCTGCACAGAGGGGCTGGCAGGAGGGGACATGTCCCCAAACAGGAGTGTGGGGCAGTGCCTACAGCCCCTCGGGTGCCCAACTCCTCCCCCTGCATTCCCCACTCCAGGGGGAATCCCTGATTTCCAGAGGCAAACCCTGATTTCCAAAGGCAAACCCTGATTTCCAGAGGCAAACCCTGATTTCCAAAGGCAAACTCTGATTTCCAGAGGCAAACCCTGATTTCCAGAGGCAAACCCTGATTTCCAAAGGCAAACCCTGATTTCCAGAGGCAAACTCTGATTTCCAGAGGCAGAGCCTGATTTCCAGAGGCAGTATGGAGGTGCTGCAGCTTTGCCTTCCTCAGGCTCCTCTCAGCCTAAAGCCATTTCTCTGTGCTCTCATCAATGAATAATTCAGGGTGACACACTAAGGATTTCACACCAGTGTTTTGCCTGGGGTGTGGCTGTCCAAGCCCTTCTCCCCACACCTGAGACTGAACACAAGAACTGGAACTGGGGCATACAAACACCTTCCCCATACCATGAAGTTACAGATTTAGAGATTTTTCTTGTCTTTTATTGGACTAAACGAGATAGATACCAAATAGCCCAGAGCACACAATGCTCAGGAAGGAAAATATTCTCCTATATGGATGGAGGTAAAAGCCCAAGTGATGCTCCAGCCTTGCCCCCATCCCTCCACTGTGACCCCTCCCCACCTAAATGAGATCTGCAAGGAGTCTGGGCACCACGGGATGTGAGGCTTCACTTTCTCATCTAAAAGAAGCTGCTGCAAGGATTGAAGCAATGCTTTGAATTTTGATGGACATTTTCCATAATAAACTCACCTTTGTATTAAAAAAACCCAACACATGAAAGCAGCCAAGCAAAGTTAGCTGGTTGTTATTCCCTCTGCTTCTGTTGTTGGGGATTAATTGTGCTGTGCCTCAGGCAGGCAGAGGTTCCTCGACAGATTTAATCATTCCAAAAGGATGCCAACAGCAAAATGAGAGGGAGGTTCTGCTGGGTTTAGCAGTCAGTAATGAGTGTTGGGATAATTCTTTCTGTCCAGCCTCCTCTGCATGGGTAACGTGTCCTTACCTCCACTGGTCCCAGCCCATAATGTGGGGACGAGGCTCCCAGGAGGTAAAGGAGAGGTTTTGCTTCCCTGCCCATCTCCTCCCATGGTCTGTCCCCGAGGAAGGGCTCTAAGGAGGGTGCTGGTGCACTGAAATGATGGGGTTTGTGTCAGGAGGCTCCTTCCAGTGATCCCAGCAGGCACAGCTGCCAAGGCAGGGGTGAAGGAGCATCTTCACTGCCCAGCTGCCAAAAATCAAAAGCAGAGAGGGTCTGGTCTGTGGTATCCACACACCTTTCCTCTGTCTGACCATGAATAGCTATCCTGAACCCCGAGTTACCCCTACAAGGAGACCTTTTCCCCTTCACACACAGCATCTCTCATCCAGCGACCTCAAAACCTGTCACACACAAGAGTGACACCTTAAAACGTGACCTTAAAATTTCCACAGACACTGGAAACAGCATTGCTATTTTCTAGGCAATGGACAGCAGCACAAGACCCAGTGATCCCCCTGAGGTCATTTTCTAGCAGGACCCAGGACTCCTGAGCTGCCCTCTTGCAGTGAATCCCTCTGCTCAGCACTGTGGAGTGCTGCCTCCACAGGCAGCTCCAACACCAAACCCTGGGAAATCCCTCCTGGCTTTCATTCACTGTCTTGTTCTAAGCCTGCCTGAGCTGTCAGCACCACCAGGGCTTTTGGGGAAGAAGCCTCTGAGCCCCCAGCAGCAGGTGAGGTGAAGGAAGGTAAATAAATGCATTTGGCTGCAGGGCATGGGGCAGGCAGGGGCTGCAGGCTCTCAAATATTCCTGTCCCTTAACCTGGACACTGCCCAGGGGCAGGAAGCTGCTTTCAAAATGTGCAGCTCCAGCTGATTTTACAATAAAGCCATTTCTGTAAAATATTGCCTTCTGTGGTGTTAAATGAAAGAAAAACCCCATCTGTTACAAAGAAAAAAGAGAAACTGGATTTAAACCTGTGGGGTGACTGGGATTTTGAGCAGTGCAATGCTGAGGGCTGGCTGCCAGCCCGTGCTCCCCAAAGGGAGAGGCTGTGGGAGCCTGGCACAGGAGCTGGTGATGCCTCTTCAGGTTTAGGTGTCCCCTCTGCAGGTGTCAGGGGTGCTGCTGTCCCTCCCCTTTTAGCAGGACTGCATTGGAGTGAATTTACCTGCTCCATTCTTGCAGGTTTTTGAAAGATAGGCTCAATGTACCCAAAATAATCACTCTGTAGTGCCTTTCCCTGAGAGGCTTCTTGCATGAGGCAGCCTTGTGCTTCTCAAATGTCAAGCTGATATTTAAAAGAATAACAGAGGTAGAAGGCTGTGAGTTTGATGGACAGCCCTGGCTTGCAGGAGCACACAGATGAACTGCCTCTGACAGGCTGTGTTTATGGACACACCACATTTAGCTTCAGGAATCTCCCTTGCTTTGTTTGGATGGGATCATGTTTGGTTCTAGTTAAGAATTCAGGAGCTGAATTCAAGATCCTAACAGGAATGCACAAGGAAAGACTAACAGCATCTCAGAGAGAGATTGGCCAAAACAAGCTGGGACAAACCTGGCAGGTTTTACTCCTCCAGCATTAGCATGGCTTTGGTTTTAGAACTGCTCCCTCTGCCAAGCATGGCTGATAGTGCTGGTGGTTTGATTGTGCACAAACTTATTTACTACTTCTCTTCCAGATATCTCAATGGAGGGGTCTGGCTGGGATCTTCCACAGGATTGAAGTTCAGCCTTTTTAAAGAAATGCTTTAATGAAAGATTTTTAACTCTTCACCCTGTCTCTGACTGTAGAAGCATTTCTAGTGCTCACCAAAATATTTCATTTAAATTGAAATTTGTCTTATAAATGGAGAGAACCAGAAAAGCAGAGCCCAAATGCCAGAAGACTTCTACAGCATTAATTTCTCCCTTTTCCTCTTTTAATTCTCCCTTTCTTGGGTGGGTGACCAAAGTAAAATGATGCAGCAGTTTTGCTTTGGTAAATTCCACTGGGAGCATCTTCTTTGGGGACAAAATGGCTCCAGTTGTGACCACAGATCACAAAGCTCAGTTTTGACCATTCACATTTGTTAAACTGAAATTAGTCTCCCCCAAAGGTGATATATGCCAAACCAGAAACTCAGTGTGGGCAGAAAGCTGCATTCCTGAGCAGAAATATTTATGATTTAAAAACCCCATTTTGATATATGTCCCATTCAAGGTTTTAATATATTTAATATTTAGTATAATATTAAAATATTTTTTTTTTGGTGTTGGGAGTCTGACAGAAGCTTGCTGCATCCCAGAGGTTTGGCTGGGAGGAGTTCCTCCCTCTGCCTTCACAAAGCTCAGCCTGAGCCATCCAACCCCTCCCAGCACTTTGCCACCAACTGACACATCCTTTCTCCCTGCTGTGCTTTAGACACATTCCCAAACAAGGGCACAAAACTGGTAAAATGGTAATAACAATAACTTTACAGGCTGCTTACACCCTGCAGAGCTCTGGCTACTGTTTTGAAGACAAAGCAATTTATTTCTCATAAACCACAATCATTAACTCAGCGTCTCTCTATTCCCTAGAAAAACTAGAAACTAACAGCAAACCCCAATATTACCAGGCAGGAAAAGCCCAGCTGGGCTGAACTGGAGTTAGTCACCAGCCTGGGTGTTTCTGTGGGTGCTGGCTGGGAGGATGCTGTGCAAAATGACAGGAATGAAATTAGCCTGGGCTTGGCATAGGAAGAAACATGGGAGAGGAAAGTTAACTCCTGGAAGAAGGCTTTTTCTTTCCTTTCCTTTCCTTTCCTTTCCTTTCCTTTCNCTCCTCTCCTCTCCTCTCCTCTCCTCTCCTCTCCTCATATTCTACTTTAAAAGGATAAAATGCTCTTATGCAGTTACATTGAGCTGTGATTTGGGGCAACCTCTCTGTTTTAAACCCTAGAAATAAAAAGCAAATTTTCTTCCTGAGACCTCGGGATGGGAACTTGCTGCTGCCACCAGAGGGACTCGGAAATGAGACAGAAATCTGAGTGTCCTCAAAGCAGACAGACTTCTGGCAAAACTTCCTGACTTTCTGGGGCTGCTCTGAGGATTTCTCTGCATTTTCTGTGCTCAGGGCTTGAGGGCTGGGCTCTGCTATGAGTTTCCTTCTTTCATCATCCTGGATTATGAATTAATTATGACTAGATTATATTAGATTATAATAGATTATTATAGATTATTATAGATTATATTAGATTATAATATATTATAGTAGATTGTAATGGATTATAACATAACATATTAGATTAGATTATAATAGATTATAATAAATGATGAACTCTGTCATCCTGCCCGTTCCCCACAGTTAATCCCACTGTGCCATCTTGCAGCTCAAGGTGCAAAATGCCCATAAAGTCCCCTCTCTTTTGGTGGCTCCCCTGGTGCTCAGTCACACACCAAGCACCAAACCTGACTGCTGAAATAAGAGTTAAAATATTAATGATTTGCTGGCACTCAGGATGGAATTGTAAGGTGAGGCTTTTGAGCTTTTATTGCAAATTTGTTTTTTGAAAGTGGAGAGAAAGATGATTTTAAGAAAATCAGATGGATTCTCCTGTGTTTGGTGAAAACAACCATTCTCATTTGCCCCACAAAGGAGTGGTCTTTGTCTTTTCAAGTAAAAGTGGAAAAACTGCCATTGCTGCAGCAGCTCCCACCTGAGAAGGAGATCCACCATAAAGGAAGGAGAGAACACTCAGGATGAAACTGCTTTTCTTTCCCAGTCTGGGTTTTTTGTTATAAACCCCTAAATCCTAAGGGGCATTGAAAAAAAAATCTCTAGTGATTAAATAATTTTCTTTTTTGTAAATAATGTATGGAGTTTTGCAGTGATAGCCTCTGGCCCAACAAGAAAAAGGCTGCTGCCCTTCCTAAAATTCCCATTTCCCATGTTTCTGAAGAAGGAACTGTGTCACTGAGCCTGCAGCAACATTTCATTTATAATAAAAACACCCAAAGCATTAAGAACCACAGGATTACAATGATTTAGGTATCACAAGTGACCTCAGGGTACACAGAGCCTGATTTCCTGGAATGCAAAATAGCCAAAGTAAAATAGTTTTCAAGGAACTCTCCACATGTTGTTTTTCAGTTACAGCCCCACTGACTTCCCTTATTGTTACTCAGCCCTGGCCTGAGATGCTTCAGATTTACCTGAAGTGACACCAATCACAGAATTTGCAAAGTCCCATCATCCAGACTCTGGTCATCTCAATTTTCACACACTTCTGTAACCTCTGTGGCTGGGGACACAAGATGTTTTTAATCTCATGCCTTTGGGAATCCCAACTCTTCCTTTTCAGTGCTGAGGACAGCTAATAACTGTCCCTCATGTAGGAAATAGCCTGAGCTATTCCAGCAGCTGTGCACAGCCTGCACACAGGGAGATGTGCTTAGGAATGCTGAGACCCCAACCCCAAACCAGCACCCTCCCCAAAATCCTCTGGGTGAGCAGCAGGTAAAGCCACCCCTCACAGGTAACCCAAAGGTTGTGTCAGCCCCAGGCAGGGCTCTGTGCTCCAGACAGGAATCCCCTTCCCAGCTGAGCTACCAGGTTAATTTGCTCTTGTTGTTAAAGGAAAAGCCATGAGGACAGTCCCCTCATTCCCAAACCGTGAGCACCCTGTGATAAACGCTAATTATTTGGTTTTAAAATTTATAAAAGTTTAATAATAATCATAAAAATGGTTATAAAAATTGTAATATAAGTAGAGTAATATATAGTTAGACAATTAGAGTTAGGACAATTAACGAGATAATAATAGTAAAGGGTTACAGTTTGGGTTGGGTACTTTTCTCTGGGTAAAATGAGCTAGGAAAAGGACTCTGTTAAAAGAGAATTTACTCTTTAAGAGGGGCAACTTGTTGCATATACAAAACACTTCATGATTATGTATATATTTTATTTTAAATAAGAAACTCGTTTGGTACTTGTCAATTGGTTTTTTTAAAATTTTTAGGTGCTTTTTAGTCTGAGCTAGGCTTGAAGAAGTTTGTTTTTGTTGATAAGAAAGTTATAAATTCTTCTCTCTTGGAAAAGTTAAGGGTTTCTGTAATTGTTATCTCTGTGTGAGGAATTTTTTAATTATCTTTTCTTTTTCTTGAGTTAATAAAAATAATATCTCACATACATAGTTTCTATTTTAATTACTAAAGCTTAATTTTAATTACAAAACTACATTTACTACACTATTAAAATGTTAATATAGCATAACTTTTTAACATAGCATAATACATATAGTAAATATCTGCATAGAGCTATATAATATGTGTTTGTCACAACCCCAAGAGGAGTCAAGGCTTGCCCAGTTACAGACAACAGGAACTCAGCTAAAACATCTGCTCCAGCAGGGTATT
Source organism: Ploceus nigricollis (assembly GCA_013399945.1). NCBI lineage: Eukaryota > Metazoa > Chordata > Aves > Passeriformes > Ploceidae > Ploceus > Ploceus nigricollis. The sequence goes on along the minus strand of VXBC01008930.1, from coordinate 57,145 downwards.
TATGAAGGGGACCAAACCTAGTGACTTTTGGCAGTTTAACTGGTCTGACAGGACAGCAAGAGGGATGTTGTTTGTGTAATGCATCTTTTAAACTGAGCTCTGACCCCTGGGAGTGGTGTTTGTGCAGGTCTGCAGCAGGGCGTGCTCCCTGGGCTGTGAAGAGCTGTCCCTGCTCACACACAGCTCCTGACTGCTGGGCCCTCCTGCCTGTGGAACAGCCTCTCCTGGGCCCAGGGAGCTGCTGGGTGGGCACCATCCAACCCACAGCATCTCTGCTTGGAGTAACCTGGGGTGGGATGGGATCCTCAGAGCCTGGGGACAGAGGGGCAGTGCTGGGATGAAGCACAGCCTGAGAAACCTGAGCAGGGACAGATGGAACAGACTCACAGCATGGTTGGGGTTGGAAGGGGCCTTGAAGATCACCCAGTCCCACCCCCGCCAAGGCAGAGACACTTTCCACTAGCCCAGGGTGCTCCAATCCCCATCCAACCTGGCCTGGAACATTTCCAGGGATCCAAGGGCAGCCACAGCTTCCCTGGGAACCCTGTGCCAGGACCTCCTCACCCTCACAGGGAAGAATTTAATCCCAATATCCATCTAACCCTGCCCACTGTCCATGTGAAGCCCTTCCCCTTGTCCTGTCCCCCCATCCCTTGTCCCAGGTCCCTCTCCAGCTCTCCTGGAGCCCCTTTAGGCTCTGAGCTCTCCCTGGATCCTTCTCCAGGTGAGCACCCGCAGCTCTCCCAGCCTGGCCCCAGAGCAGAGGGGCTCCAGCCCTTGGAGCATCTCTGTGGCTTCCTCTGGGCTCTCTCCAGCAGCTCCCTGTCCCTGGGATGTTGCAGACCCCACCTTTGGAAGCAGCACTGCAGTCTGGGCTCACCTGAGTGGAGTAGAGGGGGAGAATCACCCTCCTTGACCAGCTGGGCAGACTGTTTCTGAAATATCCACTCTTTTGCCTTTCATCTGGGTGCCCCTCCATCAACCCTCTGATGTTTCATGCTCCCACCATGTGGCACAGAAAGCACAGCCACTACTGTGGTGTGTCACTCTGCTGGTGACACTGAGCAGAGCAACAGAATCTCTTCAGGGGACTGAGAGGTGTCTTTCGGAATCCCAAATGAGCCCCTTCTGGTTGCTTGTCCCCACATTAGCTTACAACTGAAGAGCCCATCTGCTCTGCATTTTCACCTTTTTTTCTTTCTATGCAGAACTTTTCAGCTTCTCCCCTCTTATTAACAGCTGTGGGTTTAGGCTGTTCAGTTTTTAAATTTTTTTTTTAAAGTACAAAGCAAAGTCCCTACAACTCTTTTTGATCCCTGTCCAGCTCATGGGATGCAGCCATGCCTGGTTCTGCCAGGACTTCTGTCCAGACACACTTTGCACATGACATTCATACTCCAGCCTTCCCAAAATGCCTTCTGAGCTCAGTCTTATCTTTTAAATTCTTATATGGGAGAGGCTTCCAGCCTCGGAAATGGGAACCAAAGGGAAAGCAGCAATGAGTTTGGAATAAATAATTAAAAATCAATTAAGTTCTGAAAAGTTGTTCTGAAAATCTGCTGAATCCTGCTCTCCCAGCCAGTTCCCAACATGAATTGTGTGTTAGTCCCCCTATTTCAGAAGGAATGGACAACATTAGGACTATTTATGATGCCCAGCTTGGAGTCTGTGCAACACTGGAATATGACAAAGTGATCACCGGTGTTTCAAAGACAGTCCTGTGGTTCAAAGCAATATGGGCAAGGTGAGTTACTCATTCCCCTGCTCCCCAGAAAGCATCCCAAGAGAAGGCTGACTCCAGCACAGAAACACCTTCATCCAACTCCTGAATTTTTCTGTTGGCTGAGTGCACAAAATCCAGCGTGTCCCTGTGGCTGTTCCCTGTCTGTGGTGTTGGCACTTGGTGTCTCTGCTGTAGCACAAGCACGCCCTGAAGTTTGGTGTGGGACACGAGAGGATCACCTGAGGGCACGGGAATGCAGCACTGCAGGGCTGGAGTGGGACTCTGCTCAGGCAGATGGGGGCTGGAATAAGTAATAAAAAAGTGGAAATGACAGTTCCTTACACTGCTGCTGCTCCTGAACTCCCTGGGCATCACCAGCTGCTGACAGGAGTTTGTGCAACTCCTACTGTGATTTTATCCCCAGAGTCTATCCCAGAACAAGCAAGAAGAATATTGACCCCAACTTCATCCCCCCAGCTGGAAACTGTAGCATCTGCCCTGATAAATACACCCCCCTGAGCTGGGTGAAGAGACCAGGCAAGGGGAAACCTGAGGAGGGTCCATTTTTAATAAGCATTTATTTATAAACTGACACTTTACAATTGCTTAAGTGCTTAAAGGCATCTCCAGGATCTGTGGTGAAGGTTTACTGTGAGATGCCAAGCAGGAAGAAAATGAGCAGAATACATTGAGGCAAAACGGTTTTGATCAAATGTCATGAAAAAATTTTGTCTCTTTTGTGATGAGTTTCATGAGATAGGATTCAGTCATTTTTCTTAGAGCCTCAGGTCTTTGAGTGATAGGATTATAAATAATTTTTTATTTCTTCCAAGGTAAATTTTCAGGTTTGTCAAGCTCTGTTGACTTTTAAGAAAAGGACCAACTTTTTCAAGAAGAAAAAATCAGTGGCGAATTCAAACCACCTTAGGCAGAAACCTTAAAAAATTACGAGGGTTTTTTAATTTTTTTTTTAGGTAATTCTGTGGTTTCTGACAGCTTACCTGGTGGTTTTTGAATGCTTGGAGTTCAAAGTGCTGCTGCAATGAATTTCAAAATAGAGACTTTAAGCTTGATAGAACAGTAGTGCACCGTAATGTAACAGGAAATAGGAAAAGGGGCTTAAAAGTCTCTTTACACGCTCCAGAAACAGACAACAGTAACACACAGGGCAAACCCAAGGCTGGCAGCTCAGTTAAGTGATCCCGGGCCAATTTCAGATTTCTGCAGCTCTGACCCAGCTGTAGCCCCAAGGCAGCACTGAGAAACCACACGAGAGAAACGGTGTGCAGAGCTGGAGCCGAGACTCAGCCAAGCATGAAAGCAGTTTGTGGCAGAACTGAGCAGAGCATCCACCTCATCTTCTGCACCCCAAACCCTGCAGGATTTGTCCCGAACGGCTGCTGGCTCCCGGCTGGGCCCCCCCAACATCCCTCAGCCAGGTGGAAATCCAGACTCATCTCGCAGCATTTGGATTCACGCGACTTCTTGCCCCTGGCTAGGGAGAGCACCAGAAATGAGTTTTTAGAACCCTTCAGGGCTAGGGGGTCCCCAAAGCCCTACCTTGGCCAGACGCTCTGCTGGTCCTGCGTGTTGGCAGCGCCTCCTCTTCCTCACTTGTCCTTCAGCGTGGCCATGCCCAGCGCCTCGGAGCTGTAGTCGTACTGGTTGCTGGAGGACATGGAGCGGCCCCAGGAGCACTGCAGGTTGGAGCCCCTCTTGCGGAAGGAGGACGTGAACCTGTAGAAGTTGCGGTGCCTGTTCTTCAGGTACTCCCGGTAGTTTTTGGTGAGCAGGGTGTAGAGGAAGGGGTTGATGCAGCTGTTGCTGTAGGTCAGGCAGGTCACCAGGTAGTTAATGCACTTTTGGGTTTGGGTGGTGAGCTGCAGGGAGCTGCTGTAGAGGCGCACCAGCTGCCAGATCCAAAAGGGCAGGAAGCAGGCCCAGAAGACCAGCACGATGCTGAAAATCATGATGAGGACCTTCTGCCGGGGGGATCTCTTGCTCTTCTCCTTGTGGGGGGGGTTCCTCTGGGACTCCAGGTAGGTCCTGGCCAGGCGCGTGTACAGGAAGCCGATGATGATGCCCGGGGCCATGATGCTGGTGCTGAAGAGCACGGTCAGGTAGGTCCGGTAGGCGTCCACGCTCCAGGTGGGCGCACACATCCTCTTCACCTTGCCCTCCGCCTTGCCCCCCTCGGTCAGCGTGACCATCAGCATCATGGGCAGCGTGAGCAGCAGCGACACCGACCAGACAGCCCCCGCCGTGACCTTCCGGTAGCCCCGCGACCGCTTCAGGGTGTCCAGGGGCCGGGTGACGGCCAGGTAGCGCTCGGTGCACATGAGGGTGAGGGTGAAGATGCTGGCGTGCATGGTGAGCAGGTCCAGGCTGAGCAGGATGCGGCAGCCCAGGTCCCCGAAGTACCAGTCCTGGGCCAGGTAGGTGCAGACGATGAAGGGGATGGTGGAGAGGTAGAGCAGGTCGGCCAGGGCCAGGCTGACGATGGAGCTGTACATGGGGGCGGCGCA
>VXBC01008930.1:5477-52857 GCA_013399945.1 Ploceus nigricollis | reverse complement strand
GGGAATGGGCTCCCCGAGACCAGAACGGGGCTCACCCAGCCGGGAATAGGGCTCCTGAGCTGTGAACGGGGCTCTGCCCTCCGGCAATGGGGCTCTCCCTACCGGGAGCGGGGCTCTCCCAGCCGGGAATGGCCTCCCCGAGCCGGGGACGCGGCTCTGCCCTCCAGTAATGGGGCTCCCCGAGACGAGAACGGGGCTCTCCCAACAGGGAACGGGGCTCCCCCAGCCGGGAACGGGGCTCTCCCCGCCGGGAACGGGGCTCCCTGAGCCGGGAGCGTGTCCCGAGCGCCCCGCGCCCCCCGCTGAACGAGCCCCGCCGGGCAGCGTCAGCCTCCGGGAGCTGCCTGAAAAGTTTTCCCGGCCACTCGCTGGAATTTGGCGCTTCCCTCCCGCGGTGGCATCGCTGGCGATGGGGCTCGGCGCTGTGCTTCAGCTCATCGGGCAAAGGGGTGTCAGTGGCCGACAGGGAGAGCCAGAGGCAGCGGCGCTCCGCAGGTGCCCCGCGCAAAGCGCTCCAGATGCGCTCGGAGAGAGGCTGAGGTGGAGGTGGATAGCGAACCCGGGCTGAAAGAGCCTCCTTTCTCCCTGGAAGTAGCTCGTATTTTGAATCTTACCCTAAAAAGCACGACAGTGCTGTCATAAGATTTAAAATTCGAGCTTTAGCGGTGGCTGGTTCTAGTGAAGAGGGGGAGGCACAGAGTGGGATGAATATAAGGTTCACAGAGATAACTTTTCCCCTTAGGCAAGAAGTCTGGGACAGCTGCAACATCAGTAAGCACCTTACATTTCCATCTTATTTCAGAGAAAGCAGAGACAGGGCAGTCCACAGCCAAAGGACAAATTTCTAAGGGTACCAGAATGCTGTATTCCCTCAGCTACCATTGATTTCCAATAGGAATTAACTGGATTTTATGCCTTCAAGCATTTCTGTTTAAACCAGAGTGCTAAAATGACCGATACATGTTTATTTCCTTGTTTTAATCCCTCCTGAAAGTGCTTTTGTGCAAACTGTTGTCTAATTCTCTGTGCCATGCTATGAAGGGGTGAAAGCCTCGTTTACTTGTAGGAGCAGGATTCAGCCCTATAAAAATATTGTCTTGAGTTCTTGATTGTAGTCTGCTGTGAGGTGAACACACAAATACACAAATACAGAAATACAGCTCTGCTTTCCTTCCTGGTGCTGCTCATCAGTGTTTGTGTCTCTCTCCAACACGCTCCAAATGCTCAAAGCTATATTCAATAAAGGTCTGACTCAAACGTGCTGGTGAGGGAGAAGAAACTAAACTGAATTGTTTTCAGGCAGGGGGTTACTTTATCAGATTCGCTGTCAAAGCTCAGCTCCAAGCACTGCAGTGAAATTTGCTTTTCTCTGGAAGTTTGGACTCGGCCGGTGCCAGCGCCCTCGGCAGCCCCGCATTCCTCTGCGGCAGCTGGACACAGCAGCTGGGAATGCAGGCGGATGCTTCAGCAGGGCCAAATCCTGCCTGCATTGCAGTCAAGGGGATTGACTGCCACAGACTTCAAGTGAGATCCATTTTTGGCATAAATAGATCATCTCTGAGAATTAGGTTGCATGCAACTTTTGCTTTTGCCTTCTGTTTTGAAGTTGTTCTCTCTGGTTTTTTATCTGTCTTCATCTAGTGGCCAGGACAGAGGGAAAAGAGAGAACAGATATTTTGTTTTCTGCTGTGTTACCTGATTTGTTTTGGGTGATCACACGAGGTGTTAGAGATAAGCAGAGTAATATATTCTTCTAGAGAGAGAATTACTTCATCTGTTTAGTAAATACCTAATTTCAACTTTCCAGTTTTCCTTCCAGCACAAGAATGTTCAATTAAGCAACACCAGGCATCAGTGAGCCTGAGAGACACTTGTTTTCTTGAACATGTAGGATACACACATATATCCATGGGAACTTAGTCCTGTTAAACTCTTCAGAAATAGTTTGTTGCCTGAAGTTGTTGTGCAGCACAGCAAAAGCTGTTCTCTGAACAAAAGGCACTTCTGCTCTCAGCACGCACTGAGCCTCTTCTGCACACCCACAGGCATTAACAGAGCATTTCCTACTGGGTGCAACTGGGCCTGGAGCGTGTGAGAGCCGTGATCAATCAGAATTAAAAGGGGGACGATGCAGGAGTCTGGAATTCTGATGTTTCCCATTTGTCTGTGTACACAAGGAACACATCTTTCAGCAGTGTGGGTGACAAGTTATCAGAAGAAGTGGTGAATTCTCCATTTTTCCAGCTAAGTAAGGACTGCAAGTGCTTTTTTGGAAGATGAATTTTAATCAAACAGGAATAGGGAGCTCAGTGTATAATTACTGTTAGAGTAAATCCTCAGGGACTTGCACACAAAGCCAAGTCATCAAGGATCAAATTGTCTCATGAACCTCAAGATCTGTTATTCCCTATGTGGTTTTCTTGTAATATTCTAAAAAGCATTGGTATGAAAAGATAACACAGAAGCATAAACCCACAGAATCACTGAGTGGTTTAGGTTGGAAGGGACTTTAAAGATAATTTCATTCCACTCCCTGCCGTGGGCAGGGACACCTTCCACTATCCCAGGGTGCTCCAAGTCCCTTCAACCTGGCCTTGGACACTTCCCGGGTTGGGGCAGCCACAGCTGCTGTGGACAATACCTTGCACGTGTACTTCAGGTGCAAAATTTCCCCTCTGGAGCCATGTATGGCTCATGCTGAGCATTCCCAGCCATCTTAAAGTATAGCTCCATGTGGCATTTTATTCTCTGCTTTGAACAGAACTTTTTTCAGGTGCTCAGCACCTAATTTTAGAACTTCCTAACAAATTTTTCTTCTTGTTAGGAGGCAGACAGTAGCAGTCTATGTGGTGAGGGCTGTTTGAGCAGCCATGTCCAATTTTTTTCTTGTAAAGCCCTTGATATTCTCTGTGAATAACTGGTGCTCCTTTGTTTGGCTGTGAAGGTCAGGGTATATATGGTGGGCAGCTGAAGGCTGTTGCCTTGGCAAATTGAAAGGCAGCTATCCTTATCCTTGCTCCATTCAGCTGTGACAGGATCCAAACTGAGTGTTGTCTGGGCAAATGAGTGTTTGGAAGCAGAGGCTCCCTGTTAGGCACCACCTTTGTACACATTATCCTCCTAAAAATACCTTCTGGGTGGAATTTTATTGTTGAGAGTGAATTTTGAGTTCAGGATAGGGAGCATGTGAAATGCTGCATCTGTGTGCTCGGTGTGAGCTTTGGGTAGAGGTGCTGTGGATGACAGGTCCAGCCTTTGGCTGAGTTTGATTTTGGCTGTACAAGTTCTGCCTGGCCAGGTGGGCATTGATGTTTCTTGTGATACTCTTGTGCCCAGTCACCACATGGATGATCCTCTTCCCATCAGAAGTGCAGGAAGTGAAAAGATTTAACTGATCACTTGCCAAAGTATCAGGAAAGTATTTTGCTTTGGCCAAGTTCAGAGGGGTCCTGACAGAGTATCCGAGTGAGAAGGGCAGAGGGAGGGATGTCTCTGGAGAAACCCAGGGGTGAGGTTTGTTAGATCCCAAGCATGTGCTGTCAGATGAGATCCATACATTCATTTCTTAATCCTAAACTTAGGGGCTCAGTTATCATCTGGTAGTGCAGAGCCTGTCAGTGGAATGTGACATTGCAGGGGAAGGGATGACAAAGAGGAATTGAAAGCAACTGCAGCTCAGTGTCCCACGGGATAGCCAGAGCCTGATCTGGCTGTGTTGCTGACTCAAGAACCTTTTCTCAGGTTACCACCCACTGGTGTAAAATCCCTGCAGCTTGCCCATGGAGTCTCATTGGAGCAATGTTTATGCTCTGCAGTAAGCACAGGGCCTTGTCGCTCTCTGAAATTGTTTCTGAGCCACTCATCACCCAGGTGCAGGGGATTATCTGAGAGCATGGAATGTGCACACTGATTGCAGCAGAGTCACTCCTGAGCTGCACAGATAGAAGGAAAAGCAAATCTGATCCCCAGCTTCTGAATGTGCTGTTAACATCTATGTTTACATCTGTCCTATAGAGTTGAATATGCCCTTAAATTTAAATTTAAATTTGCAAGTGTAATTTATTTCAAAGTTAGAGCTTTCTCCCCTCACTCAGAGGTTTGAGATGCAAGTGTCCTAGTTCAGGAGGAGCCACTGGAGAGAGCCCCCTCAAGATCCCTAAAGAGGACTGTGTAACAGGTTTCAGTCAGCATTATTTCAGGAATGTAGTTGAATGGGTTTTAAAAACCCTTCCAGATAAAAAGAACATAGGAGGGACTTGTTCTTATACTTTTAATCACAGCACTCCTGAGCAAGTGCCCCGTGGCTCCTGATGCCCAGTGAGGACAGCAGAGTCCCTGGCAGGGTAAGGTCTGAGGTGCCCCATGGATTTGTGCCCACCTGGCTGGTGGTGGCTGCTCCCTTTGGGGGCAGCTTCAGGCCAGTTATAGGAAGGCACTCCCAGGGTCACTGAGTCCAATTCTATGTCATTTCAAGCACCTGTGTGACAGATATGAGCCCAGAAAATCTGCTCCTCACCTCTCGTGCATCCAAAGCCATCAGACACCTTTGGGGTGCTGCAGTAAGCCTGAGACCTGCAGTACTGAAGACAACACCTGGCAGAGAGCACAGTGGCCACGGGAAAAGGTGAGGAGGTCAAAGGTTTTGTCCTTGCTTTTTGCAGAAGATAAAGAGTGTAAATTGTGTGCTGTTACAGTAACTTTCAGCTGCTCTGGATTTTTAGGATCTTCTCCTTGTGTTAAAGCATTTGAGATCATTTTACAATGGAAAAAAATACATATTAATAACCCCAAGTCATTTCCTGCAGAAACTCAAACCACTATCATTACACTTAGATCTGAATTCTTTCTCCTCCCCTGAAAGACAGAATTGTACACTCAAAAAAGAAAAAAATCCTCTTCCTTTATACCATGTGTGTGAGTGCAAAGGAGACTGTCTTGGCTCCAGGGAGGTTTTTGTTGTTACACAGTACAGCATCTGCACAGGCTGGGCACTGCAGTGATGGTGCCAAAGAGCTGGCAGAGATCTGGCCTGGAGAGCAGAGGGTGGGGTTGGGGGAAGCAGCAGGTTTGATTTGGCAACCTGAGTTACCTTTTGTCTTGCTGAAGGAGCTCTGGGAGCTCAGTGCAGTGTTGCTTTTGGTACTTGATTTGTTTTTGTTCAAGGTGGGAAGGCTTTTATTCCTACTAAATGGCCTTTTCTACTTATGGAAGAATTAGAGACTTTGTGTCTGCAAATTTCTCCCTCAGAGAGGGTTTGGCTCTTCCCACAGGCTAAACTCCACTTGGAGCGTGCAAACCCTACAGCATGCTCTCATCTCCAGAACTCGGCCTGTTGTTAATAAAGAGCTTCAGATGCTGGAAACTCACTCTTTTTTCCTGACTTCTGTGATATTTCTTGGTCCACACTGAGCTATTGCCTTCAGGTGAGCAGTCTGCATTTTGTGGGAGCTGTGAGAGGCACTGCTGGGGATCTGCAAGGATGATCCAGCCTGGTGGAGAGGGAAACTCCTGCACTGTTTTGGAGGAACAGTTAATAGAATGGATGTTGTTTCATATTGGTTTATAGGAATTATCTGACAACTCTTGACAGATGTGAAAAAAGAATGGAAGCCCAAGGAATCTCTTTTTGCCAAAGACACAATTCCTGGTCAAGCCTCATGCTTGGTGTCTGGGTCAGAGCTCACTTGAGTCAGTGTGAGCTTTTCCCTGGATTTCAGTGGGCTTTGGAGAAAGCCACTGGTTAAAAACCAAACAAGAACAGAGCTGGGTCCAGCTTTGGGGATGTTTGAACTGAGTGGTGCTTCTGGCTTGCAGGCTGGCAACAAAACATCCTTTTAAAGGTGGATTATTTAAACTCCTCCAGCAGCAGCCATGCTCAGAGCATGGCAAAGCAGGGCTGAGAGCTCTCCAGGAGTGCTCTGACTCCTGGCACAGCTCTTGGGCTGAGGGTGACAGCTCTGTGTGTGCCCCAGAGCCTCTGCTTAGTCACTTCTTTCCTCATAGCTGCCTTCCCTTACAGGTTTCTTCCTCCTGAAGGCCTCAGAGAAGCTCTTGGTGCAGGTGTGTGTGTTATGCAGAAAAGGAGACTGTGCTGCACCCCAGCAGCACAGGGCAGGGGATCTCACTGCTACCAATTTCATCTGTAAGCTGACTCTTGTCTCCACATTCTGGTGCCTCTGGGGGAGCTGGGAACCATTTGTTGTATTTTCATTCTGATGTTTCTCTGACTTAATTATGTGAGGATGTGTGTCAGAGTCTATCAGTGTCAGATGTTGCTGCTGAAGGGGGATTTCAGGCAGTGAAACTCCAGCTGTGTGGGTTCTTCTGTCAGCTTTAGTGAGAGCAGTGAAGTCCTGATGTTTTTCCACTGCCTTTGGATCAGACTTTGCCTCTCCAGATCTGTATGAAACCTGGTTATAAAAGCCTTGAAATGGAGCAGAGGGTTTGCTCCATGTGCTCTACTTCCAGCCCCAAAATGACCTTCAGAAGAGCTTTGTCCCAGTCCTGTTGTCACCCAGCCCTGCAGAGGGCTGTGCTGCTGCAGCCCCATGAGCTGCTGGCTGGGCTCTCTGGGGTTTGCTGGGTTTTCTTTGTCTGGAGAAGCCACACAGTGCCATGGCTCTGTGTCACCAGCTGTCCCCAGGGACTCCCTCCTGCATGTCACTGTGCCATATCCTCACCATGAATGATAAACAGAAGCACTGGAGAGGAACAGTGATAAAGGAAACACAGGGATTTGTTTGTTCACTGGAGGGGGTTTTGGGCTAATTTTTTTAGTTCATGGATACTTGAAGACAATCAGAAAATCAGTGTTCATAAACTCAAAGCCTTAAGAACTAAGCATTAGGAGCACAGCTTTTCCCCTGCAGGCTGCAGAGAGCCAGGTACATTTGCAATTCTTTGCTAATAACCTTGGGACTAGATCAGCATATATATGTAAAAACACAAATACTTTTATTACTGAAGACAGCCCAGAGCTTAGGCCCCTTCAGTTTGCCTAGAAAATGGAATATTTGATCCTCCCCCACTAATTGTATGTTTTTCTTGTCTCCTGGCAGTCGGCACAAAAGCTCTGAAGTATGTGACATACGACAAAGAGAACACCAAAATCTGCTGTGCCATATGATCAGCTCACATTGCAGTGGGCATGTTCCTGGCTCCACAGAGCTTCACAGCCATCACACTATTCCCTGCTTCCTGATGGGAATTTGTGCCTTTGCTTTAACTCTCTGCAGTAAGTCACAAGTATTTCCTCCCAAAGCATGTTATGTTCATGCTTCATTTAAATCTAAAATACATTTAGGGATTTGGGGAGAGGGGGTTGGTGGTCCTGGTCACTGCTGTTGTTGAGACAGGTCCTGGAGAGGCACTTGGTTGATGCACCCTTCCCCAGGAGGTGGGTTTGGTGTGAGGAACACAACTCTGAGGGTGGGTTGGGATTTGCAGAGCCCAGTGAACATTGAACACAGCTGTGCCAAAAGATGTGAATCCCCCTTTTTCCCATCTGGGTGAGGGGTATGGTGCCAGTGAGGGTTCTATAAAGAGCTGTGCAAGCTCCTGTCATCCTCCGATCAGCAAATTTGCTGCTGCCTGTGCTGGTCAGCACGGGGGCAGTAATGGCTCTCAGTGCCACTCTGGCCGTGGTGACACGGGGATGTACAGCTGCTCTGGACAGACACAATCAAATGGTTCTTTGGAGCAATAACTGACACCAGCCACTTCAGCCAGCTCTGCAAGATCAAGAGCAAGGCGTGACAAAAAGAGAGGCCAGATGATACAAGCACAGTTGTTTATAAACCTTTATTATTCACCATGAGCGATCAGCAAATCTTCGACTACAAACTGCTTCCGTCAAAGCTCAGCGTTATTAAAAGAGGGGATTTATCTTCAGCAGGATTTTCCTGCACTGGACTCAAGGGGAGAAATGAAAGATAAACATCACTCTGACAGGCAGAGTCCAGGGAGGGGAGTCTGGTCAGTGCAGCTGAACAGCTGCAGGCTTTTTGTCCCTCTTGGTGGGGAGCAGAGGGATCCGGATGCAGGAGAGAGGAAGCTCTTGAACACAAGAAAATGCCACTTCTCAGGGGTGTTTGTGTCAGGCTGGCAAATGCAGCCTCTTTGCCCCCATTAACTGCAGCTGCAGGATGCTCTGTGGCTCCTGTACCCTCCTCCTGTCAGTGAGCTGCAAACTCACAGCTCACAGTGGGGAGGTGAGAGCAGGTTGTGCATCCTTGGCCCGAGGTACAGAAATCTGTGTTTGCAGTTTCTGGGCAGAGACACAGCGAGTGCATTCATCTTTTTAAGAGATACACCTAGGCTTGGAAGCAGGACTGTTGCTTAGTCCTGTCAAGTGTTGCAGGAGAGTTCCTGTACTCAGAGCTACAGTTAGAAATAGAAATATCTCTAAGTTTGTGAAAACAGGGCCAGGAGTGAGCGTGTGTGAGGTGTGGGACCTTGGAAAGAGAAGATGAGAGGTGGTGTTGGAGTAAGGAATTGGACCTGACAGGTTTTCATCACAGCCACCAATTAGGGGGTGGATTTTTCTGCTGAAGTGCAGAAAAGGGGCTGGGATTCCTGTGCCTTGCTCAGAGCAGAGAGGGTGGATGTGTGGGGACACAGCTGCCATCCAGCACTTGTACCTGTCAGCCTCAGGGGAGATTTGATTGCAGGGAAAGGGCCCTACATTGTACCCCAAAGAGTGTGGATGGGAGAGAGGTAAAAGAGAGGTTCTCTGCTAGGGGGTATAATCAGCTTTTCTCTTCCAGGGTTCAGGCTGGTGAGCTGTGGGCTGAAGCATCTTTCCCAAGTGGGAGAAATAGCAGAAAGTATATTGTTTTTTCACTTTTCTCTGTGCCCCCCACCCCTTCCTAACCTGCTCAGAAACATCTCCCCACTGGGAGCGTGGAGTTGAAAAAAGGTGGGAGAGAATCTGTCAGACCTGCTGGGGTTCAGGGTGGGCTTCCAGGACTTTTCTTACATATTGGTAAAACATTGAATGCAGGCACTGATTGTTACCTCTTGATTCTCCCAGTCTTCATGTTGCAGTGGCTCTGGGGTTGTTCTCTGCACTGACACTGAATGAACTCACCACTGCAGGGAAGGAATCTGCAGGAATATTTGTCTCCCAGGGATGTTTACTCATGTCTGGCAGTTGTGGTGGCACTTGAGTTGAAGGTGTCACCTCTGCTCAGTCCTTGAGGTGTCACAGCTCTGCTGCCCAGCTGAGATCCAAACACATCTCCAGAACCTCACACAGCAATTCTGCATTTGGAAGAAGCAAGTAGTGTGACAGAGGCATTTCATGGTGAAGGAAAAAAACCTCTTCCAATCCCTGTGATAGTGCTCAGAGAGGCAATTCCATCACTCCTAGAAAGATGCCAATGCAAAGTCTGTCCAAGCTGCTTCATAGCAGGGCTGGAGAATGGCAGCAGCACATAAATTCTGCACTGGAACACTAGAAAACCTCAGAATTCTTGATTTAGATCAAAGTCCACCTTGAAAAGAGGATTAGGCATTTTTAAATGTTACTCTGTGCTGTTTTCCAAGAGAAGCTGTCTGCACTGCATTATGTAGTAGGCTCTTGAAAGCATAACTAGTTATGTAATTATTAGAATTATATTTGCATTCCCAACTAGGCTGTGTATAGCTAGTATGGTAATATATGCTAATTAAATACCAATTAATAATTTAAAAAATGAGATCTGACTCTATACAGCTACCACAGATGTAGTAAATACTCATTGCTTACGAAGAACAAATCAGGTGTGTTTTAATATGCAGCCCTAGTCCTATATAAACACATTGTGCCAATTATTTGGAATAAAGTTCTTTTTATTCCTATTGCACAGCTACTGCTGAGTGACAATCACTGTAATGTGTTTGACTACTTTTATATTAGTTCACACTAATGCTTCCAGCTATTCCCATTGGGATGAGTTGTGTTCCAACCATCAGAAAATGCCCAAATTTAATAAAAGTTTTGCCCTGTGAGGTAGAGGGGTTTCCTCATCCTTAATCCAGCCAGGCAATCCAGGTAGGCTGATGAAAAAATTTGTCTCTTTGTATAGTTTGAGGCTGTTTGGCTCTGGCAGGATATCTTCCATCTCTTTATCTGCAGGCTTCAGGAACTCTGTGGAAGAGAATCAATGTCCCCATCAAGCTGAGATGCTTCTGATTTAAGAAACATCCAGAGTTTCTGCTGCCAGAGGGAAACAGGATTTTGTGGACTCAGTCTCTGGTATGAGTTTCTGCTGGAAGTTCAGAGTCATGCTGTACAGCTGGGGGGATAAGCTCAAGCTAAAGGAACTGAACATGATGTCTGCTGCCTGCTGTAGCCTGGGAATGAGCCAAGGGAAAGGCTGGCAGGGTGCAGCCAAGCAGGGCACTGTGACCAAGGAGTCCCTGGGCACCCTGGCTGGGAGAGGCTTGTGCAGCAGTGGCTGTGCTTGCTGAGGGCTGAGGACACTCAACACTGCCCATGGGACATGGCTTCTGCCTTGCAGGGGTGTTTTCCAGACTTTTGCCATGCTGGGAGTTTGATTTTGATTTTTTGATTGTGTTTTGCCTTGGAAGACATTTCCCTCTTTAAAAAAAAAAAATCAAACCAGGGTGATTAAAGAGTTGCTTTGGGCAGGGAGGATCTGGGCAGGACACCTGGTGATGTGGGGGGTGCATCCCTGTTCCTGCCCCTCCCCACTCCTGCTAGGCTCTGTCACATCCTCCAGGGAGGCTTTTCCTGCACTGAGGAATGCCAGGACTAGGGCTGAGGCACCCACGTGGGGATTTCCCCAAAAGACCCCACCTCTCTGGCCAGGAGCAGCTGCAGTGCTGGCTCTGGGTGCTCCTCTGGTGTCCCCAGGGGCAGGGAGGGCAAAGCCAGCTGAGGGGACCAGGGCACATGGGGGAAGAGCAGGAGGAAGGAGGAGATAATTAAAAACTGGAATGCTGTGCAATTAGGGGTGGGGTACAAAGTCTGGGGTAGCATTAGTGCCTCCCCCAACAATTCCCAAAAAAAAGCTCTGTGGCTCCCGAGGCACGTTCACCTTCAGCAGTTTTAATGTTTTATCTGTTTTACACAAGTTCTGTGGGCTCCCAGGTCAAAGGTTTGGCAGTGGCAGAATTAAGGCTTTGCCTGCAGCCTCTGTGGTGTGGATGAAGATTTCTTCAGTGCTTCTTTCATGTAGTTCAAGTAGTTTCTAAGCTCTGATGTATTTGCTGTCACTAGAAATGTCTCCCAACTCCACAGAGCCCAGAACTCAGTGAAACTTATGAAGAATACATACTTTTTTTTTTTAAATTTACTGCCTTTTAAAAGCACCTGTAACTTCTTTTGGTTACTTATTGCATCACTTAGGGGTCCCAGCATCAAAATAGTTGGAATTTTCATTCCTGCTCTTCTTCTTAGTTTGTTCCTCTTCACTTTCAGGAATCTGGCTCACTGATTTTCAGGGTCTTTAACTTCTGGAGCTGGTGACACCTTAAACAGATTATATCAGCTCATTTGGTTTCATTTAGAAACCAATCAACCCAAATTATCTTCAGTGCCATGTAATGAAACTAAGTTCAAGCACTTTTCTCAAAGTGTTTTCCTGAGGCACTTCTGTGAGCTCAAGCTGTGCTGCATTTACAGGATAATTTAGGTCTGAAGCTTACTTGAGACTTCATCAGCAAGGTAAGAGAGCATTAGTAATTATTCTAATTTTTCAAGTGAAGATATTTGTTTGGCAGAATGGATCTGTGCTTCCTTTAAAGTCACTGCATCTCTTCTTTTTTTTTTTTTTTCTTAATAACTAGGTATAGGAAAGGTAGATATTCAGTTTGATGCCATTTGCTCTCTTGATCATGTTGTTTCTCAACGGAGAAATACAAATTTGCTATTTCTAAGAGCAAGATTTTTTTTCCTCTATATTGAGAAGAAAAAATGCCATTTTACTAAAAGCTCAATTTAGGTAGCTCTGGACAAAACCCAGTCTGGGTGGTAGAACCAGGTGTGCTCTTCACCTGAGTAATGCACATGTAAAAATGATGGGGGTGTTAAAATCACTGGCTGCAGTAGGTGCCAAACATAATTCTGCATCCTCACAAGGTTTTTGTTTCAGAGAGCTTCATCTGGCTGTCTGCACTCTGCCAGGCTCAGAAAGGGGGTGGTGAAGATGACAGAAATAGATATTTGCAGGTGTGGAGCAGGCAGGTGTGTCCCTGCCAGCAGCAGTGGGTGAGGCAAGGACAAACCTGGCACGTGCCAGCTCCTGGCACAAATCAATCCCTGCTGGTCACTTCAGGGCAGCCTCTGTGTGGATTTATTGGGAGAATTGATGTGGAGCCTTTACCCTTTGAATCCTTTGCTGGTTTGTGAGCCCAACTAGCTGAACTGAGCTAAATCCTGCCCCAGGAGTGCAGTGAACATCAAACCAGTCCCCAAAGAACAGCAAAGCCCAGTCTAAAACAGCAAAGTCAAAGCTAATGGAGCTGGCCTGGGATAGAGCTCACCACAGAAAACAATGCTGAAGCAAATTTCTGAGTATGGGGAATGTAATTATGCTGTTTCTTTTCAAAAGATAAATGGATGATGTTAACTGTCATCACAGGCTTCTCTCATTAGGCTAAATTCACTCAGGAGTGCTTTTGTATTCAAAAGAACATTATGTGGAATAGAAAGTGCTCAGCCACAAAGCAAGCTATAAAAAGGTTAATGATTTTAAGTCAGAGTTACATATAAGCAGTGATAGTGTTACAACTTGTGTTATTCCATTTTTCTGTGGCAGTGCACATCTGTTTCTTTCATTTCAATGCAGGTTTTGGTCTCTAGAAGAGCTCTGAGTCTGGGAGCAGAGTACTTGACTGGGCTTTTGTGCTGGGTATTTCAAAGGCCTGCGGCCTGGTACTAAGATTGAGGCATTTAAGGATTTACCTCCTCATTAAGGAATAATGAGCATCAATGCAATTAATGGGTACTTCTCAAACATTAAAAAAACCGTCAGTCAGTCCTGATTCTGCCCTTTGCAGAAGACTGGGGTCAAAACACCTCCCACTGCTCTTTAGGTCACTGTGTCTCAATGAAGATGGTGACAACTTGGACAAGAAGCAAACCTACTCCTAATATCAGATATTAGGATATTCCTCCTTGACAGAGGGTGCCCAGAGCAGCTGTGGCTGCCCCTGGATCCCTGGAAGTGTCCAAGGCCAGGTTGGACAGGGCTTGGAGCAGCCTGGGATAGTGGAAGGTGTCCCTGTCCATGGCAGGCGGTGGGACAAGATGGGTTTTGAGGGCCCTTCTAATCCAAACCATTCTGTGATCCTGTGATAAGGAGAAGAGTAGGTTGTTACAGCCTCCAGGCCTGATGGGCTGAGAGGAAGGAAAAAATTAGAGAAAACTGCATTAATTCTGTCCAGCAGCCTCACTTGTAGGGATTTTTATAATGTGCACTTTGTATTGAGGGAAAAAGAAAAGACTCAACTGTCCCAGCTGTAAATAAACCCAACTTTGAGCTGGACATCAGCCTCCACATGTGGCTTCTGTCACTCCATGGGACACAAGTCCTGTGCTGCCCGTTGGGATGAGTTATTTCAGGAGAGCTCCACCAGCAAGACCCTGGTGCTCATTCAAGGCTCCCAACAAGAGGAGGAGTGGTGGAGTGGGGTGATAGTGTTCTGGTCTGAAAGCAAAACCAGNTGTGGGAGAGATAAAGAAAACTGCCCAATGAACAGGAGATAACTGCCACACCTCTGACAGATGGCAAATAGAATAGATCTTGCCTTGCAATCTAGGACAGATAGATGGGCCAGGAACAAGGCTGGGGCTGCTCTGGGGTGGGGGGCTCTTTCTGGAGCAGGGAGGAAGAGTTTGCCCAGAATAAATTCGACACAGTGGAACAAAGTGTTCCCCAGAAATGTGTTCTACAGCCAGGACAGCAGCAGCCTTTCTGCCAACTGAGGGGCCTGCTGCAGGAACACTTTGGCAAGGGGATAAAATTATAGCCAAATTTGTGCTAAGCAGCCTGCTGGTGGGTGGCTGGATTGTGCAATGTTACTGACACTCAAAATCCATTATCTGCTGCAAAGAATCTCTGAATGAAATGAATTGGTAGAGCAGATAGCTCTTTATTTTGGTGGTTTTTTTTTTTCTTCCTCTCCATTCCCTTCCAAAAGCTGTGCACTCAAACACCTCCATTCAAATTCTTTGAAGTTGAGAAGACCAGGAGGACAGAGCCTGTAATGAAACATTCATCAAGAACCTGAGATCAGGGTTAGAAAATGAGCTCTTGCATTGTCAGAAATTCTTGGATTTGTTGAAACTTGGTCCTGGAAGGGATAAGCCAGAAAGCAGGCCTGAGAAAAAGAGGAAAAATACAATACCCTTTCCCTTCAGCATGCACTTTTGTGAGTGCAGTCATTTCTGGGAGAGGTATCAAGAGTTACAGCTGCTCTCAGCACTGCCAGGTGAGATGAGTGGATGGCAGAATCATCATCATCATGTAGAAATTGGTTTTGCCTTGGAAAAAGTGACCATAACTCAAGGGTTGTGCTCAACTGCATCTATTGATTTGCTGTGTACAAAGAAGAATTGTGCCTGATTGCCTGGCTGGCAAATTAAGGAAATATGGCTGATTTTCTCTCACTGGGAGTAATTTTGGCCTCACAAGGTTAAATTTTAATATTAGTTAAGGGGTATTTAAGAACATATCTCTTAAGAACATGTCTCTTAAGAACATATTATCTCTCTTGTCCTTGTTACAGTCTTGTTCTAGGAACAAGGGAGGGCTGAGTTTGGGCTGCAGATGCCACAAAGGGAAATGTTGTTGTTGCTTGTAGCACCCTCTCTGGCTGACTGAGCCAGCACATTCTGGAGGCCACGAAAGGTGATGAACAGCAGCAGCTCGTGGAGATGTTTTGTGTTCTGGTGCTTTTCAAGGTACCTCATAGCTGGAAGCAGACTGCTCCCTTCAACAATCTCAGGAATGCTTTGCAGAGTGGAGCCACAGCCTTGGCTCCTCATTAACCAAGGGTGGTGATGATATCCAGCACAAATGAACCCTCAGAGAACAGGGAAGGAGAAATTGCAGCCCAGGCCTGAATAGCATCTGTACTGCTGCCTCTAGGCACCAAGGAGTCCATGTGGAGCAAAGGTGGTGCCAGTGCACTCAGTCCCCTGACTTTCCATTTTGTGGTTTGAAACCACCTTGAAATTATACTCCCAGCTGGGGAGAAGGGCTGTTTACAGCTGGGGGACGTGTCTGATGCCATTGGGACAGCCTGTGGTTACAAGTTTTGATGTGGAGCTGTCCTGGACTAACACAAACCCCTTTTGGCTCACACCTTTGCTGTCCTGTTTACTCCTGGCTGCTGTTGCCAGTGGAGGGGACCCTTCCCAGGGTTTGTATTTGTGTGACACAGGGCTTGGGGAAGCAGCTCCCAGGGTGTCCCTACAGCAGTGCAGGTCTGCCCTGATCTGTGTCCAACCCCAGTGTGACCGTGGTGGCAGAGCTGGTGGGATCTTCCAGAAGATGGGAAATGGTTCTGAAGCTGATGTGGTGGCAGGAAATTGTGGGGGCCAGAGAACAAGCTGAGGAGCTTGTTATCCTCCCCTGGAGGGCCCATCCCTGAGCCATAACCCTCTGGTTGTGGCGAGTAAAGGATCACCCCCAGAATCCTTTGTTGCCTTATGTTAATTAGCCCCTCCTCTTTGCTCCACCCCCATGCCCTCTTCCCATTGGTCCTAGCGTTTTGTCCCACCCCTCACTATCCCTATATGAACCCCTGTTTCTGCTGCCTCTTTGGTTCTTCTCATCCCTGCACTCCTTTGAGGTGTGTCACCCTCTTCTTCTAACTCTTCTAAACCTTCTGATGTTTGCATTTTTGTAATGGAGTTTCTCACACACTTTTCATGTAAATAATAATTCTTTGCATTCTTTTCTGGAGGAGGAGAGAATTGATGGAGTGTTGGTTTGACCAGTGTGGTTGGAGAGGTGGCAATTTCATCCTCCAATCCATGGTCACTTTTAGAATTCTGTAAATACGAGGTCTGAAAATAAACTGCCTCTCTTTTTTGCCTTTCCACCTCAGCGTGTGCGTGTCGTTCATTTTGTGTAAAATAGTGACAGAGGTGGAAGCAATAATGCTCTGCTTGGAACTCCACAGGAGGACCCCATCTCCTTTCTTCATGTCACCTGAAGCCCCCCAAAGAAGAGCTGAAATCACTAGGGGAAGGTGAGGATGTGCCTGTGCCCCCAAGATGTTCTTTTAGGAACGCTTCTTCAGGGAAGGTCACGGCACTCCTACCACTGCCCCGCTGCATCAGGAGATGGTTCTGCAGCTGATGTGGTGGGTAGGAAATGGTTCTGCAGCTGATGTGGTAGCAGCACATGAATTGCCGCTTTCTTGCCAAATGCTGTGTCCGTTGCATTTTCAAACAGCAGAACAGGTGAATAAAGCAACACAATGCAGCTGATTATGGAATAATTGTTCAACATAGGTCAAAAAGCATTGCCCTCAAAAAAGTGGTGCTCCTCAGGCACCATTGCTGGTCTCTGGCAGCCTCAGCTGAGGAAGAAAGTGGCTCTGATTACTCTGCAGACAGGTCTTCAGTCAAATGGATTTTAACTTTTCAGAATCAATCGGTAGAATCAACCTACAGTAAAGTCTTTTCTTGATTAAATATCACTTCAACCTCCTTTGAGGACAAAATATTTACCTCTTTAACTGCTCAAACTCTTGAGGAGAGACCTCCAGGGGACAGCAGAGAGGGGGAAGAACATCTTCATTTTCTTGGCGTTTGAAGGGGTAATCCTATCCTACCTCCTTCGCTCCCGGCTCTCCGGAGTATATTCTGATTAAAAAGCTCATCCTCCCAGATCTTTCCAGATTTGTACAGATCATTAGGAAGAACATTAACTGATGCTTTTTTTATGCTTTGTGGGTTGCTGGAGTGATGTTTGCAAGCAGCTGTAGGCACAGAGGAGTTCATGGCAGTGTGAGAAGTGCCTCATCTCAATGTGCTGCCTTGTGATACATGAGCATGAGTACTCTCATTCTTCTTCTGCAGTGACATTCTTTATTTTGCAGAAAACAATGCTTAGAGAAAAAAGGTTTTTCTCCAGGGCCATGTCACCAAAGGCCACACTAGAGCCTGCCTTTACCTTGCTCTTCCTGCCTCAATGTGCAATTTCTGTCACCACAATGAAGGACTGCCAGGTGTTGTGTGAGGCACAAAACCAGGACCTAAGAGCCTCTCTTGTACACATCTTGTTTCCATCCTGAAATGTAAAAGCAAGGAAAGCTTCCTAGCAGCACCTCTAGGGAAATATCTGCTTTAGCAGAGCAGAAAGCTTTCCTGGGGGGCTGGGTACAAACTTCCAGCTGCTGGGTGGTGCAAAAAGCTTCATGCAAAGCCATTTGTAGTTGCAGCCCATGAGGATTCTGCCAAAAGTGAAGGTAGATCTCAAGCCAGATGTTCTATCTGTCATATATTGCAAAAAGAGAGCAATAAAATGCAATTTGTAACATCATCCTTTGAGATTTTACCTTTCAAAACAAAGAACTTCACTCAGGGTTATCAGCTTGTTCTTGAAAGCAGAGAATCTGAACAATTTATTTAATTGAAATGTAAGTTTATGCCACTTCACATGTTGGTAGACAAGTGGGCTCGGAACAGGGCCGCGTGTTTGCACCAGCAGGAAATTAAAATTGCCAACTCCAAGCTGATACTCTGTGCTGGTGACTCAAACTGTGGTGACAATTGAAGCTGTGTTTCAGAAGCAAAATATTAGCACTGATTGTGATGTTCCCTGTCAGAAAAGGAGCGTGGCAGTTGCTGAGAAATGTGATCCGTTAAGGTTACAGGTTCTTAGGGGTTTTTTGAGGAACACAATGCAATTTTTAGTGGATAGAAGCCCATGTTAATTATTTTGAAGGTCTGCAGAGAGCTCTCCACTATTCTTGCACACAGAGGAGCTGGGATTCTATCTGGTCACCACCACTGATGCAGCTGAGAGTGTCATGATCTTAAATTTGCTTGATTATTTTTTTTAAATTCCCTTATCTTTCCATCTGTGTGCAAGTGTGTGTTTGCTGTCCTTGGAATTTAAACAGGTATTTTGGAACTGGATGGTTGGTGTTATGTTTCTGGACATCAGGGTCAAGAGAAGGTGCATGATTATCAAAGTGGGGTTTTTTGAGGGGAGGAGGCTGTGTTGCGATGGAACAGGAAGGCTTATTTTTAATCTTTCACCTCTAGGAAGTATCACAGGAATTGGTGAAAACAACAAGGATTTGCTCAATTTCTCATTTTACCTACTTTTATATCTCGGCTTGAAAAGACAGGTGTCTGCTAAGGAAGGCAGGAGCCTTCCTTGAAATGGAAAATGTAAACACCCCTCCCTCCTANGAGATAAAGAAAACTGCCCAGTGAACAGCAGATACCTGCCCCAGCTCTGACAGATGGGAATTGAATACACACCCCCAGGGACATCTTGTAACCTGAGACATTTTATCATGGATCTAATGAGAGAATCAGAGAAAAGTGCCTGTCACCAGCACATTACAGCAAGAGTGGGGTGCAGGAGGGATGTGCTGAGGTTTGGTGGGGTTGTTGGGGTAGGAGACCTTCAGAGGGATAAAGAAGTCATGCCAGGAGCTCGCTGGGTGTACCAGGAGTGAAGAGTGTGGGGGTGATTTTGTCTGGCAGCTGGAAGAGCAGAGGATGTCAGGACCAGCTAAAAGTGAAAAACTCTCCCTGTGCCCATGGCTGAAGGGGCAAAAACAATTCTGTGAGTCTGAGGGGTTTATTTGGATGTGCTGCAGCATGGAATTCTCTGTAGGAATAACTGAAGTGACACATGGAATCTTCACTCTTTTTTCCACGTGGGAATCCTACAAGCATAATACACCAACACTCTGATAATCTCTTAAATCCCATTCTCTCTCTGACCTCATGGACTATTTTTTATGAACATATTCTTTTTTTAAAAGCTGAAAGAGTCAAAATGACTCCTTGTGTTCCTGTGCCAGGCAGTGAAATTCCTGTGAAATGGGTTAAATTGTCTCTGTACTGATCAGAAAAAGTGTGACTGAGACAGAAATTATACTGCAACAACATTGTTTTTAATCAGATTTTTATTAAGTGGAGGAGCAGATTTAACAGTTTGGTTCTCATGAGAAATCTTATTTAGTTTTTTTTCAATTCACACTTCAGACTTGCCTGGATTGGCCTTTTTGCTGTGTAGCAGCTTTTATCACAGTGACAGGATCAATAAGGGAAGGAAATTTGGTATATGCCACAGCTTGTCTGTGTGCATCAATGCCCAAAAGTAAAAAAAAAAAAAAACCTGTCTAGAGATTTTTGCATTCTTGTTTCTAGATGGCAAATTTGAAAGCTTCTGAAAATCACTTTAAAAATTCACCAGAGTCTGTTTTCAGTGAAGAAATGTTTCCTCAGAAAAATAAAAGTATTTTTGCAGGAACCCAGATTTCTACCTGAGCTTTCCATGGGAATTCTACTGAGGAATTAGTCAGGACAATATAATTTTCATGTGGTGAAATTTCTTTATCACTATCAAGGAGTCATGATATTGAGACCAGTATTTCAAAAGAAAACTCTCCTTAGGAAAACTTAAATAAAAAATATTTTAATCTGCTATATTTTAATCTGCTGCCCATCTAGGAGAACCAGAAGAAGTTGACTAAATCTGAAAGTCTATATTTTTGGCCAGTCCAAATTTAAAGGGGAAATGTCACCAGAAAAATGTGCAGCAGTGACATTTAAAATCATCAGAAATTGAAGGGAAATCCTGAGGATTGTCAGCAATATCTAATGGTGAGAGCCAGCTGTTTGCCTTTGCTAATCTTTACTTTGTAGTAAATATTCATATACAGCAAATATTAGTGAGTGTCTGTGCTGTGTTTTCATGGGATACCATCAAGACAAGATCCTCTGTCTGGCTAGAGAGAGGAATTATAAACACCAGAGGAAATGAGCACATTTTTAGCTGAAATTGTGCTTTTCTGAGTGCTTTGAGGTCTGTGTACAGAGCCCATGGAATTTGCCATGGGGCCAGCTTTGCTTTTCACCCTGGGGACACCGTGGTGGCCTTCACCCACTGCAGAGCTCTGTCCCCTCCTCCTTTTGTTCCTGCACAGATTCGTTGACTATGCTTTAAATTCAGCTCCTTTTCCCTCCTCCTCTGGTTTTGGACAGCTATTTGGGGAGCAAAACATCTTTTAAAAATGAATCCATCCTGGCAGGACGTTGCAGGGAAGCCAGCAGGAGTTACCTGGCTCAGCACTTGGCTCCTGTATTAAATTCACTCCAGAGCTGGAGGAGAAATGCTCCATCCCTTTGTGCAGAAACCCCAGATTCTCTGGGTGCTGTTGTGGTGCTTTTCTCCTGGAAAACTTCACTTCAGGCTCTGGGTGAAGACCAAGGAACCTGGTTTAGGGTGGGACAGAGCCAAGCAGGAGCACTGAGAGGTGGGAATGCACCTGTAAAGTGCCTTGAACTTTGCAAATTCCTCGTCCAAGACAACATCTTTTTTTTTTTTTTTGCAACAAGTCGTGATTCCCCTTAGCTCCCCGTGTTGCTGCTGACACTGATGCATATCATGGTTGCTGTATAAATGTTCATTTAATCATAATGAGACAGCAAACTCCTACATTTCCCTGGTGCCTGAGCTGCTTTCAGTGTCATTTTTAGTATAAAAATATCTACTAGAAGGTAAGGAGAGGTATCAACAATTTTTTTTGTTGTTGTTGTTTTAAATTTGCAGATGATCCAGCACAGCCTGTATTTTATTGTTGCTGACAATTCCACTATGACTAAATACAAACTTAAATTTACAGCTGGCATGGAGGGATGAGGGATGGAGGGGAAAGATTTTCCAGTGAGAAATGTTGCGAAATAGAAATTTGTGTGTTCTGGAAGGAGCTCAGAGATTCTGATTCATAAAAATGAAAAAATTAAAATAAATAAAGGAGAAATTATAAAAGAATTTCCTCTGGCACAGATGCTCCCAGCTGCTGGCACAGGCAGGAAGCAGCACACCCAGGACAGATGACTTGTTGCCACAATTTTCACTTTCTCTGTCTGAAGCTATCCAGGCTTGCAGCCCAGAAGAAAAAGAACCAGAATGTACAATATCAAAGTGTTCTGACCATTAATTGTGAATCTCCTCCTTGAAATAAGGCGTTCTCACAATGGCCAGAAAAAATGGTACATTTTAGTCTTTTCTCATAAGAAAATTAACTCCTTATGTTCATTTGCTCTGCACATATCAGCCTTTCTGACTGTTCCCCTGGTTAATTTTGAGTGCCTTGACCAAATTCAGCTAAAGCAAACAAAGATTTCAGAAATTCAAGGTTTGTAAATACAAACAGCAGCTGAGGAAAACCCAATTATAGGATCTGTGGAGGGGGGAAAGGTGTGAGTCCAGGATTTCAGTACTCTTGCAGGTATCTACAAAGGTTGGAGGTGTTATGAATTCCCCCAGCTGCTGGAGAACTTCAGGAGGAATTTGCTGCAGCAGAAGGCACAAAAAGTAGAGACTCATTCACCTTTGGATTCTCTGGTGTGGAGTAAGGAGAACCCTGACCCAGGAGCTGCAGGTCAAGTGCAAAAGAAAAGCCCCATCCCTGGAAGTGCTCAAGTTCAGGTTGGATGGGGCTTGGAACAACCTGGTCCAGTGAAAAGTGTCCCTTCCAACCCAAACCATGCTGTGATTTATAACTTTTGACAACATTTGAAATATTTTTCCTCTAACAGTATGGATAATTTTAAATTTTTTTGTATAGTTTTTTCTCATGATTTTAGGACACTGCTCCCAGTGCCTGCCCAGCACAATAATTGCATTTCTTCCCATGCCATTTTTTGGCTCTCCTGTGTCAGCCTGCTCCTGAATTTGAAATTAGGGAAATGTAACCTTGTACACGTGGTGAAGACTTGCTCCAGCTCCTAGTGACACTCCAAACCATTTGCCCAGGTGCTTTCCTACAGCTCTGAGGATCTGCACTACAGAAATTCACAGGACAGTGTCAGCTTTTCCTCTCTCACTGATGAGAGCTGATTTGAGCCGTGTTATCTCTACCTGTAGCCTTCAATTCTTGCTCTGACTCTTGTATGAGAAGAAAGAAAAAGTCACTAGCGTGAAATCAGTCAAGATTGAAAATTGGGAGATCTTTTATTCATAAAGTTCATGTTTTTTCCTGGATTTGCTGCTGTAGGATCTTGAGGAAATCAGAGCAAGCTGATGCTGCTCTTGTATCCATCAAGAGTGAAAAATCACCTCAAACATCAGAGAGGGGCAGGTGTGGCTTGGGCAGTGTTGGCTCCTCGCTGGCTGTCTCACACCAGGGCAGACCCTTCCCCAGTTTAATTTTACAGGTGTGGGTAGGAAATATTTCCACTTTCTTTGTTTAAAACCTGCTGCCTTGTGGTTTCACTGGATGAATTGCAGGAAACAGCGAATGGCTGGGCAAGGCAGGGTTTTGTGGAAACCCACTTTTCCCACTGGCATGGAGTTATCCACCTATATCCTTCATCATGTGTGCTCCACAGTTCTTCCTGGAAAAAGAACTGCTTAGTGTCTTTTTAGCTCAGAAATGGAAGTGACATTCATTCCAGCTGATGCTGGATGTCTGAGCAGCAGCCTGTTCTCTCTCTGAGAGGCATTTTCACATCTGGGTGGCTTTACCCTGCTGTCAGACTGTCCCCAAAGATCTGTCTCTCATCACCTGCACAGCAATTTCTTCCCTGCAGGTGCTGGGTGGGCAGCAGCAGTCGGGGGTGGCTTCCTGCCCCTTCAGCTCCAGGCTCTATAATGGGATTTTCACAATCCATTTCCTCTCCATGCTGCTCCTTTGGGAACACTGTGCCTTCCTGCAGGCTTGTGAGATGTGGCATGCTCAAGTGCTGCATTTGTATTCTATAAAAACCTTTTGAGCAGTCTCTTATTGCCTTTGCAAAACGCCCTCTGGTCATAAGAAATGTGAATTTTATTCTAAACAGGACAGAAGTGATTAGTAAAGTTAATATTGGTGCTGGCTCACAAGCAAGGAGCTCCATTTGCTCAGCTTTTGAAGTGCAGTGACATTTCTGTGGTCTTCAGTGGAAAAATTGGGAAATTGGAATATTGTGGTGACATCAATACATCTTTTATTTCCTAATTGAGCTCTTAATCAAAGAAAAATGAGGGTGTTTCAATTCACTTCTCACTCTCTCAACAAACAAGGATGCTAACTGCCAGAAAAACGTTGTAATGATTGTGTTGTGTGGGTCCTCTTAAAAAGAGGCAAGTGCTTTAAATGGAATTATGGTAATGATGTGATCATTGTCTGGGCTGGCTTAATGAGTTTAGCTGCTGCTGCAATATTAAATGCTTTGCACTTAAGAAAAACACCTCCTGTTCCACTCCAAAAAGATCAGAAAAAGCTGCTGGAGCTTTTGCTTTTTGTGGTGCTGGATACATCACATGGGGCTCTACACCCTGCCAAAATAACTGCTGGTTTGGACACTGTGGTTCTCTGTGGGTTTGGCAGCTCTGGTGCTTCAACATAAACACAGGAATGGGCTCTTGGAGGATGTACTTTGAATGGATTAATAAATGATGTGAATGTTTGACATAGCAGAGAGGGGGAGAAAGTGCCTGGAGAGTGCTTCATGTGTGTGTATAAAAAATGGGATGAGGAAAAGAGGGTTCTGTGTCAGTCTGACATAATTAATCTGGGAACTGGGGGTGTGGCAGGGACAAAAACGAGGTGCAAGGGGTCAGGAAGAGGAGAAAAGGTTCCACAAAGGTTCTGTTAAACCATCTCCAGCTGTGTCCCAAGGACACTTCCCTCAGTGCTGCTGCTTTGGCTCCTCTGGGCAGTGCTGCCCTGGGGGTGGGAGCTCTGGGAATGTCTCACCTGCTGTCCTGCACAGGTCAGGGAGAGGCAAAAGGCAGGTGGGGATGGAGAAAACCTGCATGGCTTCGCTGGGGAGCTCTTCTTGAGCAGTCCCAGTCTGCTGGGAATGCCAGGCAAAGGACAGAAACACGCCCATGCAGGGGAGCCCAATTTTAATGTAGTTTTTTGTTTGAAAAAAACCCCAATTATTTAACTTGGACTGTGGAAAAGCACTTTCTTTTTGCACTGAGTACTTTTAAACTAAAATTGAGGGACCTGTCAGTCACATGGGTTGTTACTGTGTGATTATCCTGCAGGATGAGGTGTCTCCCATTGTCAGACCCTGTTTTGAGCAGGTTCATGTTCCTGACTGCCTGGGGCTATCCTTCAGCACTGATTTTCACTTTTAAAGTGCACAATCTAAATGCTTCTACCCTTGATGATTTCGGTGTAAAGCCAGGTCAGGCCTGAGGATGGCATCCTTGGGAATGAGCATGTTTGTATGGGAAATCTAAAATTAATTTCCAGGCTGTTGAACTTTAATTAAATTTTGCTGCTCAATAATAGTGCTTTGTATCTTCTGTTAATTCCTCAAAAAACCTAATTCAAACATCCTTGACCTCTGCTGGGAGATGTGAGTACATATGAACTACTTATGGATTCTGGTATGGTGAGAAAAGAAATTATTTCTCCCTCATCATTGGAAACTCATTCACAGTCACTGAAATATTTTGAATTAAAGAAAATTTTCACTGACATGCCTAGGGCATGAAAGAGATTTGGAGCATTAATACAGAGATGTGCTTCATGCTGTGGTTTGCATGACAGAAATGTTAAGGGGTTAAGGAATATGCATTAAATCATGCCTCAGTTTGGAGAGTCCCACGAGCCAGGTGACAGAGCTCTCCTTCCCAGCATGTGTCTGTCTGGACACAGATTCTGCTCTTCACACCAGAAAAATACCAGTTTTCATCAGGACCTGCATGAAAAGAAATGAAAATTGTAGTTGTAAAAAAACCTCCCTACTAAAATAAATAAATATTAAAATAACTATAATCTATAAAAACTTAAACAAACAAACAATAAACCTATACCCCTCTATTCCCAAAAATAAAAATAATTTAAAAAATAAATATAAAATCCTTTGCCTTTAAACAACTGATCTTTAAAACCACACCCCATAAATTAACATAACCCATAAACACAACTATAAAAAAAACTTATTAAAAAAACTTCACAATTACAAATTTCCCCAAACAACTACTATNTGTGTATATGTATATATATATATATATACACTTAGCAGTGTGGCAGGAGACAAAGGAAATCCGTCCCCATTAGTTATGTGGAGCAAATGTTCTGCTTTTTTCATTTAGTCAATTAAGACTCTGTTTGTAAGTACAAAATGTTTGTTCTAGACAAACTGATAGATGGAGTTGAGCTGGGGCTGCATTTTCCAGGAACAAACAGTCCCATGGAATGTGTGCTCTCTGCTTGGAACCAGGAGAAATGTCAAATGCGAGAAGATTTGGTAAAACCTCTCTGGTTTCTCTGTGTGAATATTAATGATGGTGGCTTGTTGTTTTCATGATAAACTCTTTCAGCTATTAAATCACTGGAAAGAAATCCACCACTTCTACAAAGACGCCTGGATGAGTCATGTTCATTTATTAGAAAGGTGATTTTGGTTGGTTTCTGACTCTAAAAAAAAAAGAATACCCTGCACAATTTCATTGTGGTTTTCATTTAAAAACAAACACATACTTTTATTTTTAACATAACGAGAGGCCTTTAATTTAAAGTTTCTGGGGAAGGGAAACCTTAATCCGTCCCACTCCTACTAATTTGATGCCAGTGCCAGGAAGAGAAACCTGGAGAGGGGTTGCAGAGAAAACCTGAAGAGCAGCAGGAAGGATTTCACAGGAAGGATTTCATGGGAAGGGTCAGGTTGGAAGGGACCACTGAGGTCATCTGGTTCCACCTCCTCAGGCCCTCTCGGGGCAATCTGTTCAGGGCTTGGTCACTGCACAGGGAAGAAGTTCTTCCTCATGTTCAGGTGCAACTTCTGGGCAGCAGTTCCTGCCCATTCCTCTTTGCTCAGCTTAAATATGGTCTTCATGTCCCAGATTGAAAAGCAAGATGGATTCTATTTGCCATCTCTATGGCAGTTATCTCCTGTTAATTGGGCAGTTTTTCCTTATCTCTCCCACAACCAATCCTCCCCCCAGGAGACATCTGCTGTTAATGGCCATTGAATGTCCCTGCATGGCTGATAAAANACCAAAACAAAACAAAAAATATGCTTACTTAGAATTTCTTAGATATCACTGGGCAAAATTTGACAAACAAGGCTCTTTCCTAGTGTATTCTCTGCTGTACCTGGAAACAGTAGGTAGGAAACATTGCTATTTGCTATTCCAAAGTCAGAACAAATGATGGTTCTCTAATATAGAATAATATTTATTATTTATTTATTAAGAACCTGTTTGGGTTTGTTTGTTTGGTTTGTTTTCTTGTTTGCTTTTTTCCCTTCCTGGGTTTTTCTCCAGTGTCTGCCTGTGGATTATCCCATCTCATAGTGGAGATCCACCCTGACTTGTTCCTGATCTGTTCCTGCTTTCCCAGACATATTGCAGGTTTCCTTATCAGCTGCACCACCCCAATTACATCCCTCTAACCTCCAGCTGCAGGGAATAGCCCAAAGCCACAGGTGTTTTAGTAGCTCATTTTTTGTGTTCTTTAGCCAAGACAGGATTAAAAATCCTGACTCTTTCTCCTCTCTCCCATCAGCATTAAATGCTGGATTTTGAAACTCTCCAGGTGGATACAAAAAGAATGCTGAGCTGGTATGAATGAAACAATCTTTTCCAAAGGAAAGCAGCCTGGAAAAATGTGCATTTTGGAGTCACAAAGGGTTGATTCCTGACAGTTTCCACCTGGAGTAAATCCTGGTGAGTAAATCCTTGTGTAACACGGGAGGCCAAGGCAGATGAGCACAACAGCCTCTCCTCCCTCCTAATCAGTGAAGGCAGAGGCAGTTTTGGGTCTGTTCTGTGACATTTATAAAGCCTGACACTGTTTTATCTGCTGCTGATCTTGCCTGGAGGGAATTCAAGACTGAGGTGTCCTGGCTTGAGTGAGGCCAGTTTGTTTTGGTTTTGGATGAATACCAAATAATTTCTCATGGTGACATTTAGCCCTTGGAGATCCTTCCTCAAATGACTGATGTGGGTTTGCAAACACAGAGCTGGGCTGGGCTTGGTGCCACGGGGACTTTGCTGGTCCTGGTCCTGGTCCCCTGAGGGCAGGGGGTGTGTGAGGCAGAGCAGGTGCCCCTTGCTCATCCCTGGAGGGGTGATGGTCAAGAGAAAGGCTCCAGATCTCTGTTATTTTGGTGTTATCTCTGTAGAGCATGAGAGCTGTGGGATGTAGAGAGAAAAGTGGCTGGAGAGAGGTCAAAGACTGAGCCCTTGCAGAGACCAAATACCCTAAATGTTCAATCCAACTGTGGTTCTCGGCCAGTTATGCAGCTACAGAAGCCCTTATTAGGTAACTCAGTTTCACCAGGGTACATTTCATAACCAAAACATCATTTGAAAGCACACTGCTTCCAAACTCAGCCCATCCTAAGAACAAAAAGACTTTGTGAGCTGTTTTTGGTGAGGCCCTGGGAGCCAGCAGCCAGGAGCAGTCTGCCCAGGAGGAGCTGCAGGTTCTGCCTTGTGCTTTCTGCTTGTCTGAATCAATGAAATGACAGAACCCCACAGGCTGGGGAGGGCACATCCCGTGGTTTGCCCCGTGGCAGGTGCTGGGTTGCTGTTGTTTTCAGCCCTTATTTAACAAAAGAAGCTTCATATAGATGACAAAGGCAGTGAACGGGAACGTGACACTTGATTTCTTTTTAATTTGGACAGGGCAATGAAGCCACGTGCCAACATGGCAGGAAATTAGATTTTGATTTTTTTAAAAAATAAAATGCAATGGTGTTATGCTAAAATCCCAGGAAATCTGGGAGGTAACGAAGGGGGGAGTGTAAATATTGATGCCCCAAAGCCTGGAAGTTTATGAGGCATTAAAGCAGTGCCTGGAGCTCTTTGGTGCCCTGTAAACTGTTCTGTTACATAAGCATGTCTTCTTATGGCTTATCTCGTGGATATGAAATCCCCTCAGGCTGATAACAGGAGATGCCTCAGCCTAGAAAATCTGTTACTTATTTACTTTACAGGTTTGGAGGAGTGAGGAAGCTTAGCTGTATTTAAGTCTTTCTGGGCTCTCTGGTTTCTCCACAGCAAAAGTTGCTGTTTTGGCCATAAAGCTGCATCCAGGGTTATCTTCCCACTGAGCTTTAACTCAAATTATATTTGTAGCCTCG
The DNA here is from genome assembly GCA_013399945.1 of Ploceus nigricollis. Lineage (NCBI taxonomy): Eukaryota > Metazoa > Chordata > Aves > Passeriformes > Ploceidae > Ploceus > Ploceus nigricollis. Next base: position 24,614 of record VXBC01008930.1, on the reverse strand, counting down.
AATTCCTGCAATTCCACTAAGGATTTTCTGCAAATTGTAAAAAAAATTTGGCATAAAGCTTGTGTGATAGGGAAAGTGTGTCCAGGAATGCTCAGCACATATCTGGCCTGGCTAAATCATGGGGGTGCTGCCAGTGTTTTGAGGAAGCTGAGCTGGGAAAGGTTTGTGGCAGCTGGCTGAATTTGGGTCAGCCTGGACCACATCTCCAGCATCCAGATGTCCTCCCAGCCCCAGTGAAATAATCACCCAGGCAGCTGCTACAGCTGCAGCCATGTGTGTGAGCAGCTTTTTCCTTCAGTGGGCTTAAACAGCCTAATCAACAAGGAAAAAGTCAAGTGATTCTTTGTGGAGCTTGCTCTGTGGCTCTGGGTGTGAAAGCAGCTTTGGACAGTTCAGAAATGCCTTGAAATCATCTTTGTGTGGGGCAAGTTCATATATTCTGTGCTGCTGGTGTTGGAGCAACTGAAGCTCAGTGAGATGAGGGTTTGTGAGGGTGGCATTGTCCCTGACTGCTGGTGGCACTGGCTGGCAGGACACCCCCACCACCTCGCAGGGTGGCTGGGACTAGGGGGAGGTGGAATCCTGCAGTGCTGCACAGAACTCTGTGTTTGCATGACAAAACAAAGAGATTTTCATTGTTAGAGGGCCTTGTGTACATATTTTTTGGGGGGGGTTTTGGTGTTTTTTTGGGTTTTTTTGGTTGGTTTTATTTTTTTTGGGTTTTTTGTTGTTGTTTTGTTTTGTGTTTTTTTTTTTTTTAATATGTCCCTGCTGCTGCACTGAAAAGAGAGGCTGAAGGGCAGATTGTTGCCAATGGAGGAGGAGTTGGTGAAGTTTCCTTGCAGCTAAGGATGTTCTCTGGCCTCAGGCAGCTGATGTCCTGCCTACAGGTGGTGACCTGCAGCACCTCCAGCCCATCTTGGTCCCTCTTTCCTTCCAGGACACTGCACGTGGCACAGACTCACCTGAATTTGGGCTGTTGATGTTTTTATTTTTAAAACCAATCTATATCAATGTCCTGGGGTGACTTTACGGTTCTTGTATCCCCATTCATCTGTTTAGCCCAGAAATAAATTTTGCACCTTTAAGACTTCTAACCCCTCTAACTTCTCAGCAAACTGAGAGCAGGGTGTTCTTGGCTGAACATGAATTTTTGTAAGGTTTCACTGAGAAGTGTCTGTTTTCAATGCTTTATTTCTATCTTGGTTGACAGAAAGCAGAAAAATTAGATTTTTTTTTTCCTTCTACAGGGATGAAATGCCACATGACAAAGATACCTGTTGGATCTAAAAGTTTGGACAAACACTTGCCCAGTTCTCTGTCTCAATAGTGGTGACTTTCAGAGGTGTAGTCATTGTCTTGGTATAATCATTGCAGAGAGAAAACCACAGAGCTTTGGCACCAAATTCAGCCAGAGAAGTTCCAACACTTGCAGTGGCAGTGTGAGTGCTCAGGTAGCTTGCACTGAAAATGAGGGCAGCAAAAAAAGCCACTTTTGGGACTTGATTCATCCCCTTCTGAATAAGCCTGATGAAGACGTGTGCTCTGCAGTTATTTAAATCCTGCAGAAGTGAAAGTCATACAGGGTGGCTGAACAATACAAATCTCCCTTTTGTGCCTCTCCATTGTCTGTGTTTCAATTTCCCCAGTCACCTGTCAGCTGTCCCTGGATGGTGCAGGGACGTGGAGCACTGAACCTGGGAGGTTGGTGCAACTCTTGATGCTTTACTTGTTTGTGGGGTTTTGAATAAATTCTTTGCTGTGCCTCAGTCTCTCTGCTGTAAACAGATTATAATGTTTATATTGTTTATTGTTTATAATGTGTCACCATTGTAAAATGCTTTGTTTCCTACAGTTAAAAAGCCAGGAATAAATTCTTTTTATTATTCTGCTACACAATTTGTCTTTCTTACCTCTGCAGCACCTAGAGATCCTATTTTGATGATCTCTATTTTCTACTTCTCCTTTATTTTTATTCAGATGTTATGCAAAATGCCAAGGTCCAGTTTTCAAAAATAATTCAGAAGGGATAGACCTAAATTAATATATTTTCAGGGCATGAATGTGACCTTTGAAAGATGCTGCTGGAAAGGAGAGACTTTCCCCCCACATCCTGGTTTATGGAGTGCCTGGCCTTTGAGTAAAAGCTCTGTTGTGCATCAGGGCTGGTAGGGGAAGAGATCAGGATATTTAGGAGAATTCCTGCTTCTCTTGTTCTGAAAGTTTTTGAGGTGTAGGTTCATTGTGGAATACTTGCACTAGAGCCAGGCATTTGTTGGGTTACCCAAGCCTGGAGCAAGTTTAATCTCTGACTGACCTTCATTTGCTTCCCACCAGCCCCCCAGGCCTTAGTAAATAAATAATTTCCCCAGCAACATGCAAATGGAGCTGCCATTAATATTAACAACAGCTATTATTTGTGAAATAGACTTCTTGGTTAACTGGGTGTTTATTGAAGGTTTGAATAAAGTCAGAGTGTGATCACTGTTATGGAGCAGCTGCAGGCTTGAGGATGGGGAAAGGAAGAAATAATGACTTGGCAGGTGGCCTGTAATTACCTGCTTAGGATGCTCTGGGTGTGAAATTAATGCTCAGCACTTGCCCTGTAAATAAAGTGACCTTCCTGGCTGATGTGTCATGTGTCTCTGGGGCAGGGGCTCGTGTGCACTGCATTCCAACTCTGAATCTTTGTCACAAGCTGAATTCCTGACTGGTGTCAATCCTGCAGGAGTCTTACAAGGGGAGCTGACTTCTCTGGGCAAAAGTCACATTTTGGGTCACTTTGCTGGCTTTCTGAGCTGATTAATCTCAGGGATTTATGTTAATGTGTCAGGGCTTTGCAAGACTGAATTCTCTTTTTGGCAGCTGGAGTCCTTTGGAATTGTAATTTAAATATCAGTTTAATAATCGGAAGTTCTTTTTATTTTTTTTTTCTGTGAATCTGATTAAAGTTTTATGGGAGATAAAATCTTCAGTTTCTCTCATGCTTCTTTATGCTGGAGCATTTTAATTTACCCTTCCATCATTGGAATGGTAAACAAGGAGGAAGGGCATGGCTTGAGGATGTTATTTTCTAGGCTGCTATTCATCTTAAAGAGATGGAGCTAATTATGAAGTGCCTTTTAGCACTAGGAAGGCCCAGTGCAATTTGCTCATCAGTGCTGAACTGTGCTTGTTTATTCTGCCTCTGTGCAACCCACATGAGACTTCTTCAACCTTAACTTTGAATGCTCCAAAAATTCTGTCCTTAAGTGTGTTTGAGTGTCCTGTAGCTCTTACCATGGGCTGGTTGGCACAGGGGCTGGCACAGGGGCTGTCCCTGCCTGGTGGCCCAAGGCTGCTTCATCACAGGGAGCCCCTGTGCCAGTCCAGGTCCCCTCCAAATCACACTGACTGCTTAAATTATGGCTTTCTCTAATGGTTTTTAGTTCCTTATTTTAAATACTATTGTTTGATATTCTGGGGTCTGTTAGCTGATGTTCCTGTCTGTGGTGGGCATTCCCAAATGCTCCCAGCAGCTGGGTGACACCCTGAGCACACCTGTGGGCACTGGAGAGATGTGGGCATTGCCAGGGGTGCCTTTAGGGAGCCTAAACTGCTCAGAGGGTGTAGTTCTGAGCAGAAAATATTGAGAACTAGGGGGCAGATCTTGTTATAAAGCTCATGTAAACCTGCTGGGAGCCAAACATGAATTCTTGCATTTCTGTCTTTTAAATGCTCAACTTGGCAGCTGTAATAATGTTTAAGAATAAGGTATATTTAGTGATGCTCTCACTGGGTTGATGGAAAACACAGTTATGCCACAATGGTAAAGAAAAAACCAGAACCCTGGGTAAGACTGTAACAAATTATCTTTGCAAATAAATAGGGTGGAAACCCTTTTTCTTTCTGGTGTGTTACTGTTGTACTCTAAAGGGAGAGGAGCAATCTTGAATGAACAGAATTATTGTTGTTGGAAGGAGTAAAATACATGGTTTAATATTCTGTCAATGTATGAATACACTTCAAGTTGTGTGTGCTTTACATTGCAAAATAATTTAAGATAATAATTCCTGCTTTTTGTGCATTTGCATAAGATCTATCTCAGATACATTGAAAAAAAATAAAAAAAGGTATCAAACTGTTTCCTGAAAAATAATAAGCTCAGCACTTTAGGGAGAATTATTTTGAGAAACAGAATCTGGGATATACATAATTTACAGTGCTGAAGTGTGATATTTAATTGCTCGTTTTTTCTTTCAGCACAGGAATGTTGTAAATCAAACCCTTAATTCATTGCAAAGCTCTGTTGTGTCTAGGTCAAAACTGCAAGGCATCATCCCAGTGTGATTTGTGCTGCTGGAAACGTGGGGGAATCCTTCAAACTGCTTGTTAAATGCTGTTTGGAAATGGACTTGAATTATTCACCACGTATTTGCCCACAAACAACAGAATTTTCTTTTAATCCCCCTCTGGTTTTACATCACACTGCGATTTACAGGGCGTGAAGCACAGGTAGAAATTCTGTTGTGGCAAGAAAGCAACAGAACCAAGCTCCAGAGGCAGAGCTGGAGCTGTGCAGTTGTTTTTCACCCATCCTTGGGGTGGAACACGAGAACAAAGCAGAAATTTCACATTACAATAACTAACTTCACTTGTGGTTTGATCTCTGTGGTAGCAGTGGGACTTGCTCTGACTGCATGTTCTCTATTTTATAGTTTGATCTAGAGCTGCCTTTGCCTCCTCTGGGCTGTTTTTTTTTTATAGGCTGGATGTGGATTGATGGAAAATTTTTCCCAGGTCACTGCAGAAATTGGAAAAGAGATTATGATTTGGTTCCACCTTTTTCTTAAGCCTTTCCTTCCATGATCTTTCTGTATCACTTGGGCCCTGTCTTAGGATCCTGAAGCTCTCAGGAGACATTTGCTGTGGGCAATATGTAATGAATATGAGCTGTGGGATGCTGGAGGATGTTTGTAGACTGCAGGGAATCCTCCTGACCACTGAGTGTCATTGTTAACCCAGGAGAAATGGGGTGATGAGAAAAATTTTTATTTGTGGAAGATGGGGAGATGAATCTGTGAGGGGAGTCTGGGAGGGCATGGCCATCACTGAAATTGGTGAATTTCCCTCACAAGTGCTGTGTGCTCACCAGCAAGCTGGAGCTGGGAATGGCACAAACTTTCCAGATATGCTGCCATTTTATTGTGGGAACAGGGACACCTTGGCTGTGTTGAGATTAATGCTGGGAATTTCTGGCACCCTCTCAGCTGGGTGTCCAAGGTTGCTCTGTGCTGTCTCTGCTCATCTCCCACCCAACCCAGGCCTCTGAGGTCTCCCCAAAACTGATGGCACTTCTGATGTTTCTCTGGGCCCCCTTCTTGAGCATTCAGAATGTTCTTGAACATTCTTCTTCTCTTCTTCCAGTGGACTTGTGCCCACTGGAGTCTCCTGTGTCCTGTGGGGTGAAACCCAACACTTTTCCACCCTGGTGTCCCCCGTGGGGCCCTGCCTGGTGCAGTGGGTGAGGGAGAAGAGCTGGTGCCTCTCTCAGCTCCCAAAGCCTTGAAATGCCATCATCTGGTAGAACCCATTGCCATCTGAGGCAAAATTATTTCCATAGAAGGAAAAATACTTGGAGAGAAAGAGTTCAAATAGTGCTTTGTGCAGCTGTTTTCAAATAGTGAATTTTATTACCTGTAAGTATTGCCACTTTTCTTTGTGGCCATGCCTGTTATTGTGAGCAGAGTGCTCCTCATATGTTAACTTAAAAATTAATACTATTCCTGTATTTTTTGTAGGGTCAAATCCTTGAAATTCTAATGCCCTACTATGGACTATTTGCTGTGCAGAGTAAACTCACCTTTATCAACCTTGCCAATGCTGGAACTAAGAGAAGGACTCTGATTTTGGGAGTTTGGGCTTAAAGTGCATCCTGCATTAGCTCTCACATTAATAATATTGCCTTCAATGACAGCAAAAGCAAAGGAGGAATGGGAATTGTGTTGGGAGAAGGAAACTCACAGGTAGGAAGGCATTTGGTGCTGGACTTTCTGAGTGAGCAGTGTTACTTCAATTCTTCTTAAAATCATCTTATTTTTACATCTTTGTGCTACACTTAACAAGCAGTTGCTCTGCAGGGTTGCCTTCAACACTGATAAAATCAGGCTCTTTCCTTTGCAGAATGGCAAAATCTGTCTTAAACCCCTCTATTATTTGAAATAAGATACTGGTGTTTTACTGACAAAGCAGGAGAGGAATCCTTCCCCAGCTGCCTTCACTCCACTAGGATTTAACAGCAAGATTGCTATTGCCCAGCAGTTATGCTGCCATGAAAACACCACTTTTTTGGCCTCAAATCTACTTAAACTGGGCAGCTCAGGCTGGAGAGGGATTTCTGGGATCTCTGGTGCATTTGGGCAGAATTTTAAGAGCTCTCAAGTGCAAATTTTCTGCCCAAATGGCTTTGCTATAAAAGTGAGGGGTTTGTTTGTTTGTTTTGCTTTAGCTCAAAATCACTTCTCATGGCTGAAGATGTAATTCAGCCCTGCTTTGGTGATTATTCAGAGCCCTCTGGGAGTTCAGGTGTGTTATTGCTCCACTCTGGGAACAGTTCCCTGCCCAGTGGGTGAGAGCTGCTCTACTCCAGTGGCTCTTGAGCAGGTTCAATCAATACAAGCTGCAGAGAGACCTTTCCCTGTTCCAGGCAAGGGCAGCATTAGCATCACACCAGGGTGACAGAGCCTGGGAAAGCCCACATGGAGGCTGAGTGCCATGGGCACAGGAGAGGAAGAGAGCACTGAAAACACAGTAAAAGTGATGTATTTTCTCATCAATGCTTGTTTTTATTTTTATTCATAACAAATTAAAGTCTTTAACTGCTCCCTCTGTCCCTGTCAACGCCAGCTCTTGATGCCACGCTGCTCGTGTCTGCTGACCTGCTTGCACTCAGAAAAAAAAAATTAAAAAGAAATTAAATAGAGCTATTTGGAAAAACTGCACTTAAGTGGCATAAAATTACATCATCTGACCCCAAATCAGCATCACTCCTAAGTCTGAATATCTTGTTTTCTATGAAAACAATTCTAAAATGTCATTAAATGTTCATCTTTCCTAGAAATTCCTGGTTTGGAAAAAAATAATCCTTGTCCTACAGCAGTTGGATGGTGGAGTGCTTTCAAGGAATCAAAAGTTCTTTGATCCTTTGTGCTTCCCCTGAATTTTGGAGGTGGTGATGAGGATGATGCTTTTGTTTATTCTTAATTCACTGCTGATCATTTCTCCTTGTTACCTGTCACTAATCTTTACCTTTTCTCATTTTCCTCCCCAAATGCTCCAGAAGCCCTGATATTGCTTTATCAAGTTTTTAGGGACAACTGCTTGGTTCACTGCTTTACTCCCTGCCCCAGGAATGATCAGGGATTTTTCCATGGGATCTTCCATCCCTCATCAGATGTGTCTGGGCAGGGCCAGACTCACAACAGAAACAATAAAAAAATCAGGGATTATTTCTGCAGCCACTGAAATCAGCCATGTTTGACTCTAGGAAAGGTGTCTGTGGACCAGATGTGAAAGGTGATTTATGGTGAGTAAGACCAAATTTGTCATCTCCCCATGGCCTCCTGAGCAGCTGCTGTTCACCAGATTTGTCTCCAAAGCACAGTCAGAAATGTCCTGCATGGGAAATGTTGGACAAAGGCTGTCACCCAGGTGTTAATGCTAAAAGTGCATTTCTTAGTGGTAAAAAAGAAAACACTCATTCAATAAGAGTACTGCAGTTAATATCCTTAATTAATATGACTCATTCTGTAGACAGGTCCTCTTGTAAGCTGATGTATAACATTTTGAGGTGAACACATCAGTCAATTAACTTTAAAGCAGGGCTTGTTGTATTTTGTCTATTTTTTATTTGGATAATTTCTGTCATGTCTCCCATGAAAACCCACAAAACCCCAAAGTAAATCCATTCCACTTAATGAAATTAAATACCTCACAGTTTAGGACTTGGCACTTGGTTCTTTCTTTATGAAATAGTGTTTGGATGACCTTTGTATGAGGATGAAGGGTGTCAGGTCCTGTTCTGACTCTGTCAGTGGGGGTTTTTTTGTTTGTACTATTACATTTATATTTTTAATTTTCCTAGTAAAGAACTGTTATTCCTATTCCCATATCTTTGCCTGAGAGCCTTTTAATTTTAAAATTATAACAATTCAGAGGGGGGGGTTTACATTTTCCAGTTCAGGGGAGGCTCCTGCCTTCCTCAGCAGACACCTGTCTGTTCAAACCAAGACACTTTGCCACACAAATTGAGGGGCAGGCTCATACAATCCCAAACTTAACTCTGAGTTACAGGTCCTGTTCCCAAGTGGAACTTGCAAAGTGTCAGGGCACAAGGAGCCCTGAGGCCTCCAATTTTCCCAGAAGAGAGAGTTATTAAAATATACAGGAGAAATAGGTATTAAAGCATACCACAGTAATTGCTCCAGGAAATCGGAAGGGTTTTGACAACCTGTTGGACAGAATAATTAGTCTAAGTCTGGGGAGAGTAAAGGATGAAGGCATGAATTGGAGAACAAAATGAGCCATATTTTTGTTTCCTGTAAATTGGCTTTGCCTTCAAATGAGCTGTTCTGCACAGAGAATTTGCCTTGCTATACTTAATTTGTTACTACTTTAAAGGTATTTTTGGAAATACCATCCACTCCCAAGGTCTGGATGCCTCCAGACAGTCTAGTTGGTTAGTTGTGCTGAATTCCAGGCCTGAAATCAGTCTGAGCATGACTTCACATGCTGGGGACTCCAACTGGTCTGTGAAAAAGCAATCCTAATAATTCAAATTGGCTTGCTTTCTTCTCTTGTTAAATTTTCATGATTTAAACCCCTTTAAGGTACTAGTGTGACTTCATTACTTCAGCAGCTTATAGGTAATAAAAAGATTAAGAGTCAAAAGTGACATATCTCCTCATAAAGTGCCTTGATGTACTTTTAAAAAGCTTTGCAAAAATCTACTAATGAGCCTACCATTGACAAGCAGTCAGGATGGTAAAGGGCAAGAAATCTTCTAAATCTGGGCTGCTCCCTGCCCAGCAGTGTTTTGCTGTGAATCTTTAAAGCAGCTGGAGAAAGGAGCAGGAGCTTCCATTGGTCTCACACCACACAAAAAATGGATCCAGCTGCAGCTTCTGGGCCACAGAGCAAATAAAACTGAGGACATCTCACTTATAACTGCAATAAGAGCAGGTTAATGGAGCTGCTGGGTGAGCCTGAGAAGAAGAAAAGGCACGTTTGGGAATGGCACCTGTCAGTGCCAGGCTGGGACAAGGGAGGAGAGGTTAAAAAAGTGACCCCAGCAGTCCTTGAGCAGAGTAGGAGAGTTAAATGAAACTAATAAATTCAAAGAGATTGCTGAAGTCCTGTTTCTTGCTCAGAGAACAGGATTAGGCAGATGAAACGCAGAAAATCTTATTTTAATGCATAGAAAAATAAGAGATGTGGCAGAGCAGAAGAGTTTGACTTGTTGGAGGGTGTCTTACCTAGTTACAGAGAGCCAGTTTTGTAGGAGATGGAAATGCTTCCAAATATTCTACCAAAAATATGAGACAAAAACTTCAGGAGAGGTACATCCCCTTAAGGTTAAAACCTCTTCTCTTAGGGCAGAATTTCTGAATGCAGGAAATTATATTTAGCTCTGTTTTAGAAATTAGGGAAACTGAGGCACAGAGCCCCTCAGCTGCAGGCTCTGCACCAGATCCTGGGAGCTACAGGACACGAGGTCTCCTGGCTGCACTCTGCTCACCTGCAAACAGCTCCTGGTTCTACCCACTGGCCATGTCCCTGGGGAGGCATTCACCACATAAAATTCTTCTTTTCTTCTCCCCCACCCCTGTGCAGGAGCAATCAGGAGCCCAAAGGCTCCTCTTGCAGCATCTCAGGAAAAAAAACTTTAATTAATGACACAAAGTTCCTGTGGTATCTATTTATGGGAAGCCTTTTTGGGAAGCAATTAATGATCTTAATGTCTGTGAATCACAGAGCATGGTTAGAAAGGCCACTCAGAGAGGTGTCTGAGGAACATTAAGATATTCCTTAAATAAACCTGGGGATTTTTTTTTTTCCTCCTGGCCTCTGTAAAAAGCACAGGCTGGATCTATGCATCTAATGAAATTTCCTGCTGATTGGACCCTAAACAATTACTGCATCTTCTGATTGCTAATAGCTGGGCTGTTAAGAAGAGAAGAGGCTCTATTAGGAAACAGGGATCCAACAGAGAGCATCCCAGCTGATGTCAGCTAATGCCCTCTCCAGAGTACACCAGGAGCTCAACCTGTGGCTGCCTGATTAATCCCAGTGTGAGGCACCTGCAGCACTGGGCTGGTGTTAATCAGGCCCAGCACGCTGCCCGGGGCTGCACATGGTGGTGGGGAGGATTTCTCAGCTGCAGAGAAGCAGATGCTCATCTATTTATTAGCAGCAACTTCCTCACTTCATCATTTCCCGGTGCAGATTAACTAGGAGACAAAAGGTTTCTTCTGACAGCTTTCTGGGCAGCTATTGTGGCAAAAAAACCTCACAAAAAACCAACAAAAAACCCAAACAAAACACTGTGACAATGTTTTGTTCTTCCAAAATAAATGATGTGGTTCTTTCTCTTAACAACAAAACAAAGTGCTGCCAGCAGCCTGGTGTTTCTGAGGAGCCCAGCAATAATGAACAGGGAAATGAAGCCCAAATCTTGGGAGCAATTTTGTGCAGTAAATAACCTGAACAGCACGGTGTCGACACTGCCAGGATGAGCACACATCTCTCATGGGTAAGAGGATCCAAAATAAAAATAGAGTTGGTGCTTTTTGTCAGCACCAGATGGGCTGGGTCTGAATCCCTCACCCATTTTAAGGGGGGAGGATGAAGAAGGGAAGCTCAGCTCAACTGATAGAGTTGTTATTTATCCCAGGGCTCTGCTCCTCTCTTCACTGGCTCTTCAGGTCCTCTGAAGCCTCTCCCAGGCACTGCTCCCCTTCCTGAGTCTGTGGTTTCACTCCTTGGGCAATAAAATATGCTGTGAAGAGCACAATGAGAATAGGGGCTGTAAATTGGGTCTTTGCCTGGGGTCCATAACAGCTCAAGTGTGTTAGTATTCAAGATATGCTTTAAAGTTCCTATTTTCTCCATATATGTAAAATTACAGGGTAAATCTGTGGAATTTGGGTGATATTTCCTATGAGGCTTATATGATGTTGATTGAGTCACTCAATCTGTCATAAATTTGTTCAATAAATATATGTGTGTTTCTGGTGGCACAGAAATGTTCTTGTGCCACCAGATTTTGGGATGGGGTGGGAGCCACCTGAACATGCTAGAAAGGAACTCTGGGGGTGACTTCACATGGTTGTTGTGTTGGTTGGATTTCATGAGGTCTGCAAACTGCTTTGAATTTGGGCTCTTCCAAGAATGGAATAGCTCATTAATGCTGGCAGAGCTTTTACCATGCTGGTTAATATTGGGGTTTCTGGCATTGTCAGTGTATTTCTTCTTGTGCATTGGTGCTAAATCTGCAGTGGAGGTTTTCTCAGAGTCCTTTTTTCCATATATATTGTAATATTTTCCTTTCACCATTAAATTAACACTAGGGCGTGGAGGACACTTTGTGTTTTTACTTTTCATTCCTGTGGTAACATTCTGTAGAGTGACTCCCTTCTGCAGATTTCAGCAGAAAAAACAACCCTTTACCACTTTCTTCCAGCTGGGGTTCACCACTGCAAAATTGATCCTGTTCGCTCCCAGAACCAAATGTCCTTATTTCCCTGATGACAGCAATTTACAGATATATCAAGTGGCTGTGGCCTTTATCTTGATTACCTGGGTGCCCAGAGCTGAGTGCCCACAGGGCCTTGTGATGTGTCTGAAATTATCTGGTTGACTCAAATGGGACGAGGAGTTTCCTCTGGAGATGCTCTGGAAAGAAAGTCAGCAGGGACTGAAAAACAAATAAGGTTTTCTTGTAGTTTGTTGCCTTGTTGGTTTGCTGTGAAATATTTTGATTTCCTTTATTCCTCTGAGGCTCAGTTCTGGTTTTAATGGACCTGTGTGTAAGGTGTTTTATCTAGCAGGCTAAAGCTCATGTTCCCTAAAGGAATATCTATTTTCTTAAGCCCCCTGCCACCTAAACACTTCACTTTCCTTTTCAAACCTCTGCCTTACCTCTACCATATATTTTTGGGATTTTTTTCTGTCAGGTTAGGTCTTTAGTCTCTGTCTCTGAATTTTTTGTATCTCCTGCATAATTTCCCCCCCTTTATCTCTAATGCACAATCCCTGGAGGCTCCCTGCTGGGAGAACAAGGAGCAGCTATTTGAAGGTTAGGTTGTGCTTTACTGAGGTTGAATATTCTGCTCATTAGAGAACAGGATTTTTGTGTGGCTACCAGGGAATAACAATAAAGGTGTTTCTTCACCCCCTTTGTTCTGCAGCTCCACAAGAGCAACTGCTTCAGGTGCCAGGTGGTTTCCCTGCTCCTGCCTGTGATGTGCAGCTCTCTGTGCTCCCAGCCAGAGCTGGAGAACCTCTGCTGTCCAACCAAAGACTATTTCAAATAATAAGATGGGTATTTAAATGGAATCATAATGTGGTTATGCAGTTCCTTGTGCTGAAGTGTGATCCATCTCCTCTGGCTGGAATGCACAAGGGGTTTTTTTGTCTGGCTCAAACACAGCTCTCTGTGCTCCATGACAAAATGGTAATGGGGCAAAACACAGGAAATGCAAATCACACAGAAAAGGAATTGGGCATGATGAAAGATTATTCTGATTGTGGGGCTTTGCTCAATTAAACTGGGACTCCAGCTCCTGGGGAACAGGACTGGCTGTGGTTTTGAGGGTGTCTGACAGTGGGGACTTTCAGGACCTATTGAGAAAGATGTTGATAGTGGTTTATTTACTTTACATAAGTCTCTCTTTTCCTTGCTAAGGACTGATGCCAGCTGCAGCCTGTGGTTTCCTCTCCAGATTTGCATAGGGGAGGAGAGAACGTGAGGAAAAAGATTGATTTGACAAGGCACTACTTTGCATTTATTGATAGGAAACCAAGATCCATCTGACAGTGAGGGCTTGTGAAGGCTTAAGACTGTGCCATGTAGTTTTTAATATCATCAGCTTCTGCATAATAGGGAACTTTTTGCTGTCAGCATTTCCTACTGGATGAGATGGCAAAGAACAATTACAAATGGGAATGGTTTTATAATGTTGGGAATTGAGGTTGGGAAGAATCCTGTGGCAGCATCTTGTTAAAAGTACAGAGCAGTCTGAGGTGTTTCTGTATCTCACCAGGCACTGGGAAAAGTTCCCTGTGAGAGCCAGCCTTTCTTATCTCCCTCTGATATTTCATCCTGCCTGTTCTCAGCAAGTTTTGGGGTGGGAGGTCTCTGATGGCTTTAAGGGGGATTTTCCTGGTAAAAGTAGTTCAACAGCTCCAACAACTCTTGCAGGGCTGGTCATCTTCCACATATACTTCAGACAGTCATAAATACATTTCTTGACATTGTGGGCTGGTTACAACAAATGAAAATATCAATTTTATGTACAGATCTAATGCTCAGCCTAGAAATTTCCAGAGGAAACATATAGATCATATATGACCACCCACAGATGTGCACGTGGACACACACATACACATTTTCTGCTTTTGTGTGGCTGAAACACCCAAAATGTATTTGAGTAGTTTCAGTAACCAAATCTAAGACAAAAGGGTTGTCAGTTATGCTGTGAGAGCAGGGGAAGTTTGCCAAGTGGAAAGTCCCTCTGGGATTATGGATGCTTCCCTTGCACCTGCTTTCCACTGATAAGGGACAGGAATAATAAATCCCTCTAAGATTGCTTTTCCCTGGCCAGGAATTCGTGTAGGTGAGAGGCTGCAAGCCTGATCTCCAATGCACTTGCTGAGAATAGTGGGCTTCAGTAAGGAAGAGGAAAATTGAGAGTGGAATGATGATTTTAAGAAAACCCAGCCCAATCTTTGTGCAGAGCCAGCTAAATTAGAGCAACCTGTTCCTTTCAGTAGTATGAGTCTCACAAGCTCCATAACTCTGGCTGAGAAGGAATCCAGACCCAGAGACTGGTTTCCCCTTGCTGCTGTGGGACCATCAGCACCTGCTGCTCCAAACACATCTGGAAACTGATTTGGTCTTATTATTCCTTTTCTGCTGAGGGTCTGCATGATGCCTCATGCTGCTCTGCAGCCTTGCCCCCAACACCTGGGTCTGATGGAGATGGGGGTGTGAGGCACCTCCAAAGGTGGAAAAAGACCTTTTTGGGGTTTAGAAGAGTCCAATCTGTGTAGACACTTCAGCAAATCTTCTGGGCTCCCATATACCTGAATATGTCAGTTAATTTGGTTATTTGGCTTCCTGGAATGGCTTTCAGCAGCTGCTTTACCACAGCATTCTTGTGATCTGTGCCTCTCTGTTCTCCTTTCTCTTCTTCCATGGAAATGGCAATAAAAGGGGCAGCTTAAAACTGTGGGTTTTTTTTTCCCCCACAGGTTTTTGTAAGAGCTGTCTTCTACAGGAAGCCTGTAAATATGAATGGAAAGACATTGATGAATACAATGGATAATTAACCTGGCTGAGTTCTAAAGGATTTTTTACTTAAGGATAGGGTAGAGCAGCAGGCACATTTTCCTTGTCCTTTGTAGTTTATTCATCTCTCTATTTTCTGTCTTTTGTCTGCAAGGTGCTTTTTGGTAAGAGATCAGTCTTGCAAAAGTGAAATAATTTCCATTCTTCAAAATCTGAAAGTTCAAAGTATTACTGTGGAACCCTTTCAAATAGATTTCTACTGAAGGAAAAGCCCTGTTGGGAAAAAACAAAAATCATAAGGCAGCAGAAGATACTGGCAACAGACAACTGAGCTGATAAGAACTCAGTTATTCATGGTGGAGCATCACACTGTGTGCAGGGGGTGAGGGGAAGCAAGTTCCCTCTCCAAAGGGGAGTTGGAGAATAAAGCAGAGAAGCAGCTGGAGAAGTTTTTGCTAGAGCTGTCTTTGGGGATGGTTCTCTGATGTCTGCCCCTTTTTTCCTTGAATGCAGACTCTGACCTAACCAGGAACTGCTGGTAGGAAAGTGATTATTTCTTTCATCTTTTCCTCCCTCCTCACCCTTTTCCCAGCAGAAAGCATTTACTTCTTCCAAAAAACACAAGGAGAAACCACAGCTTTTTCAACCAAGTGCAGCATTTTTGTGGGGAGAGAAAAATGGAGCAGATTCAAGTCCAGCTTCCTCACCGAAGGTAGTTTTGCTAAAAAAAAAAGGAGCAACTTTATATTCATAGTGAGGAACGAAGGCTTTTATATTGGCCTAAAGCCTGGTATCTAATTCTGGACAAAAAATCTCTGAATGTGATGGAAATTTTGACTAAGCAAGGACAGTGACATGTGGACTCTGTAAGGCTCCTTGTTGTGACTGTGCTTTTCAAAGTGTGCTCTGACACTGGCTGTCACCTGCCAGAATCTTTCAGATGAAGAATTCCTTTTTTCCCCCTAAAATGAAGACAGCTACTGCCTCTCACTTCAGCACAGATTTAGGTGTGTTTTGTTCATAGTTAGCTTTAACCAGAATGAACAATTCTGTCTAGTTCTGTTGCTTCTCATCCTGGCTCTGCTTTCCAATTTTCAATGGGTGCCCTTGTCCCAAAGGCCAGTCTGTGCCTATCCATGGAAAATTATGTTTCTCCCCACTTTCAAGTCTCTATGTCTGGCATGCATGAATGAGACCTTTTTATATTAATTTCAGAGTGTTTGTGAATCTTGAGAAAGTGTGGAAATCTTGAAGCCTCTGGTGAGATTTTATCCCATCACAGAGGAAATGTGATAGAGAGACAAAACCTCTCTTCAGGTCAGTGCTTTCAGTGGGAGTGGGAACAATACAAATGCAGCAGAAATCATAATTAATGATTCTTTAATAACTGAAAGGGAGGGCTTGATTCTGCCTCTGCATTATGAGAAATAATGAGGAATATTTCAGTGTGAAAACTGCCTTGGAGCCTGGGAGTCTTTGGTCCTAGGGGGGCAATGGGAGCATTCAGCTCTGTACAAATGCTGCTGGAAAATCCACAGGACAAGTGCAGCTATTTCACAAGTCACTTCCCAATTTTCATATTTTTCTCATTTCTGCCTGATTAAGATTTTCTCCAAAATGGGAAAATTGCTGTTGATTTTTCCAGCTGGAGATGGTAAATCACTTATTTGAAGCTGGACTGTCTTGCTTGCCTATTCCAGCAATTTTTCTTTTAAGGAGTTGCTGTGATCCTTATCTTATTTCAACTGCCCTGGCTCAGTGCCATATCCACCTTGTGGGAAATGAGGAACTCCCTGCTTGTGTCTGCTACAGCTCTTTGGGATTTTCTCTAAAAGTGGAAGCCTCCTTTGAAATTTTGCTGGAGAGATCAGTCCTGGAACTTTCAATGGCAACAGAGGGCTCTGAATTCCTTTTTGTGTTATGGTATCACCTCTTAGGGGCCAGGATGGCTTTGTACCACATCACTTGGACAGAAAATAAGGGAATGAGAGTCTAACAGCACCCAGTTCTCAGCTTAGCAGATGTGGAGGTGCTTTAGATGTCTCTGCAATGTCATGCTGAAGTAAGGGGCACTGATGTAACATGAAGGGATTTTCAGTGCCACGAGCTCTCTGGAGGGTCACAGCAGTGCAGCTGCTGCCTGGAGTCTTTCTCTAAAGCTCTGGAGTCTGGCAGTGATGCTCCTGTGCTGCCATGGCTCTCAGCTGGCCTCTCCTTTGTCTCTTCTATCACAGCTTCCAGCAATGCATGTGGTTCACTTCATCTTTCAGATAGCATTGATTTCAGAGGAGTGTTTCTTATTTCAGATCTCTCCCTTTCTGTGTGATAAGGAAACCTATATTTTTTTTGCTTACAAGATTATGTAGCATACATTCTTTGGAGGATAATTTCCCTAATTCTCCTTTGATATGCTGACAGCACAATTATCATCTCACTTGACAGCTGTTCCCCTGAATTTTAAACATCCAAAACACATCAAGGGCACTGGAGGAATTCAGTAGCATTGCTGTCTGTTGCTAAAAAGTGCTGAGCTTTTTTGGAAGGGGAAAGGATTTCTGCAATCCCAGGGAAGACATTCCACAGCATGTAGATGGCAGCTCTCTGATGAGAAGGGATTTGGGAAATATTGTCAGATTTATGAATGAAAACTACAAGCAGTGAATTACCAGAAAGAGCAACTAGGGGCAAAGGAGATAAACCAGAAAAATAAGGAATACTTTGCTTTGACTTTCCTTCACAGGACAAGCTGGTCCTGCCATGCACTGACCATTTCCAGTGTGATGTGGGAAAAGAAGCTGCAGTATAATCAGGCCCTGTGGGTGATCACAGAGCTGTTCCCAGTGACACTGATGCCTGTTGGACTTGAACCCCATAGCAAATCTTTGATATCAAAACAGCAACATGAACGAGGAACTTGTCAGCTGGAGATTCAGTAAATAAAACCTGATTTTTTGACAACCCAAACTCAAATGTGGTATTTTGGAGATTATAGGTGTTTTAACAGTGTGCTTTCATGGCATGGGACTGAATCCCTGACATCAGGCAGAAAACAAGGGGTAAGACTTCAGCATCTCCAATGAGTTGTTTCTCTATCATCCACCAGTTCTTTTCTTCTCCCTCTTGCTAAGATCTGTAGTTTGTTCAGAAAATGGGGGAAAAAAGGGTCAAAACTTTCAGAAGGAGCTATAGATACAAATGTCATTGTGCTTTACTCATTTGGATGTGCATGAGATGGGAAACATTGAAGACCCTTAACCTCAGGATGTTTTTACAAGTCAAAGTAATTAAATCAAGCATGTGAGTATTTACAAGTAAAAAGCACTGGGAATCACTAAACAGGTATAAAAAACTTGATACCTTATCATGAATTGTGCCTTATCGTTTGTAATGCAGAAAGCATTAATCTTTCCTCCCTGAAGGCCAAGAAGCTTCAGGGAAAAAAGGTTGGGATCTCTCCACTGCTGCTTGTGTTTCCCCATTCTGCATGGAAGAGTCTTTTTGTGGTACCTGTAGCACCTTCTGCATTAACTGATGAAACATGAGATAAGGGAACAAATGTTAACGAGATAATTTGATTTACTCCAGGCCTAAGGTCTGCCTCCCTGTTGCCTTGGAGACAACACAGCCCTTTTCTGGAGGGATGTGAATGGGATTTGCCTGAAAAGTGCCCTTGAGTTTGTTCTGCACCTTTCCAGCAGCTTGTGCATCTTCTGGTTTAGGATCAGAGCAGGGGCTCGCTCTGTTCTTCCCACATCATAAATATGGACATCTTTGCCAATAACTGAATTTTCTGTCCATGTTTGACTAAAAGCTGAGGCAAAAAGCTCAGGTTTATGGTATCTGCTTAGTAGGAGAGATGGTTTAAGTTGGAAAAGCCTTTTTATTAGCACTGGTTGCAGATGGGTGCTTAGGACAGAGTCCACCTTGGTGCAGAGCACTCAAACCAAAAACCACATTGTGGCCCTGAACAGGCTGCTGGGATCCTGCAGCCCTTCCTGGGAGGGTCAGCAGCTGCAGTGATTAACATTTGAGCAGTGGGAATTCTGGTTATCCTCTGTGCTGCTGTGAGAAGGATGACTCTGTGCAATGACAGACTCTGGCTTTTTGTGTATTCTGTTTGAGCACTCCTGCAGAATGAGCTGCTGGGCAGCCCGAGGACTCAAGGACTAGAAAGGATTCATTCATGTGAGCTTTCTAACTAGTATTCACCAAAATTGGCAACAGTTTCCCATCATTACCTAAAATTAATATAATTTGTTCCTCATTCTCATTGCCAAGGAATTAACTGATCAGCCCTTCCAATTGCCAGTCCCTTATTTGGTTTCCCCTCTTTTCTGATGAAGTGAAACTGCCAAGATCCAGCACCTTCCTGTTGGAACCCTGGATGCTGAGAATTTCAGACTGTCTGTGCTGACAGGCACTGACCCCCAAGAGAGCACTGCATTGACCTGAGGCGTGGAGAATCTTCCAAAATGGAATGATAGAACTGGGATTGTGGGGGTGGGGTTTGAATAGAAGTGTGTGATATCACAGGGTGGGAAACTTAGAGTTTAAGGGTTTAGAAAATAGTAATAAACATAAAGCAAGAT